>JAAALK010000288.1:73275151-73577503 GCA_019279435.1 Zizania palustris | reverse complement strand
CCCGACATGCAAAGTCAGCCGAAGGCCCAAGGCATCCGGAGGGTGGCTTCGGACCACAGTGGCCGAGCCCTCCTCATGACGGCTTCAGACCGGCAATGGCTGACCCTCCGCATGGTGACTTCGAGCCATAGTGGCCTAACACTCCATACAGTGGCTTCGACCTCAATGGCCGAACCCCCGTACAATAGCTTCAGACCCTAGTGGCCAACCCCATGCGGAGCGAGTTCGGCCCCCCAATGGTCGAACCACACACCACTCTGGATGAACCCTTCGACAGGAGCTTTGGCCCACACTGGCCGAACGTACCTCCGGCCTGGTAGGACCCCTCACTGATATGGTCCGAGACACTGTCACTTGGCCGAACCTCCCTACGATAACGGTTCGGCCCACAGTGAGCGAAGCCACTAGAGTGCGTCTGTGCCAGTCCGCCAACAACTGGGCGGGGACTCCGTGGCTCCATATGTAGCATAGCCGGAGTACCCTCCGCAACATAACACTATGCCTTATTTTCCTCGGAGTGTTATGAATGGAAGGGACAAACAGACGCAGTGGTGGGAGGCATCATCCACAGGCTATCTGTGGTACCCTCGAGTCGACTCAGCGAAGTTGTAGGATACGGGCTCAAAGGGGAAAAGGACAGGGAGTCTGAAGCTATCATAGTTAGAGTAGGTCTCAGGAAGTCCCAATCCCGAAGGCCCCATCGCCGAAGTCTGACGGAGGTAAGTCCCCTGCTTCGGCCGAAGCCCGCGCCGGAGCCTGGTCCGATCGGCCGAACGAGGCCACTCTGATTGCCGGGGTCCGCAGCAAAGGCTCCTCCGAATACAGAGTGCACGAGGCCGAGGTGGGCAGTACCACTTCGGCTAGAGTTGATAGGAACCAGGCAGTGGCACCTGGCACCAAGCCACAACCATCTTCGGCACCGTCAGGCATGTCCAAATCACAAAAGAGGCACCTACAACAACTACGGGCACAGGAGATGCGCGAGAAGAAGGCCGAGGACGAGCGCGATGCTATTTTTGAAGAAATCCTCCCTCGACCAACTAAGAGATAGATATGGAAAGTTAAGTCGATTGAGATGACCAATCCGGATCCTAGTCCGAGCGACGACGAAGAAGACATGCTCGACGATGACTACTCGCACGTCTCTGAGGGGCCCGTACCCCAGGCGATGGACTTCAACATCGTCATGCTGCTCACCGAATTCGCCCTACCACGGACGAGGCTGAGGTCGCTCAGTTGATCCTCGACCCGCGCAATGCTATTTTTGAGAAGCCCGAGGACTCGGCTCGCAATCTGAAGCTTCTCTACGTCAGAGGTCACATTGATGGAAAGTTGATTTCCCGGATACTTGTTGACGGTGGTGCCACTGTTAAACTAATGCCTTACTTGCTGTTGAAGAAACTTGGCAAGGACAAGGATTATCTGAAGAAGACCAACTTGATGCTCACAACTTCAACGGCGAGAGTTCCGAGGCCAAGGGTGTGCTCTCCATGGAGTTGACAGTAGGCAACAAGACGTTGCCAATAGCATTCTTCATCGTCGATGTACAAGGTAACTACATCGTGCTGCTTAGGGCGCCACTGGATTCATGCAAATTGTTGCATTCCTTCTACTCTGCACCAATGCCTAATTCAGTGGAACGGTGATGAAGTAGAAGTCATACCCGCAGACACTTTAGCCCAAGTGGCATTGGCCGATGTGTCAATTGACTCCGTTCACAACAAGGTGGAGTGCCTGTCAGGAAGAGATCTTTTGGATTACGATTTTGTTAGCGTGTCCAGAGGACGTCTTGTACCAATGTCTGTAAATCCGGTTGGTGTAGCGCGGTCGTTTTTATATTAGTAGTCATGTCTAGCAAGAGTAACCTGGATTGGCTAAAGTCTCGTGTAGAGCAGTATCGGTCTACTAAAGATAGTATCGTTTAAGCCATCGAGGACTTTAGCGAAGTCGAGAAATTAGGACAAGGTTTTGCGTCGGCCGATCCCTTTGAAGAAGTTGACATAGGGGATGGTAGCATCCCGAGGCCGAATTTTGTAAACCAACATTTACAACCTGATGAAAAGGCCGAAGTAATAAAGTTACTTCGGTCGTAAGTCAATTGTTTCGCATGTGAGTACAGCGAGATACCGGGACTAAGCTGTGAGCTCGTAGAGCATCGGCTACCTATCAAGTCCGGATTTAGGCCTTATAAACAGCATCCTTGTCGCTTTAGCTCGGTCGTCTATGACCAAGTTAAAGAAGAAGTAGAGCGACTGCTCAAAGCTGAATTTATTAGGCCATGCAGGTACGCAGAATGGGTCACTAACATTGTGCCTGTAGAAAAGAAGGGGAGCGGCAAAATACGAGTTTGTATTGATTTAGGGATCTAAACAAGGCCACTCCGAAGGAAGAGTATCCGATGCCGATAGCCGACATGCTAATCAACGATGCTTTAGGACACAGGTACTAAGATTTCTTGATGGCAATGCTGGTTATAATCAAATCTTATGGCCGAAGAGGACATCTACAAGACAACCTTTCGATGCCCTAGTTTTGTCAGTTTATTTGAGTGGGTCATTATGACTTTTGGTTTGAAGAATGCTGGCGCCACATATCAGCGTGCTATGAACTTGATCTTTCATGACTTGCTAGGAGTTATGTTAGAAGTTTGCAGTAATGATGTTGTAGTCAAATCGGACACTATAGGAAACCATTTAGCCGATTTGAAAGTTGATTTTGATAGGATACGACGGTATGGCTTAAAAATGAACCCACTCAAATGTGCTTTTGGCATGTCAGCGGGTAAGTTCTTAGGTTTCATGATTCATGAAGAGGCATAGAGATTGATCCTAAGAGGCTTGATAAAATTAGAAACGTTACAGCTCTGACATGCAAAAAAGATATGCAAAAGTTGCTAGGCAAGATGAATTATTTGTGTCGCTTTATATCTAACTTGTTTGGCAAGATTGATGCCTTTGTCCCCATACTCCGGCTAAAGAACGAGGCCGAGTTCCACTTGGGGGGCAAGCCAGCAAAGCGCCTTTGAGAAAATCAAGGAGTGCTTGTCATCACCGCCTGTGTGAGAGCACCCAAAGCCGAGATTCCGTTTCGGCTATACGTCGCTGCTAAAGATAGCGTGATCGAGGTCGTGCTAACCCAGGAGGTAGAAGGAAAAGAGTACATCATCACATTCTTGAGCCGCCGCCTGCTAGACGCCGAGACTAGGTACGCGTTTGTGGAACGTTTATGTTTATCACTTTACTATGCGTGTACCAAATTGCGCCACTATCTTCTCCCTACTACATGTGTTGTCGTTTGCCAAACCGATGTTATAAACACATGTTGCAAAAGCCGATTCTAAGTGGATGAATCGGAAAGTGGGCTTACGCTTTGATTGAATATGATTTGGCCTATGAACCCCTAAGAGCTATGAAAGACTAGATCGTAGCCAACTTTATAGTTGATCACCACATAGACGTCAATTGGAGCAACAATGTTGCTTTGATTGAGGTAATACGTGGAAACTTTACTTTGATGGTTCATCTTGCAAAAATGGCCAAGGTATTGGAGTGGTTCTCATATCACCTAGCGGAGCGCACTTTGAAACCTCGACTCATTTAGAATTTCCCTCTACCAACAACCAAGTTGAATACGAGGCTTTATTGCTAGGGCTTGAATTGTTAGAATCCATGGGTGTTAAACATGTTCATGCGCATGGTGATTCCCTGTTAGTGGTGCAACAAGTGGCTAAGAGTGCTCAATGTTTTAACGTCTTGCTAAACAACTACTTGGATAAGTGCCTGGACATAGTTGCTACTTTTGATGACTTCAAAATTTGTCATGTGTCAAGAGAGGCCAATTCAGTTGCAAATGATTTGGCTCAGCAAGCATCTAGTTACCAAGTCAGGAGAGGAAAATTTTTTGTACGGGAGAAGTCGATGTTTAGTCTCACTGCCGAAACCAGTGACTTCGGACAGGCGCACCCTTCAGGTTGGACCCCTCCGGCTGCCGAAGACTACCGCGCGCCGAGGTCCTAGGACCGGAGTACTCCGCCGACCGAAGGGTCTGTCATGCCGGAGACCGTGAGCCGAAGTCCTCGGGACAGTGAGGGCTTCCGAGAGCCCGGACCCTCCGACAGGGGGCTTCGGCCTGATACGCTTCGCGCAGCCAGTCCAGCCAGGCTTTGGCAGAAGCAAGAAGGGCTCGGGGAACACCCCAAAATCAGTAGCCTAGACATTTTTTTTAGGGAGTGAGCTAGCGAAACCCTCAGATGTCCATAAGGGCAATTGGAGAACTCCAATCGTCCAGTATTTGAGAGACCCTAGCTAAAGAGTTGATCGGAAAGTTCGGCGACAAGCGTTTAAATTTGTGTTGCTAGATGACACACTGTATCGCCGAACCATTGACGGAGTACTGTTAGAGTGTATAGACCATGAACGATCCTAGGTGGCTACGGGAGAAGTCCATGAAGGACTTTGTGGCACTCATCAGTCGGCCCAGAAGATGAGTTCGATGCTCAAAAGAGAGGGTTTCTACTGGCCGACTATGACTGAGGATTGTTTTAATTATTACAGAGGGTGTAAAGCATGTCAGAAGTTTGTCAATATTCAATTAGCTCCTGCTTCATTACTTAACCCTATTGTCAAGCTATGGTCGTTCCGAGGTTGGGGTTTAGACTTCATCGGCCAAATTCACACCCCTTCCTCGAAAGGGCATCGGTTCGTGTTGATGGCGACAGACTACTTCACCAAGTGGACCGAGGTCGTGCCTCTCAAGAACATGACTCACAACGAGGTACTTGACTTTATCTTGAAGCACATCATACATAGATTTGGCATTCCTTAAACTCTCACTACAGATCAAGGTAGCTCATTTGTTTATGAGGAAGTGAGAAACTTTGCCGAATATTATGGTATTAAGTTGATAAATTCTTCACCCTACTATGCTCAGGCCAATGGTCAGGCCGAGTCTAGTAATAAAATTGTGATTAAACTCATTAAGAAAAGAATTGAAGAGTTCCCTAAAAGGTGGCATGAAGTGCTCTCTGAGGCGCTATGGGCTTGTAGAATTGCAAAGCACGGTGCTACCAAAGTTAGTCCATATGAGTTGGTATATGGACAAGAAGCCGTTCTACCTGTAGAAGTAGATCTTGGCTCTCTAAGAGTGTTAAAGCAAGATGGCTTATCGGTCGACGAGTATGAAACTCTTTTCAAAGACAATCTAGAAGAAGTGACCGATAAGAGATTGAGGGCTTTAGAAGCCATAGAAATAGACAAGAGGAGAGTAGCTAAAGCCTACAATAAGAAGGTTAAACCAAAATCGTTTCAAGTAGGTGACTTGGTTTGGAAGACGATTTTACCCTTAGGCACTAAGAGTCCCAAATTTGGTAAATGGTCGCCTAGTTGGGAAGGTGTAGGACCGAAAGTAGCGACCAGAGGGGGTGAATGGGCGCCTAAAAAATCTTTCGAATCAATGGTCTGCTCCCAACACCCAACGCACCTCAAAAGACTGAGCAGGAAAGCGTGAACAGATCGCCTAAGCCTAACAGTATCTAGCCTAGAACGACCGGTGTCCTAGACAAAGAAACACCAATTCAGTGCTAATAGGCAGATAAACAAACTATTCAAAACATGGCAGATCAAACTTCTCAGCAGATGATCTAAGTGTACATGAAGAGAGATGAGAAGTTACTGTTCAAATTTGTCTCCTGTTCGAAACTTGGCGAAGCCTGCTTCGCAGTGTCGAAGCCTACTTCGCAGTGTTGAAGCCTGCTTCGCTGTGTCGAAGCCTGCTTCACTATGTCGAAGCCTAGCGAAGTCTATCGTTGAAGTGCTGAAGGTTTGCAGAGTCTAGCCTAGTAAGAGTGATGCAGAATGCGAAGTATGCTTCGGTGCGAGGTATGAAATATCGAAGCCTGCTTCGAACAGAGTACATCGAAGTCTATACTTCGATCAGACAGCTTCGAACAAAGTTTGCAGAAAAGCAGCCTTCAAAAGAGAAGCGAAGCCAAACACACAGCAGCAAGACCTAAAACAAAGCCTACACTCTACCTTCGAAGCTAGCTTGATCGAGGTATGACTACCAAAGTGGTAACCTTCGAACCAAGGACTAACTTCGAATGACAAGCTCCGAACCCACAAACTGTGACCCTCAAAAAAGACAGTAGCAGAAAGACCTCAGAAAACACACTCCGAGCGAAGTCTACCAAAGAGACATGCTTCGAAGCTAACTTCGAAGCCTGTCAAAGTATGCTTCGCAAAGGTTCCAAAGTATGTCAAAGAATAAACACTAAACACGGAGCATACTTTGAAGCTAGATTCACAGTTCGAGTTCAGGGTCAAAAGTTCTAGCAAAGCCTTCGAAGAAGTCAGGTCGAAGCCTGCTTCTCAGAGCTGAATGACTTCAAACAAACAAGGGGGCTTCACCAAAAACAGCTAGAGAAAGACTAGGCTTTGTCTACTCCATCAAAAAGGCTATGCAGGAAAAAGCAAAGCTGGAGTATTAGCGTACTGTTGCTACAGGGAGTAGGTACTACTTGCTTCATGCAAGAACTAGTACTACTCTCGTGTAGAACCGAAGCATCCAGAAAAGACCATTCGCACCAGAGATGGAAAACTTGCAGACACGCAAAACGATGCAGTAAAAAATATACACAATCGCAACACACAAGAATCACAGCACGCAGAGAACCAGGAACAAACTGAATTAGAACTCATGATGAACAGAGGAATGTTCCTAGCGGCGCACAGGAGAATGAACAGGGAACCAGAAGAATAAAAGTGACCCTCTTGATTAAAAAGTGAATTCTGGAAAGGGTGACCTAACCCTAGGGATTGGGGCCCTATTTATAGGCTGCCCAATAGCTAGGAGTATTCCACCAGCCCCTTAGGGTTTTTCACAGACGCTGAAATAAAAGGAAAAGACTAAACTGCCCTTAGGATATTTTTACAGACTCGACTGACTGACTGTGGGCCTAGGGACAAAATAGTAAACTCCTATTTACAGATGACTTATCCGGAAGCAAAGCTTTCGTAGCTACTACGGCTTCTCCTCGAGACAGTCCGATACAAGATCAGCGGTCGTTAGTTTTGCGCCGAAACTGACAAAGCGTCCACCAGCTTTGCACCAGGTACCGGATTGGGCCGGCCTGATTCCGCAGCTCTCTCAGCCCGGCAATCACTCGCCGCCTGTGTACCTGAGTCAATCCTGGTCAACAGCCCACTGGATCTTCTGCTGCTCCAAGCCCATTGTACCCGGATTGGGCCAGCCTAACTTCACGGCCCCTCTGCCCGACAGTCGCTCGCTGCCCGTGTACCTAAGTCACATGCGGCCCAGACGCAGCAGGTCTTCTCTCTTCTTCTGTCCTCTTTGACTACCGTTGATAATGACTCATCACATCTGGATCCATGAGGCCCACACTCTTCAGCATGGCTCCTCAGAAGGCCCTTTCAAAATGGCCGAAATCGCTCCTGGCACTGCATATGTGTTAGAATCTCTGCAAGGAGAACAGTTTTAAAGAGCTTGGAATGGTAGATACTTAAAAAGGTATTTCCCAAGTGTGTGTCAAATGGCTTAAAAGATGTCGAAAGGTCGATATGGAAGGTATCGTCTTTAGGTCGTTGTGCTTTTAGTTCGCTTAGTTCACTAAAAGGCAGGGGGGCATGTGTTGATAGCAAAAAATGGCTGTTGTAGCAATTGTGTTAGCTACAGCACAGGTTTTGTATGTGTGTATGGTGTGTAAAATGAACCTCGAAGGGTTCTCTCAGAAGGAGAAAAGATTTATACTGGTTCGGACCTCCCCTAAGGGATATTAGCCCTACGTCTAGTTTGTGGTGGATTTGGCATAGTATGCCTCGGTGGAGTCTAGTGAATCCTAGGGCTCTCATGGCCCTGGAGGAGCTGAACTATTACAGGGCTTGGCCCTGCTTTTATAGGCATGCAAGCCTAAGGAAAAGACCTAAATGCCCTCTATAAGTCAGAGGCTTTATAGGGGCAAAAAGGGAAAAGGCTAGTCTATTGTACAACGTGCTTTACAGCTTTACAGACGTGTCAGATAAACATCACTTCTTGACTAGCTAAAAGACATACTAGGGGCTGAGGGGCCCATGGTATGACTTCTACACTGTAGCGAAGTACATATATTTTCTGAGTTCAGAGTAGTGGCCGGAGCTCTTCGGGCGGAGGTTGCAAGGAATGCTTCGAAGGACACTCCGAAGTGGGCTTCGAAGTATACTCCGAACTAAACTCTGAACTGGGTTCTCGGAGACTTAGCTTCGAATCGGCTGACAGTCCAGAGACTCGCTCTAGGGAGCTCCAAAAGGAGCTCGGAGGTTAACTCCGAAGATATCCCAAAGACTAACTCCGAAGGAAGCCCGGAGGTTAACTCCTGAAGAGACTTCAGAGAGAGCATGCCTTGGCTTCTGGCAGACTCCAAAGGAGGTCTGGGGCTTCGATCTAGGAGGCTTCGGAAGGAGTACAAAGGCTTCGACCCGAAGGGCTCCAAAAGAGGTCCGGAGGCTTGAACTGTGAAGCTTGGAAATAACTTAGGCAGGCCGGAACCTTCTTCGATAGTGTAGGGCTCCGGGCCAAAGGCCAGTGGAGGCTGACGTCATTTGGCCCCTGTTTAAGGGAAAACTTATTCCCCAACAGTAGCACCTCGCCTGCAGGCCTTACGGGACGAAGGGGTGCATGCGCCCTTGGGACAAATGACAGTAAAAATGGTAACTTCAGAGAAGACATGCCTTCGAGGGCACCCCTCTCTTTCAAGAGGATTCGCTGTCAGCATTCTCACTTCTGATATCTCCAGGTCTTGTCACCAAAAACCGTGGACTGAGACGGCTTCGACTTGCGCAGGTAATAATTGCATGCCTCAACTGTCAGAATGACCTCGGGGAGATCAACTGGCTTCGCAATGGCTATAAAATTGACTGTTACAGTGCGCCGGTTCGCTTCAGCTTCGCTTGAGGCCCACCTGTCAGTGTCTTCGGCATGGGAACCATCGGGATTTTTACCGCCTATAAATAGGGGTTTACCGCACACAGGCTTCGACACACCTCTCATTTGCTTCTTTCTCAGCGCCTCGCACCCTTCGCTCTCTTCTCTTCATCTAGCTTCGCGCGGAGCCCACTTCGCAAGCCTTAGCGCCCTTCACGCCGAAGCTCCACAAAAATGCCGAAGAAAGTTGCTTCGAAGGCTTTGGCCTTAGGCTCGAGTTTGAGCTCTGCCCAGGCGCAGGCAGCGGCTGCAGCGGCGGCGAAGCCTGTAGCGAGGCGGTTGGGGCTGAGGAATCTTCGGTCACCATCAGACAAGTTTGAGCAAACCTTGGAGATGAGGGCTTCGATCTCGACGGAGGAGTCTGTCCGAAGGGCCTGCGCGGGGAAGATATCGTCGAAGATCCAGCTTCAGGTGCCGGAGAAGTCGGAGGCCATACCGAGGCCTCGGGCTGATGAAGTGGTACTGTTCGAGGCTTTCTTCGAAGTCGGCCTCGGACTGCCAGCTAGTGGGGATGCTGAGTGAAGTCTTGAAGGCCTACAACCTCGAGCTTCCTCAATTGTCGCCCAACTCCGTGGCGAGGCTAGCGGTGTTTTAATGGGCTATGAGGGCCGAAGGCTCCGAGGGGCGCGCTGATGTCTTCATAGCTCTTCATGATGCCAACTGCCATCTGAAGCTGAGGGAGGGAATAGACCGCGTCAAGAGGGCTTTGGCCTTCGGAAGCGCCAATTTCAAGCTTCGGAGGGAGTACCAGGACACCTTCCCAGCGAGGGCCGCCAACAGCAAGTGGTACTCGAAGTGGGACCAAGAGTGGTTCTATGCCTCAGTTGGGGCGAACTCTCCTCTCCAGAGCACCAACAAGCTCATCTCCTACCGATGCGAAGGCGTGGTAAAGACGAGCCCCGACACCCTTCGCTCGAGGATCCTACTCCTGCGGAAGGTGGCTTCGAAGATGAGCATGAGGGACCTCGCGGAGGAGTTCATCACCCTTCGGCTAAGCCCCCTCGCTCGCTCTTGGCCGGAGGGCCTTTTTCAACCTTCGGGCCCAGGGGGCCTAAATGAGGTGGCAACAGAACGCCTTGGTAACACTTCAAAGCCTTTTCACTTCCATACTTCGCAAAATAACTTTGCTCTAACTTAGAATCTTGATGAAGCCGCTCTTGAAGTGAGGACTCCGGAGGAGGCCATCATGGCGGCAGAGCGTGTTGTTGGAGCCCCGACACCTGAGGAGCAGACTCAACGACTCGCACTAGTGGGGACTTCAGAGCACTGGAACAGAGTGTGGACCTTGCTCGGCGTTGAGGGGGTCCAAGCTCTGCCAGAGTTCCCCAACCTTGCACCCTCGACGAGCGGCTCCAAAAGGAAAAGGGTAGACGACTGACGAACCCGAAGCCTCGAGGGTTCGCTCAGAGCTCCCGATGATCAAAGCCCCTACTACGGAAGAGGCAATGGTCACGAACCATGGAACCGGAGCGGAACTAGCAAGGGTTCCGGCAGCAGCTACCAAGGTGGTGGCGAGGGCCGCAATGACGATGACTTTGGGCGCAGAGGTTGAGGCGCCAGCTTCGCAGCAAAAGGATTGGGGTGCACTAATCGACCCCTCCGCCTTCGAAGAGATCTCCGACGAAGGTAAACACTTTAAACATACTTCTCTTTTCATACGTGGATATTGACTTGAACTTTTTTGCAGAAGACAATGTCGGTGCGAGGTCCACCGCACCGAAGCTGGCTGAGGCCTCCGGCAGCAGCAGCAGCAGGTCGGAGTCTGACAGCTCCTCGTCTGAAGAAGACGGAGGACAACGGTCACGACGAAGGGGACCCTCGAGACGACGAGCACGTTGAGGTGGTGGACCGGAGCCCGGCTCCACTGGAGCCTGCATCGGAGGTTGAGGTGGAGGAGATTGTCCGACCCCTACAGGCGAAAGGGGTCGTGACAGAGGCGGCCATCCATGATTTTCATGAAGGCTGTGCGGCTGCAGAGGTAGGGGGCTTGGTGACTCAACTCAGCCGCTCGAGCCCCTTCGACCTCTTTACAAATGCAAACGAAGCCCTCATCCAGGTGAGCGAAGTCCTATATAGCCTTCGAGTCATGCTTGTTCTTCAATCAACACTTATGATTTTCTTGAATTCTTTCAGGCCTTCGCACTGAACGTCGCAACAGCAACCTCTGTGGATAGGAGGATGAGGCGCTTGGCGGAGGAGAGGGCGCCCTCCGACGTGAAGTCTCGGTGGAAGCCGAGAAGCGAAGGCGGGCCGAAGCCTCAGCGGAGACGGCGAGGGCCGAGGTCGACAAGGTGAGGGAAATCTTGGCCTCGGAGACCGACAAGCTCCGGGCGGAGCTTCGAGCTTCGGAGGATGCTCGAGCTCAGCTAGCGGAGGAGAACTCAAAGCTTCGCCAAGCTATCCATTGCCTTCAAGACTTTGTCATTCATAACATCGACGAAGCCACTTTGAGCTTGACCGAGGTCCTCGAACAAATAGGGACCGAGTGCGGACTCCAGACTTCGGCCTTCGGGACCCAATTGGAGACCGCGTCGATTTCTTGAAGATGGTGGCTACGACGTCGGAGCAATCCCTGAAGGGCTTCTCCTTGATGGCCGGCCGAGTGGCGGGTCAAGGAGTGTTGCAAATGCTTCATGACTCAGGGTGCAACCACCTCGAAGCAGCGACCTCGGCGACTCCGGTGGCCTTTGGAGGCCAGCACCTGGTGACGCCTCTAGCGGGTGTCCACGGAGCCTGGCGCCACCTTCAAGAGCCTTGGAAGGCCCAAGGCTGCGAAGCAGCCCTCGAACTCCAGAAGGCCATCCACCTTCGCCGAGCCAAGGCACAGGCCTCGCTACGTCAGCCTTCGACGTCGGCACCTCTGCCTCCGAAGGTGTAGATCTCCTTAGGCTCCTTGTAATTCTTAGTTGTAGGCTTGTAAAAACATATTAGTTTATTAATATAAATGTGGGGGTACTTTATACCTGCCCAGGCTCCGCCTTCGAATGTTGAACTCGAAGTCCTTGAGGACTCTGAAGAACTTCGCCAATTATGGGTGGTCCTCGAGGTAGCTAGGTCCGAAGCCCCCCCTCGGTTCAAACTTCCGAGGGGTCCTAACGGTGAAGCCATTTCCGAAGTAGCCCAGGAGCTGCTGGCTACCGTGAAGACGGAGCCCCTTCAGAGTTCTTCGTCCTCGCCAGACTTAAGTTGCTTCGAAGTAGACTTACATGGCGAGGGGGTACAGCCTTCGAGTGCAGCTTTGGTAGGAGACGAAGCTTTGGACTTCTCTTCCTTTGACGCGACACCACCTGTCTCGCAAACTTGGACAAACCTGCAAAGTGGAAGACGAGGTCTACATGCTTCGGGGCATGGACGAACCGGACGTGGGAGAGCAGGCTCCGACGAGGCTTCATCCAGCTGAGGGGGCCCTGGACGAAAGAAGAGCAAGCGAGGGTCGGGGCCTCGAGCTCGCTTTTTCTTAGGCTTAGATACAGACTACTCATAATTTTGTTTTCGAAGTGTATTTTTAACTGTTGGACCGGAAACGGCGACCAGAGGGGGGGTGAATGGGAGCTTTTAAAATTTCGGGCTAAAAACTTAGCCTTCGGTTCTGTTCTGTCTTCTACGGAACAGGCTTCGAACACTACCTTCGAAGGTCTGGTTCGGAGGTACTTCGACACCTTCGAACACAGGCTTCGGAGGAGCAACAGTTCGAAGCCAAGAAGACTCCGCTCCACTAACAACCCTCGAAAACCAACTCTGCTAAGTCAGTGCAGGCTCCGCACACAGGGTCCTTCGAGCAGACTTCGCACTTCACCCTTCGCAAGAGTGGACAGCCCTCTGAGGACTTCGACCAAGTACTTAGCGACAGCAACTGGTGCTGGGCTTCGTACGCGAAGGTCTACACGCACACAAAACGGACTACGCTAAGGGCTTCGACACAGGAAGCAAAACGGGAAACGATCAGGGCTTCGCTAGTAAGCAGCGAGGTCTTGCCTCGTGTTACACAGAGCGACAGCACACTGAGAAACACACTTCGCACAAAACACCCTTCGCCTAGACAGGCTTCGGTGCACTAAAACAAGCGAGGTATGTAACGCGAGTTCAAGCAAAAGTACACAGAAACAGGGCTTCGCCGCTTGAACAAGGAACACAGAAATAAATTGAACTCAGAATGAATACAGTGAGGTCAGTGTACAGGAGCTCAACAGTAAATGCTCAAAGTGTTAAATGTTACCTACCGAGCCCCCATATTTATAGCCCATGGATTCATCCTAAGGAAGTGACTACTTTACCCCTAGGGTTTACATTCATTTTGTCTCTTCAGAACTAAGGGGTACAAAAGGTAGTCCACCTTTATTTTTGGAGGCTTCTCTGTCAGCTGCAGAGGGGACAATGTCAGCCTTTTTCAGAACAGACAGTGTCAGCCTTTACAGAGTTGACTTCTGGAACCTCCCTTCGCACCGGAGGGTGCGGTAGCTTCGGCGAGAAGCCTGCAGCCTGTTGGCTTTCGCTCCGCCGAAGAAGTCCTTCGATACAATGACGGTTTTGAGCCGAAGCCGTCAAAGCCCCTTGGGTCTTCGCACCACCACCTTCGGAGTGGACCTCCACGGCTTCGCAGCTACTCCGAGCTCAACCACCGTCCGTCCGTGTACCGAAGCCATGCATGGCCGAAGCACCACAAGTCAACCTCACTCCGAAGCCCCACCTTCGGAGTAACACCCTTCGAAGTCCCTCCTTCGTCCAAGGCCTCCGCATGAAGCATTCCAAGAGCACTTCGTCGCAGTGTCTCACTCCGAGCACACTCCTCGACGAGCCTCACCCGGACCATGCCTTCGATGCGCCTCGACTTCTGAGACCTTCATCGGGTAACCTTCGAGTGTCTCCCTCCGGAGCACACTTCGAACACCTTGCCTCCGCAGAGGACTTGATCCACCAACTCCGAAGTCACTCCATTCGGAGTACCTTCGAAGTGCCTCACCTCCGAGGACTTTGTCTCGGAGCACCTTCAGCCGGAGCCACGCTCCGCACTCTCTGCCTTCACCTGGCACGCCTCGACCCGAGGACCGACCCGGACCACCTTCGCAGCCACCGTGACGGAGCTCCCCGCTCCCCTGGCATCAAGCCTCCCGCTTGACCCAGGTTCACCCGGCTCGAACCCTGTCCGACGCCTCCGAAGTCCCTGCGCACCACTGATAAGCAAACAAGTGTATCCAGTACTCCGGAGACCTCTCCGGGTTAGCAACCTCTGGTACACACTCCGGTGTACCGCCCAAAGTACCGAAGCCTTCGGTACGAACCCAGTCATCGCGTACTGCCGGACCCCTCCGACAGGCACACTCCGCTGCACGGCTGCAGCAAGCAAACACCTCCGAACACCCTTCGGAGGTACCCTTCGAACAGAGGGTAAAAAGCCTGTCAATCACTCATCACAAACACCGAAACCACCCTTGTTTCTCAATCTCCCCCCTTGATGAGTGCATTGACAACCAAATCCAAGTTCAAGAAAATTTTAAAAATTTCAGCACACAAGTGACCATAAAAAAAAAAAAAAACTCAGACAAGAGCCAAAGCATGTCACTTGATAAAAGAATTTTTCTCCCCCTTTGTAAAAGAGTAAAAGCCCCTTTGGCAAATCTCCCCTTGAAAAGAACTCCCCCTGAGTTGCAAGTTTTCTCCCCCTTTATGTCAAAAATCTCTCCGGAATTTCTCCCCCTTTGGCAATGCAGCATCAAGGAGCAGTCAAAAGATGCAAAGCTTCGAAATGAATAGAATTGCAAGGACATATAATGCAAAAATATGCCAAAATTAACACAAATGATCATGTGCTCAGCTCAATTTAACAATCTGTGAAACAAGATGATGGCATGTGATTTTGTCATTTTGAAGTAAGAGCATCACCACGTAATCACAGCAGCTAGCCAAGAGAAGGCAAAGACTGCGCAAAGCTAACAATTTCTACCCTAGACAGACAATTCTTGTTCAAAAGGAGCTTTGAAAGCAAACTTGATGAGCCATTAAATTTGTTGTTCTTTTCTTAATGCCAGGGGTTATTTGTTTGTTCACCTTATACTTTCCAATCAGGCCAAGCCTAGGCATGAAAGCCATTTGAAGCTTAAGGCGGTGATTTTGGCATACACTACACTATCCCAGTTCAGACCAATGTGCAATGGTAAGCAGTCTAGAATAGAGTAGTGCGACAAACAAACCCTCCTGGATCTTTTTATTGAAACCAGGCAAATCATGGATTTTTGATTTTGATTTTGATGAATTAAATATTTTGATGAGTATCCATGAATAAAGAACACATTTTTCAAGTTCCATATTTTAGCATCCAAAGAACAGTGTCTTGCTGTCAAGTAGATAAAAGATAGCTAAAAGCAGTCCAGTCTAAACAAGCTAGATGCAAGATTGTGCGGTGAGCAAGTTTTTAGTTTAGAAAATAAAACAGCATGCACAATCAATGTTCCAGACATATTTCATAGAGTTGAGCTGTCATGATTTCTTTGAATTAAAAGCAGGCATATAATAGCAAAAGATGTAGGTGCAATTCCACACATAATGAGCATATGCAAGTCAATTAAAATCAGCTCCCCCTCACAAAATGCCGTAAGGGTGACAAATGCCAAGTTCCCCACGCAAGAAAGCAAATCGAGAAGCATCGAGGGGTTTTGTAAAAATGTCGGCAAGCTGGTGTTGGGTATCAACATATTGAAGTTCAATATCACCCTTCTCATTGTGATCTCTGAGAAAATGATACCGTACATCAATGTGTTTGGTTCTGGAGTGCTGAACCGGGTTGTTTGCAATACAAATAGCACTAGTGTTATCACAGAAAAGTGGAACACTCTTATAATCTAACCCGAAATCCCGCAACGTGGAAACCATCCACAAAATCTGAGAGCAACAGCTAGCTGCAGCAACATATTCGGCCTCAGCCGTCGATTGTGCAACACTAGACTGTTTGCGGGAAGACCAGCAAACCAGAGACGTACCCAGAAAATGACAAGTACCAGAGGTACTCTTCCTATCAATTCTACACCCAGCAAAATCCGCATCTGAATAACCTCTAAGACATAAAGATGAAGACGATGATACCATATGCCAAATTCAAGGGTGTGTTTGAGATACCTTAAGATGCGCTTTACCGCTTGGCGGTGCGAAGCTCGTGGTGAAGCCTGAAAACGAGCGCACAGACATACTGCGAAGTGTATGTCCGGCCTCGTGGCAGTCAAGTAGAGGAGGGAGCCGATCATGCTCCGGAACTCCTTCTGATCTACGGCTTCTCCATCTTCGTCAGGGTCCAATGCTACAGATGTAGCCATTGGAGTGGCGAGGGGCTTCGCATCGGACATGTCGAACTTCTTGAGCAGGTCCTTGGTGTACTTTGTCTGGTGGACAAAAGTACCATGTTTGCTTTGCTTGATTTGTAAACCAAGGAAAAAGGTGAGTTCACCCATCATTGACATTTCAAATTCCCTGCTCATGGTATCTGCAAACTCGGCAACCAAAGCATGAGAAGAGCCACCAAAGATGATATCATCCACATAAATCTGCACTAGGAGGAAATCTTTGCCATGCTTGAGAGTAAACAAAGTTTTATCAACAGAGCCCATCAAGTACCCTCGCTCAAGCAGAAAAGACTTAAGTCTATCATACCATGCCCGAGGGGCCTGCTTGAGTCCATAAAGAGCCTTATGAAGTTTAAGGACTTTATGTGGGTACTTGGGGTTTTCAAAACCAGGGGGTTGTTTTACATAAACATCTTCACCTATGAAGCCATTAAGAAAAGCACTTTTGACATCCATTTGATAGAGTTTGAATCCCCGGGATGTCGCAAAGGCAAGCAAAATCCTAATGGCCTCAAGGCGAGCAACAGGTGCAAAAGTTTCAGTAAAATCAATCCCTTCTAGTTGAGAAAAGCCCTGAGCTACAAGTCTAGCCTTATTTCTAACAATTGTTCCATCCTCCCCTTGTTTATTTTTAAAAATCCATTTTGTTCCAATGAAATGAACATTAGGTGGAGGATCAACTAAAGTCCAGACTTGGTTTCTTTCAAAATTCTCAAGCTCTTCATGCATGGCATTGATCCAACTAGAATCAGAAAGTGCATGACTAACATCTAAGGGCTCGAAAGAAGCAACAAAAGCAGCATTAGTGAAATGGGCATGAGAACGCGTTACCCTTTGATCAAGCTCACCAATAATCTGCTCGGGAGGATGCATCCTTTGGACATGATGTGGAGCCTCGCGGCGGGATGCAGTCTCCCCCTCAACTTGTGCGTTGGAGTGGTCCAAGATGACCGATGTTGAGGTAGTCGCTTCGGGACCTCGTGCCGAAGTAGTTGAAGCGGGGTCAGCTTCGGGGGTCGATGTCGAGGGTAGTAGGGGTTCATCCTCGAATTCTCCGGGATCCTCGTCTTCGAATAAAGTCTGTTCCATGTCGTGTTCATTTGCCTGTTCAAAAGCAGAACTAACAGAGGGGGTTGATTCATCAAAAGTCACATCACATGACTCGATGACAGTGTTAGTTTCCAAGTTATAAACACGATAAGAATGACCATGAGTAGTATAACCCAAAAAGATCCCGTCAGAAGATCGCGACTCAAATTTATCCAAGTTACCACGTTTTAGGATAAAGCAGCGACAGCCAAAAACTCGAAGATGAGTAACCTTGGGCTGTCTCCCAAACGCAGCTCATAAGATGTCAAGTTTAAAATTGAGCGCAAGAAGATTCGGTTTGAGATGTAGCAAGCAGTGTTCATGGCCTCAGCCCAAAATTTTCTAGGAGTCCTATGCTCGTCAAGCATCGTCCTAGCCATCTCAACCAAAGTGCGGTTTTTCCTCTCAACAACACCGTTCTGTTGAGGAACCCGCGGAGCAGAGAATTGATGTTCTATGCCATGCTCCATGCAAAAGTCAACAAAGAGACTATTTTTGAACTCGGTGCCATTATCGCTTCGAATGAATTTTAATGCACCAGGGAGTTCAGTGAAAAGTCTCAAAGCCAAGCTCCGAAAGTGTGAAAACACTTCATCCTTGCTGGCAAGAAAGAAGACCCAAGAGTAGCGAGAGTAATCGTCGACAATAACTAAAACATACCACTTGCCGCCTAAAGAACT
Organism: Zizania palustris; assembly: GCA_019279435.1. Lineage (NCBI taxonomy): Eukaryota > Viridiplantae > Streptophyta > Magnoliopsida > Poales > Poaceae > Zizania > Zizania palustris. The sequence continues at coordinate 73,559,430 of JAAALK010000288.1, read as the reverse complement.
CACCCGAGAAGGACCTACAGTGTCCATATGGAGAAGTTCTCCGGGCTGTTCAGTCATCACTGTGGTGACTGGCGAATGCGAAGCAGCAATCATTTTTCCATGTCGACAAGGAGCGCAAACTAAATTCTTCTCAAACTTGAGCTTGGGCAATCCTCGGATCAGACCTAGGGCGCTCAACCGAGCGAGCAACTCAAAGCTCATATGCCCTAGTCTCCTATGCCACTTCCAAAGCTCAGAAGTCGAATGTGCAACAAGACAATGAGAAGATCCAGGTGACTTCGAAAAATCAGCTCCAAAAACTCTCCCAACCCTAAAGATCTTACACACCACAACGCCATCAGAATTGAGCACTTGTGAAGTATCGCGATGAAATCGCACTTCGAAGCCCTCATCAAGCAACTGAGATACAGACAGCAAATTGTATCCCAGGTTTTCAACCAAAGCAACATCTTTGAGAGTGAAGTTTGCGTTAATTCTTACCACACCTTTACCTTTCACTCTACTCCTTCGATTGTTTCCGAAGGTGATGTGTTCCCTTTGCTTGGTTGTGGTGAGGCTGGAGAACCAATTTGCATCTCCGGTCATGTGGCGCGAACAACCGGAGTCCATTATCCACGTGCCCTCCAAGCCTCGACCTGTCGCCTACACATGATAAAAACGCCTCGATCGCTCAGTGCTGGGGTGAGTAAAATAATGACGAGGCATCCAGCACTGAGTGACACGAGTAGTAGGCACAGTAAAAGCAGACGGTCTACGCACATGAAAACAGAATGATGCAAAGTGCGAGGTCTACCTACATGCAAAGAACGCAAAGCATGACGAGGTCTCCTACTCTGACGAGGTACAAAGCTACTCGCCCGAGGTCTACCACCATATGGAACATGGTGAACACCTCGAGGAGCAAAACCTCTCCGAGAAGCACGAGGAGCCTCAAAAACAGGACGAGAGTAAAACTCAGACTCATGCATACCTAAAGATGGGTAATGCATGTCCTGATAGCTCATCGCCTGTGCACGTCGCTCATCCTTGATGCGACGGAAACAGAAACCAATCAAATGACCCGCCCGCTGACAATAAGAACAGTGAAACACTCTCCTGGGGGTACTCTCATGGGTCACAGGAGCAACTCTCACAGGCTCCTTGGGTTTTTTCACAGTGGTTTTCTTGGGAGGAGTTTTCTTGGTAGGAGGAGTGGTTTTCTTTGGTGGATGGGTAGGCTGTTTGGCTGGTGGGGTGTCCAACAGAGCTCTCTCTTTCTCTAGGGTGGTAGGAGAGGTAAAAACAGTTTTGGTCTTACTGTCTGAAGCTATCCTCTCAAAACCCAAACCTAGAGCTACCCCGGCTCTGTCAGCACACAACTTGGTCTTGGCCAAGAGCAAATCCATCCTACCCTTCCCCTCAGTGCATTTGTTAACTACGGACAGGAGGTATTCATTTTCAGACATGAGGTTCTCAGCTCGCTCTCTAACAGTGCCTAGCTGGTCCTTAAGGGTAATGCAGGTGTCACAGACAGGTTGCACATCCTTAGAACTACCGGCCCTCTCCAATCTAGCCTCCAAATCATGAACATGCTTATCACGTAAATTAATGCTATCGCGTAATAAAGAGCAGTTCATGCAATCAATAACATCATGAGGTCTAGAATCCACCTCCAAAAGCTGCTTCTGTGCAGTCTCAAGCTCAGAGAGAGTTTGAGCATGAACAGAACGCAACTGAGCAAGCTCACTCATGACAACAGAACAGGACTCACATTCAGCATCATCAAACTTAGACTTAAGCATGGCATATTCAGTAGAAATAGTTTCTAGCCTAAGTCTAAGATCTTTTCTTTCTCTAGCGGCTTGCACAAGTAATCTATCCTGACCTAGAACTACTTCATTCAGCTCATCTAATTTAATTAGTAGCTGGTCAGATGATAGGTTTACCTCAGATGAGTCAAGCTCATCGCCGCTGTGATCGCTGTCGGCCATGAAGCAAAGGCCGGTGAAGTCATGTCCCTTCTTGTCCTTCTTGTCCTCCTTCCTTGGGGACTCCTCCTCCTCAGAGCTCGACTCCTCAGTTGAGGAAGTGTCGATGTCGCTGAGAGCAGCAACAAAAGCTCTGGAAGCGGCCTTGGCTACTTTCTTAGCCATCTTGCCGCGCTTGCCCTTCACAAAGGGCTTCCTCTCCTTTTTGTGGTATTTGGGGCGCTCACTCTCATCTCTCTTCTTGACCTTGGGGCAATTGGCCTTAATGTGAGAGGTGTCGCCACATTCATAGCAGCCACTAAAACCACTTCTCCTCTGATCCCGTCTCTCATGATGAAAGCGGGTGAACCTCCGGGCAATGAGAGCAAGCTCATCATCGGCTAGAGTGTCCACCTGCTCCTTTGTGACGGAGACCAGGGAGGACAAAGCAAAACCATCTGCAAGAACACAAGTGCCTGATGTGCTTGGTTCTGCAGTGGTGCCACGGCTAGTGCTAGAAACCAATGCCAATGGCTGTGGCAAAGAGCTTCTATGCACTGCAAGAGATGCCTTGGCAATCTCTGTGGACTTCAGCTTGCTAAAGAGTTCATCACAGGTTAGAGTGTCATAGCCTGTGGACTCCTCAATGCTAGATATCTTCACCTCCCATATGCTACGGTCAAGAGCATAGAGAAGCTTGATAGCCCTATCGTGATCACTGTAAGCAAGCGTCCCGTTGGATCGCAAGTTACTCACTATCGCGTCAAAACGAGAAAACATGGCATCTATAGATTCACCAGGTGCCTGCACAAACAGCTGATACTGTTGGTTGTAGGTGCTTTGGCGCCTGGCCTTGATCTGAGCAGAGCCCTCATGAAAGACAGTGAGTGTTGTCCAAATCTCCCTAGCAGTCCTAAGGTGCTGTACCCTATCAAACTCACTCCGACTCAAACCAATAAACAGTATGTTCCTTGCCTTCGAGTTGGCAATATACTGATCCTTTTCAGTTTGAGTGGTGCGGGTATCAGGGATGGAGTATTGTGAGTCCACAATCTCCCAAATTGCATTTCCTTGGCTTAACAAGTAAGCCTCCATGCGCACCTTCCAGTATGCGAAGTCTGTCCCATCGAACAGAGGAATTTTACTGCCTCTATCCATGTCGCCAACAGATCACAAAACCGGTTAAGGTCAACTGGTGATCTTAACCAAGCTCTGATACCAATTGTTGGACCGGAAACGGCGACCAGAGGGGGGGTGAATGGGAGCTTTTAAAATTTCGGGCTAAAAACTTAGCCTTCGGTTCTGTTCTGTCTTCTACGGAACAGGCTTCGAACACTACCTTCGAAGGTCTGGTTCGGAGGTACTTCGACACCTTCGAACACAGGCTTCGGAGGAGCAACAGTTCGAAGCCAAGAAGACTCCGCTCCACTAACAACCCTCGAAAACCAACTCTGCTAAGTCAGTGCAGGCTCCGCACACAGGGTCCTTCGAGCAGACTTCGCACTTCACCCTTCGCAAGAGTGGACAGCCCTCTGAGGACTTCGACCAAGTACTTAGCGACAGCAACTGGTGCTGGGCTTCGTACGCGAAGGTCTACACGCACACAAAACGGACTACGCTAAGGGCTTCGACACAGGAAGCAAAACGGGAAACGATCAGGGCTTCGCTAGTAAGCAGCGAGGTCTTGCCTCGTGTTACACAGAGCGACAGCACACTGAGAAACACACTTCGCACAAAACACCCTTCGCCTAGACAGGCTTCGGTGCACTAAAAACAAGCGAGGTATGTAACGCGAGTTCAAGCAAAAGTACACAGAAACAGGGCTTCGCCGCTTGAACAAGGAACACAGAAATAAATTGAACTCAGAATGAATACAGTGAGGTCAGTGTACAGGAGCTCAACAGTAAATGCTCAAAGTGTTAAATGTTACCTACCGAGCCCCCATATTTATAGCCCATGGATTCATCCTAAGGAAGTGACTACTTTACCCCTAGGGTTTACATTCATTTTGTCTCTTCAGAACTAAGGGGTACAAAAGGTAGTCCACCTTTATTTTTGGAGGCTTCTCTGTCAGCTGCAGAGGGGACAATGTCAGCCTTTTTCAGAACAGACAGTGTCAGCCTTTACAGAGTTGACTTCTGGAACCTCCCTTCGCACCAGAGGGTGCGGTAGCTTCGGCGAGAAGCCTGCAGCCTGTTGGCTTTCGCTCCGCCGAAGAAGTCCTTCGATACAATGACGGTTTTGAGCCGAAGCCGTCAAAGCCCCTTGGGTCTTCGCACCACCACCTTCGGAGTGGACCTCCACGGCTTCGCAGCTACTCCGAGCTCAACCACCGTCCGTCCGTGTACCGAAGCCATGCATGGCCGAAGCACCACAAGTCAACCTCACTCCGAAGCCCCACCTTCGGAGTAACACCCTTCGAAGTCCCTCCTTCGTCCAAGGCCTCCGCATGAAGCATTCCAAGAGCACTTCGTCGCAGTGTCTCACTCCGAGCACACTCCTCGACGAGCCTCACCCGGACCATGCCTTCGATGCGCCTCGACTTCTGAGACCTTCATCGGGTAACCTTCGAGTGTCTCCCTCCGGAGCACACTTCGAACACCTTGCCTCCGCAGAGGACTTGATCCACCAACTCCGAAGTCACTCCATTCGGAGTACCTTCGAAGTGCCTCACCTCCGAGGACTTTGTCTCGGAGCACCTTCAGCCGGAGCCACGCTCCGCACTCTCTGCCTTCACCTGGCACGCCTCGACCCGAGGACCGACCCGGACCACCTTCGCAGCCACCGTGACGGAGCTCCCCGCTCCCCTGGCATCAAGCCTCCCGCTTGACCCAGGTTCACCCGGCTCGAACCCTGTCCGACGCCTCCGAAGTCCCTGCGCACCACTGATAAGCAAACAAGTGTATCCAGTACTCCGGAGACCTCTCCGGGTTAGCAACCTCCGGTACACACTCCGGTGTACCGCCCAAAGTACCGAAGCCTTCGGTACGAACCCAGTCATCGCGTACTGCCGGACCCCTCCGACAGGCACACTCCGCTGCACGGCTGCAGCAAGCAACACCTCCGAACACCCTTCGGAGGTACCCTTCGAACAGAGGGTAAAAAGCCTGTCAATCACTCATCACAAACACCGAAACCACCCTTGGTTTCTCATTAACATACTTCTCAATTATCATTCAATGAATGAGATTTGTTTAATTCACATACTTCATCTGCATGCTTCGCATAATTTGATTGTTTCGAACATTTTAGCTTATCACGCTCATACTGTGCATTACATTCGCACACTTCGCATACATACTTCCCCCTTGCGTGTGGCGGCTAGGGACTTAGTCGTTGCTGGTGCGGGCAATAAAAAATGTGAAGGGGTGCGCCATTTTGGCGGCTTTGGACGCTTATAACACGTCAAGCGAGGGCCTCTTTTGGGCTTCGAATGCATTAATTTGGAGCGAAGCAAGGCTTCAGCGTAGCCAAATTATGCGAAGCATGCTTCGGCGTGCTTGGATTTGGATAGTGCGTGAGCGAGGATCTAAAACGCACTTAGATTTTAAGCGAAGCATGACTTCGAGATAATTTTTAGATTAGATCACATCATGCGAACCGAGGTCTCGGTGTGTGTTCAGATAGCGAAGCAAGGCTTCTTGAGCTTGATCCTATAGTGAATGAAAAGGATATTTGGTGTGGATTCACCGAACCTGCGATAGGTTGAGCCACCTTCGACCCGGGGATGCACCAAGCCGGAGCCTGGAATCCCGGAATTGCCGAGCCGTCGCTCGGAAGTCTCAAAGCCCACTACTATAGGCCTGGAGGCGCTGTGTAGCCTTCGGAGGGGTGCTCCGGATTTCATAAAGCGAAGCAAGGCTTCGAATTTTAAATAAGACGAAGCATGGCTTCGAGTTTTTGATAAGGTGAAGCAAGGCTTCAATTTCAAAACGCGAAGCATAGCTTCGGTTTTAAAACGTGAAGCGAGGCTTTGACTTTTAATAAGATTGAGCAAAGTTTTGCTTTAAAGACGAAGCTAGGCTTCGATTTTAAGGCGAAGCCAGGCTTCGATTGTATACTAAAGTAATTGCAAATTTGTACATCGAAACGGTACTTTGGACTATGTACATACCTCGTAAAGCAGGTGAAAACTTTCCTCGTAGCCCCTGGGGCTTCGACGGCCTTTGACACGCGAAGCGGAGCCCCTTGCTGGAGGGTGAGCTCCGAAGCGTGAAGGACGAAGGAAGGCGATGAAGGCCCTTGAATTGCACCCGAAGCCCCTTGCCGGAGGGTGCACGAAGCAAGAAAGCTTCGAAGCTCCCCCCTCAAGCGCACTTTGAATTGCAGACAGTGGCAGAGAACTTAGCTTTTAGGACTAAGGTCCCCACGGACGGCATCAACTGTTGTAGCAATTATGTCAGCTATAGCACAGGTTTTGTATGTGTGTATGGTGTGTAAAATGAACCTCGAAGGGTTCTCTCAGAAGGAGAAAAGATTTATACTAGTTCGGACCTCCCCTAAGGGATAATAGCCCTACATCCAGTTTGTGGTGGATTTGGCATAGTATGCCTCGGTGGAGTCTAGTGAATCCTGGGGCTCTCATGGCCCTGGAGGAGCTGAACTATTACAAGGGCTTGGCCCTGCTTTTATAGGCACGCAAGCCAAAGGAAAAGACCTAAATGCCCTCTATAAGTCATAGGCTTTATAGGGGCAAAAAGGGAAAAAGGCTAGTCAACTGTACAAAGTGCTTTACAGCTTTACAGACGTGTCATATAAACGTCACTTCTTGACCAGCTAAACGACATACTAGGGGCAGAGGGGCCCCTGGTATGACTTCTACACTGTAGCGAAGTACAGATATTTTCTGGGTTCAAAGTAGTGGCCGGAGCTCTTCGGGCGGAGGTTGCAAGGAATGCTTCGAAGGACACTCTGAAGTGGGCTTCGAAGTATACTCCGAACTAAACTCTGAACTGGGTTCTCGGAGACTTAGCTTCGAATCGGCTGATGGTCCGGAGACTGGCTCTGGGGAGCTCCAAAAGGAGCTCGGAGGTTAACTCCGAAGATATCCCGAAGACTAACTCCGAAGGAAGCCCGGAGGTTAACTCCGAAGAGACTTTAGAGAGAGCATGACTTGGCTTCTGGCAGACTCCAAAGGAGGTCTGGGGCTTCGATCTAGGAGGCTTCGGAAGGAGTCCAAAGGCTTCGACCCGAAGGGCTCCAAAAGAGGTCTGGAGGCTTGAACTGTGAAGCTTGGAAATAACTCAGGCAGGCCGAAACCTGCTTCGATAGTGTAGGGATCCGGGCCAAAGGCCAACGGAGGCTGACGTCATTTGGCTCCTGTTTAAGGGAAAACTTATTCCCCCAACAATGGCATTAATGGTTAAGATTGTCAAAATATCAATTTTGGTAATTTGGGCCGAAAATGCACATGTCCTGGGTTAGGCCAAAGCCCTACAGGGCCGAAGGACCACTAGGCTACGGGCTTCGAAAGCTTCCAGCCAGCCCACAGCCTTCGGCCCAGAGGCCTTCGGAGGCCCACTCCGCTGAAGCTTCGGACCAAGGAGCAGGCTTCGGCTGGCCTGGCCGAAGGCCCACTTCGGGCAAGAGTTAGAGATTGAGTCCGATTTTTGACTAAGTCTTTTACGTGTGACCAAACAGAATTCCACCAGATTAGGCTTAGAGATTAGAAGTCTAGCCCCTATAAATATAGAGGTGAGGCCGGTTCAGAGGACCCCCCAAACAAATCAACCACAAAGCCCTAGCTTTGAACCGTACTTTACTTTATTTTTATTTTCTGTATTCTTCATGGGTTTGCCCGGAAGCCCTCCAACGACCACTTCGGAACAGTGGTAATCCTTGTTACTTCGTCTGTGAAGTATCTGTTAATCTACGTAATAGATTGCTATCGCCTTGTTACTTCGCCTGTGAAGTATCCGCTAATCTGCGTAACAGATTGCTACCTTCGCTCCTAGTGCAACACTTAGCAGAATTCGGTCCTCAGGCCGAATTGGTACTTCGAATCTACTCTGTTGCAGGTTACCTACGTTCAGAGCTACTCCGCCGGAGGTGTCCGGAGATGATAGATTGGTTTCGGAGGTTGCCAAAACACCCTTCGGTGAGATCTTTGCTTCGACCGCACGCCAACACGCTTCATCAACAAACTTCATCACGACAGGCTTCGCCACGCTCGTACTCCGCTCCGGGCGAAGTCGCGCTCGCGCGATGCGCCTAAGTCATTATTCTATATCTTACTGTATCGAAGACTTCACACTGAACCCCGTTGTTCGAAGGTGATTATCGCGTCCAGATCTGTGCGGAGTTCATCTTCGGCCAGATCAGCTCGAACGCCGAAGGTACCCTTCGGCGGGACACTTCGCACCAGACGCCAAAGGGTACCTTCGAATCAGTCGGGCTCCACTCGGTTTTCTGATTTGTTCTGTTTAAATATTTCTTTCGGCTAATTGGATTATTTTGTGTGATCTGATTACCTGGCGACTCTACCCCCCTTACCACGGTTAAGGGTAGTTGGAACGTGACGTTAGTGTTGTGTTACGCTTAGGCTTGTCCCTAAGTATCCGCACACTTTTGGATCGTCGAACTGACCCAAGTGCGGGGGCACGTTTTCGTGTCAACAGTATTGCTGATTGAAATTGAAACCATGAGGATTCAACCATCATTTTCCATGCACATACTTTACAATATACAAGTTATTCATTGATAAATTTCTTGGTGCACTTGTTTTTAGTTAATTTGATTTGAGGACAGATTAAAGAGTCTTATTCAGTCCTAACTTTTTTTGAATGCATGATGCAATTTTAGACTGTTGTTCATGTTCTTCTTCAGCAAGCTACTAGGTTGTTCCCTGATGTGTGCATCACTCTAGTCAAGCAGTTGTGAATGATATTTCTTTTTACCCAAGAATACTGATATCTCAGTTCATAATATTTTACTCAACACTACTTTTGAGTATTGCAGTTAGTGTGTGTGCTGAAACTCTTTTCAGTATTGCTTGACTGAGTTGGAATTCATCAATGAGCATAATAGTTCAATCTTCTTGATAAATCTTTGCTTCTGATTTTTATTCAGAATCTCAAAACATTGAGTGAGTTATTCAGTTCTGGATTCTTAAATCTGCTGAACTTGATTCTGAACATGTTTCTAAAAGTTCTGAAGCCTGTCGACATCTGAGTCTCCGATCTAAGCCTGTCGAAATACCAATTGCTGAAATAGCTGTTACATTTCGGAGTTTCATCCACCGACAGTGTAGATTGAATTGAATTCTTAACTTGCACTGTTGATCTGAATTTTGAATTTGAAACTTTGAGTGTTGGGTGTTTTGAAAAGGTCATCACATTTGCGAGAATTTGTCGATGCGCCTATTCCCCCCTCTAGTCGTCATTCCGATCCCACATAAATAGTGTAACGCGAGGGGCAAACATGGCAATATGGAAAATAAGTCGCACGTAGGTGGCTTGTATCGCCAATTCGGGTATAAAATAACATTCCGGTTACGAATAGCAAAAAATGATAGCATATGAGAAAATAGCGAAATTATTGTGACATTTCTGACATCGATAACATGAAGAAAATTAACCCTTAAAAACTCCCGTAGGAACCATCTCAATTCTGGAGAGACTTCATGTGCCCACAGCCTCCATCCAACTATGAACCAATTAAATGGTTGAGTTGTCAGAGCCAGCAAGAAAAACGCCAGGTCAGCCTCTGCAAGAAACTCAGCAGCAGCCATGGACCATTGTACACGGTACACACGATACTGACACTGCACTGCACTGCGCTGCACAGTGCTGAATCCCGGGTTAATTTCAGGGCCCTTCAGGTTGACGCTTGAGCTGGGACATGTCCAGCACCCAGGGTTCAAGATCACATGGCCCTCGATCTCAAGGTGCAGCAGCCAGCTGCAGGAGCAGCCTGCATGTCCACGTACCGATCGATGCACAGTTCACCTGTAGGCTGCAGACTATCTACCGCCTGTAGGATTCGTCAGTGCCAATCATCTGAACTGTGCTCGTTTTACGTGCTGTACGCGTTGTCGACTCGACTCTCTCTCGTGAGTGAGGACTACCCTGATCCTGAAATTGTTACGTTGTCATCACGTCGGGAGCTTTCTGCTACGAGGGATGGATCAGATCTGGTGTCACAGCGCCGTTCAACAGTAGTTATGTACTGCACAACTGCTATCTAGCTAGCTGCGCGCTGCAGTTACTTGCCAGTAGTTGACATGATCATTGATCAAATCGATGTGCAATGTCCTCCATTTGAAAGGAAAATAAATAAATAAATAAATAATAAATAATAAATAAAAGCTGGCATTAGCTCTTTCTTCTGAAGCCATGGAAACATGACTGTTATCCAAACCTGAATGTAAGAGTAAGACTTCACATACATTCGTCAGTTTAGATGTGTGTACGTGGCCGTGCACGCTGTGTGCTCTCTGTCTGTCATCCGAAGATGAATTAAACGCAATGGGCATAGTCCAAGAACCATCTTTTGGTAGGCAGGACAAACCTATCCAGAGACGTTTCTGTGAGAGTCAGGCATGCAAGCAGCAGCAACCTAGTGGAAGACAAAGAATTAACAAAAACTTGGTTGCTTGCTTGCTTGGATCACCATCCTCTAGTGATGCTTCAGTGTGGCAACAAACTGGTCCATGATATGCTCCCTCTATCAGTACTTTTGCGTCATATCATGGCCTCCTATCGCTGTTAAACCCATAACCTGCTACAAAGCCTGGAGCTACTAGCCTAGCCTCTCCATTCTGAGGCTGACAATTTGCAAAATTGACAGCCGCACAGATTTGTTGGAGTTGAAGGGGTTAAGCGACGGAGTTAGTTGAGCGTCAAGGCAGGGTCCCTATACAAAGATCACGCGAAACAAAGCTGGGAAATCTCTTGTTTTTGCCTCTGTTTCGTGGACTGGCTCTCTGAAGGGACTTAAGTAGGACTTAGTCGGACATAAAAATACTAGCTTCAGCTTTAATCTATTACTAGATTTTCTTTTCCTTACCAAATCCGTCACCATCAGGATATCAGACGGTTTATATCTTTTCAGAGACTATCAAATATATATATTTAAAATGATCATGGGTGATGAATCAGATTAGTTCAATGGTCAGTGCATGTTGCATTCTAACTGTCACAGTTACTCTTGAGTAAACCAACAATGAGAGAATAAGCAAGTTGCCAAGTTGGTGCGAGTGTGTGCTTGTTTGGTGCTGCAGTAGGCTATATGTTGACATGGCCCTTCAGTACCAGCCTATTATCTCCGCCAAAACAAGTCACTTGGCAAGTTGATTACAGAACAGGAGCTTGACTCCAAACATGAAAAATATCGAATTCACAAAAACAATATGGTTAAAGGCCTACTTTCTGAATCGTGTACATATTTTGGTAGGAAACAGTACGGTTGCCATGAATCAGGATTCAGGAATCATACTCTTTGTGGATATATTGTTTTTTTTTCAGCCACAAACACGCCGCAGTAAATTTTTGCATCACACTGTCAGTGGATTTTTAGCAGAGCATAACTTCTAGTTGGCCTTATCCGTGATTTGATCAACTCCCTGATGTCGAGATCAGCTCAACATTGCTGTCACTAGCAGCTACGGCATCATAAATGTCAGTCAATCACTTATGAATTGAGCCCCCCTCCATTCCCATCAAAGAACAGAACAAGACAGCAGAAAGGGATAAGCATTCGATCTTGCTAATTTCCAGAGAGCATTAGGCTGGACGAAGTGGGATGGGGTAAAACTGGGTATCAATCATGTAACCCACAAAAGTCAGTAATTTACACTGCGTGTCACTGACATATACTACATGGTAGATCACCAAGATGCAACAAAAGTAAGGTCTTCAGAATTTACACTACATGTCAGCCACATATACATGATAAATCATAAAAATCTGTTTCTAGTGAGGTACATAATTAATTTCAACTGGGAATAGACCTGGAGCTTTGATTATTTGCGTCCCCACAATCGAAGCTGTTTGTTTGTACTCTCTGGTTGTCATTTTACTAGATTTTTAAGATCATTTATCTATGTGTCTGCCTACCTACCTATCTATCAGTATCAGTATTGATATTTATATATGTACCCACATATATCCATATATATGTACATATACATGTCTTTGTAGTTATATTCGTATGTATATATGTGTTTGTATTTGTATATATATCTTTATGTATATGTATTTGTATTTTTATATGTATCTATATCTATATCATATCCATATCTGTATTAAGTACTTTTAAAAATTCTTAAGTAAATAAAAAATAGTAAATAAATATGGCCACCTTTTAGACACAGCCGAGATATCACAACTTTGGTTAAAGAGGGAATTTCACATCGAACTCTTATTGCTCCTTCCGATTCATAATTTTGAACTTTTTTAAATTAACTTCTTCAACTTTAACAGATTTTATGAGAAGATATATTAACAATTATAACATTAAATTAGTTTTAATAAATAACTATTAAATTTGTTTAATAATGTATTTATTTGAGTAGTATAGTACCGATATATGAGAGATACACCATGGGGGCTCTAACTAACGCTCTGGCGATTCTACCGGCGACAAACAACTCGATTCCACATTTCGTCATCGGGGAGTCATCATCTTCGTCCCTACCAGAAGGGGCCCGATCTCCAGATGGGCTTGGGGCCTCCAAGGTGCAGGGGCGTGTGGAGTTGTCGCGTGATGGGGGGCTGGTGTTGGGCCGTTCAGGCAAAATCAATCTAGGCTTCATGACGGTTCTGAGGCCCAATTCCCTTCTCTCGTGCGATCTGCAGATAAATCCAGGTGGCTTTGGTTCCCGAAAGCGGTTCCTCTCTCGGCTTCATCGCTCCACCTAGGGTTCTCAGCAAGGGCGGCGGTAGTGCGAAGGTTCGGCGCAGAATCTTGGTGGCTGTCTCGTGCGGATCCCTGGTTCGTCGACTCCAGATCCTTTGCCTCGGTGGTGATGGGTTCGCCTAGGGATCATGCTGGGGGATGCGTAGAGATATGGACATGAATGAGATGTGGTTTGGAGGGGCTCCTGGTCCGGATGCTGGAGGTTCTGTGGGGGGATCGGATGTTGCTCGTTTTTGGGGAAAAGGAAAGCTCCTGAATGGGGGGATCATGGGGGGAATGGTGGCCGAGGACATGGAGAGGGTGCCATCCGTGGTTGGGGCTGTCGTGGCCGTGGGGGTCGATTTGGCCAACATGCATTAAGATATGAGCATCAGGTTGATTTCCGAGCGGATGCTCCTTCGGAACAAGAGTTTCCTAGAAGGGATCAGCAGTTCTTCAGGGAAAATAAAGTGGATGAACTGATTTGTTACAATTGTGGTTTGACCGGGCATCATCAGGTGTAGTGTTGGCGTCCCATGATCTACTACACTTGTAAACAATCAGGGCATGTTTCCTCCAATTGTTCGATGTTTGAAAATCTAAAGGGGAGCCGATCACTTGCTCATTTGCCGATTGAATTCTGTGGTTTTGGATTTCCACATCATGGATTCTATTTCTTGCAGACAGAGAAACCTGAGGCTTACTCTAAGGATTCAGCTGTTGTTGGTCTATTGACTATTGAGGAAGGGGTCTGTTCTGAGGAACAAATTAAGATGGAGCTTGCTCATTTTTTTGAGGAGTGGATTTGGAAAATCAAGCAGATTGATCAGGATAAATTTTTGGTTGAATTTCCATCCAAGGAGGTTCGTAGGGGGTTAACTAGATTGGACTCTATTTGTTTTCAGAAGTTTAAGATAAAAGCTAAGGTGGAAGTGACTGAAAGAGTTTTAGATGCTTTTGGGTGCTTAGTCAAGTTTGGGTGAAGGTTTTTGGTGTTCCACAAGTGGCTAAAACAGTTGGGGACATGAGCAGGTTGGCAGTCTTAGCTGGTAAACCTATGGATGTGGATTCTAAAAGTCTCAATCAGTCTGGGCCTGTGAGAGTTAGGGTTGCCTGTAAAGATCCCACAAAGGTTGGAGGCACTTCAGAGGTTTACATCAATCATGTGGGTTATAACATTACCTGGGTACCTGAGTTGGATTCAATGATAGCTTTTCCTTATAAACCAGATGGAAGTAATATAGTTGTGAAAGATAGTTATGCAAAAGGGAAGGAAAAAATGGAAGACAACAACAGGGGAGACCCCAATAATCAGGGTCCTAAGAAATCTGATCATGGAGGTAAATAAGTTGATACAACTTCTGATGCAAAACAATACAAGTAGTCAGGTATTCCAAAGGATTCTAATTCTAATTCGGACAAAGAGGGTAAGGTGGATATTCCTAAATTTTCAGATGATTTGTCTGATGAAGAAGTGGAAGTGTATGGTGAGAAAACAGGGGTTTTGAGGGGATCTGAGGGTACCAAGGGTATTCAGATAAGTAAGGTTATATTGGAAGATAATAAGGAACAAGGATCTGAAGTGATTACAGACAAGGTAGACATCCAGGCTGATCAAACAGGGGAGATGTTTCAGCTAGGGGGCAATCACAGTGTTCTCAAGATATGGCAATGGAAATACCGGAAGAGCAGATTGTAGAGACAGATAAGGGGATGCATAAGAAAAGGACTAAGAACAAAAAACTTTCTCCGGTGGCGCAAAGGTTTAGCACGAGAATCAAGAGGGATGGTATCCCTATCCAACTCAAGGCACAACAGAGAGCTGGGCAGCTGAATGACATGTCAGGTACTTCTAAATACACGTCTTTTAGTAAGACTGATTCTAAATTTCTTGCAAAAATTGCTGAGGATTCTGGAGTATCTTTGGGGAAAATGATAATGAAATTGCTAATAATATAGATTTCCTAAAAGCAAAAGAATTAGCACAAGCTTTGCTTTATGTAGCGAAACAAAAAATTGTATCTAGTTCTGTTGGTACTGGGGGTGATGTCAATAATGAGGTTTCATCAAATTTGTTGGGGGAGATAGATGAGGAAGGAGCTATTAATGAGAATCCTACCATTACATGTGATTAGATGAAAGTTATTTTTGGAATATTAGAGGGTTAGGAGGTGGGGGAAGAAGAGAATTTTGGAAGGAATTAATTAAAGATAAGCTATGTGATTGTATCTGTATTCAGGAAACGATGAAAGAGAATTTTAAACAAAAGGACTTAGACTTTTTGTGTGGTCATAGGGACTTTTGGTGGTTGACTAAACCTTCCAATAGTCGTTCTAGGGGGTTGTTGTTAGGAGTTAATTTGGACAGAGCTAGTATTAGAGATGTGGATCAGGGAGAGTTCTTCATAAGTATGATTATGACAATGAAAGATACAAACAATGTGTGGGAACTCATGAATGTGTATGGGCCAGCCCATGAGGAAGGCAGGGGAGATTTTTACAAGAACTAATATAGAAATGACTTTTGCTCATATTCCAATTCTCATGGGGGGTGATTTTAACATTATCAGTCGTCCTGATGAGAAATCTAGGGGGTCCCTAATGATGGATGGATGAGATCTTTCAATGCGTTTATTGATGATGCTGAATTAAGAGAATTGGATAAGATTGGAGGAAAGTTTACTTGGACAAATAAGAATAATCCGCCCACGAGAGAGGTTCTAGATCGGGTGTTGATGTCTGGCGATTGGGAGAATATGTTTCCGCTGGCATTACTTTATAACCTTCCTCGTATAGGATCTGATCATAGTCCGTTACTTGTTGATCTAGATAGGAAAAACAAAAGGGTTAAAGGGGGGTTTAAGTTTGAAAATATGTGGTTACAGCAAGAAGGTTTCAAAGATTGGGTGGTTAGATCTTGGCCGAAGCGGGTCAAGTCAAACATTATGGATCACTGGCACATGGTTAGCCAAATGCTCAAGAAAAAATGAAAGTTTGGGGGGCTAATTCAATTAGTCAGATGAAAAAGAGAAAAATGCCCTCCAGAGAGAGCTAAAAGACTGGGAGGAGAAGATTTGAATAATAGTTTGATAGCTGATGAATGGGGGAGTTTTTATAAGATCAAGGAAAATATAATGAACATTTATCAACAAGAAGCTTCATATTGGCACAATAGAAGTGGTCAACAATGGCTCCTACAAGGGGATGCTAATAGTGGTTTTTTTCATAAAGTGGCCAATGGGCAGAAAAGGGTAGATCTTATTTTGTCGCTTGATAATGAGGGGAGGAAAATTACTGATGAGGGGGAGTTGAAACAACACGTGTATTCTTTTTATAAAGATTTGTTTGGCTCTGATCAGGACCCTATCTTGCATTTAAATGATCACATGTGGGTGGAGAGAAGGAGGTTGTATGTCGAGGAAAGTGAACATATGATTTCCCCTTTGACTTGGGATGAAGTCTAACACTGCGCCTGGTCTAGATGGGTTGTTTGTTAATTTTTATAAGGCGTTTTGGCCCCACCGCGGCCTATTTTTAAGGAAATGTTAGATAATCTACTTACACGTGATCTGAACTTAGCCAGATTAAATTATGGGGTTATAGTGTTGCTTCCAAAAATTAAAGATGCAAGTAATATAAAGCAATTTAGACCGATTTGTTTGCTTAATGTGTGCTATAAAATAATTACTAAGGTTCTAACAAGTAGACTTGCTAGAGTTGCCCCCAAAATTATTGATCATCGGTAGTCTGCTTTTATTTCTGGTAGGAATATTCTTGAGGGGGTCGTAACAATCCATGAAGTTATTCATGAAATCAAAGTCAAGAATCAGAGGGGGTGATTTTGAAATTTGATTTTGAGAAGGCCTATGATAAAGTGCAATGGGGGTGTTTGATGGAAGTTTTCCAGAGGAAGGGTTTTGATGGAAAATGGATTAGATGGATGGAAAAAGTTATAAGTAGGGGAATAGTGGCAGTGAACATAAATGGAGAGGTGGGAGGGTATTTTAGAACATATAAAGGTGTCAGACAGGGAGACCCTCTATCACCTCTTCTTTTTAACCTAATTGGACATGTTCTTTCTAAAATGTTGGTTAAAGCTAGTGAAAGTGGTCACCTGACGGGGGTTGTTCCACATCTAATTGAAGGGGGGATAACTCATCTGCAATATGCTGACGATACTATCCTGATGATAGAATTGAATGAACAAAACTTAGTGACCATGAAATTCCCGTTGTATTGCTATGAGAATCTGTCAGACATGAAAATTAATTACCAGAAGAGCGAGGTTTTTGGGGTGGGCATCACAGATGCGGAGATAGATAGAGTTCCTGATATTTTTAATTGTAACAAAGGGGAATGGCCGATGAAGTATTTTGGTTTGCCGATCAATAAGTCGAAACCAACTAAGAGAGATTTTGAGGGGATTATTTCTAAGATTGAGAAAAGGTTGGCTTCTTGGAAGAATAGTCAACTTTCATATGGGGGCGAATGGTCATGATTAATGCTTTCCTTAGCAGTATTCCATTGTACACGATGGGTATTTTCCTTCTTCCTGAACACATTTATAAGAAAATGGATTCGGTCAGATCTCAATTATTTTGGGAATGGCTTGAAAATAAGAGGAAATACCATATGATTTCTTGGCAGGCTCTTTGTGCTCCAAAAAATATGGGGGGCTGGGTTTCATCGATGTTAGAAGTATGAATCAAGCTATGCTTTGCAAATGGATATACAATTTAGAGGATGGGCATGAAGGATGTTGTTATGAGATTTTAAGAAAGAAGTACAATTTACATAGAGGGGTTCTTCAAGCTGATTTTAGTGGTGGATCTTTTTTCTGGAAAAGTTTAAGCAGATGTAAAAGGTGGGTTCGTTTGGAGTGTGGTTTGGAGGTGGGCTCTGGTCGCAAGGTATATTTTTGGCATGATGTTTGGGAGGGTGATGTTCCTCTTAAAACTAGATTTCACAATTTTTTTGAAATTTGTTGTGATGAGGACTTAACAGTGGCGGAAGTGGTTCTATTGTTCAATAATAATACGTTGCTTAGAAGGGCTCTGAGAGCGGAGGATATGGTTAAGTGGGGGGAATTAGCTTCCATCATCAGGAAAATTAGGGGGAGAGGGGATGTGGACAAAATTACCTGGCTGTTAGATAAAATGGCTATACATCCAATTCGGTTTACAAATTTATAATTAACATGGGAGATTGACTCTGACAGTATGAGAATCTGGAAGTGTGGGTTCCTCTGAAAGTAAAAATCTTTGCTTGGCTTGTGTCAAAAGGCAGGATCCAAGTGGGGGAACAGTTGGGTAGGATGAAATGGAAGGGTGACCCTTTATGTAAACTCTGCGGTCAACTTGAGACTGTAGATCATCTCATCTTTGAATGTGGTTTGTCGCAAATGCTTTGGCTATTCATTGCAGAATCACTGGATTTGGATTTCTCAGTTCTAACATGAAAGGGTTTCTAGATATGGCAGACAACCTGAGGGGGACACCTAAAAAAATGATAGCAATTCAGATTCTAGGTCCAATTTCTTGGACGGTGTGGCTGTTACGGAACGATTTTATTTTCCAAAATAAAATTTGTACTAATGTTTTTAGGTGATTCATAAACTAATAGCATTTCTCACCCAGTGGATTCAACCGATGCCAGTTCGTTTAAAGGAGGAGACATCACGCTGCTTAGGATTGCTCCGTGCAAGGCTACAACAGCTTATCTGCCTGGAGAATCCCTCAAACTCAAACATGAATGCCTGAATCAAGCGTCTGGACTGAGCAAAAAAGGATTGTAAATCGCAGCAAGCAGTGAATCCTAGATGTGTTTTGTCTCCTGTTGACTTAGCTATGATTTCTAGAAAAGTTTTCTTCTTGTCATGTTAGTAGGTGTTGGACAACTGCTTTTGGGTTATCTCATTTTAAGTCCTTTATCTGGGTTGAAAATGGAATGTTCTGGTTGTTAGTCTGGTTGTTGTAACTGTGGTTGCATTTTGGGTCTGGTGCTTGATGTAAAGCCGGTATCCCCGACAAAACGGTTCCTGGTTTCCTACTTTCAAATAAAATAGGGCGCTCCAGCTTTGGAGATGCCTTTTCTCAAAATATAATGTATTTATTTGATATTTTAATGTTAATGTATTTAATTTAAATTTGGCCAAAGAAAAGAAGTTTGATTTTAGAAAATAACAAACGACTTACATTATGAAATGGAGGTAGTACCGAACTTTTAACTTGAATTACTTTCACCAATATTTTCACTTTGAACTCCTTTGTTATCTTTTAGTTTCACCTTTAGACACATTTTTATCTATTTATCGAGTTAAACCTCATTGTTCTAGTACGATCGCTTTCTTAGCACCCTATCATTTCTTCATCGTTGCCTTAATGTCCTCTATTATTCTAATTAACAATATTTTTAGGAATAGTTGAAGTAAAAAAAGGCTAAATGAGTTCGAGTTGAAACATTGATAAAAAGGTCCAAAACAATATAGATTATAAAAGAAGGATATAAGTACATATAGCTTGGGATGAAAGTGGTTCAGACGGTCGAATCTAGAAAAATAATTACAGATTTGGATTTTTTTTAATTAGATATGGATTTGGATGCGAATATTTATTTGGATACGTAAACGGATATGACATCAATGGTATTCGATGGATACAAATTTAGATTCGAATAATTCGGATAAATCTTATCTGAATTATCCAAATTTATAGTACCGTTAAAAATTTAGGCTCAATTATTTGTAGCCACTAAGTTACATGTTAAATATTCTAATAACCGGTGGATCAATAATGAAATTATTTGTACTAGGCCTTTCAAGTAGTAGCATGCAGCAGTCTCGCTACCGATGGTCGCCCCTATCGTTGGCCAGCCCGTCCTCCACCCGCCCCGGCAACCCGCACCAGTCGGCCATCCCACCGACACCTCGCTTGGACCCCTGATCGATGTGCCACACGCCCCAACCATCGCCCTACCATGTAGAGAACCCTAGCCACCCCCTACAATGCCAAGCACCTTGGCCACCACCCCACCATATCAAGCGCCTCGCCTAGCCTCCCACAGAGCGCCCCACTAGCCTCCTAGTGAGTGCCCTACCATGCGCCCTGGCCACCACACCATGAGCCCATGTCACCGCCCTACCCCACCGCATGCCTAGGCCATCCCCCGCCCTGCGATGCACCTGACCGACATGCATTAAAAAACAATTAAATTATATGTTGTTAATCGAGTATCGCAATCTAGATTTTTAAAATTTATTTACATTTAGTGGGTATAGCCTACAAATGGACTCTTGAAATATCTCAGTCTTTGAGTTGTATTGAGTTTTGGTAATTAATGGCAATGAATGTTGGAACTAACTAGTTTTATGAGTTTGTGAGTTAGATTAAGTTTCGACTTCAAGCAAAAAGGTTGACTGATCATGAATTGAAAATCAACAAGTAGAATTTTGAACAAAGGTCATATTCAACTTCCTTGGATATATAAGCTTCGATCAAAGGTCTCTCAGTAAATCTTCCATGGATATAGATTTTTTAGGAATTCCTATTCACCCCCCTCTAGGCAACATCATTGTCCTTTCAACCCTAAAATGTGAATATGATTTTTCTACAAATTTTGGTTCATTATTTCATACACTTATAGTTCAAATTTAACGTATTTCAATATAAATCATAAAAACACACGAATTATAAATAGCAAAAAATTTCTAGAAAAATAGCAAATTGTTACATGAGATAATCTATATTGCATTTTGCATTTTAATCGTAGAAAAAGTTTTAAGTTCGAATGAAGATTTAACCAGCAATTTTCTTTAAACCCAATACATTCATTATTTAAATCCTAATTTGTTCTCTAAGAACCTTTGAATTTCTTAACATTGTACATGACAAATTTTTCCAAAACATTTTAAAATTTTTATCACATCATCTATGTATCACATCAGGTTTATTATTTTTCAGAATTTATTTGATTTTTTAGAATTAGACAATATTATGCTCTCTGTTGCTGATTGAGTGTCATAACTGAGATTTTTCAAATTTTCTTTTTCATTTAGTGGATAATAACTAAGAATGAATGTGAATTTTCTATAATTTTTGGTTCATTATTTCAAGCACTTGCAATTCAAATTTTACCTATTTCAATTTAATTCTTAGAAACATATTTAATAAATTAAAAATAGCTAATGGACATAGAAAAATGCAAAAAAATTACATAAAATAAGATATGATATATTTTGAGCGTAGAAAAATGTTCAATCTCAAAATAAATTATAAATATCACATAGGCTCTTTTGGGTTTGATAAGTTATTCATAACCATTGATTTACTTTAAAATTTACTTCATTATAATCCTTTCAACTTGTACGTTGACTTCTGTATTTGTGGTGATTTATGTATTATAAACTATTACTTGTCGCTTGTGTGTTGTGATTGTAAATCAAGAATTATATTATTAGTAATGATATCTGGTAAATATTTGTGATTGTATTCATATCTGCTATGTATTCATATCTGATGATATCTAGTTCTGTATCTAAATTATCCTAGTTCGAATCTTAATAAAAAATATGAAAAATGATATGATATCACTCATATCCGATTCATTTTCATCCCGACATACATACCATTAATTACCAATTTCGAATTTCAGATATTTTAAAGAATTTTTTTAGTTTAAAACCAAAAACAAGCACAACTTGATAGTACTCCAAATCTAAGAATCATTAAATTTTTAGTGGATTCTCTCACTCTCTCTCTATATATAGTTATAAAGGATTGCACGGATTTGGCAGGGACAATTTTCATTTAAAACTAAAGTATGTGTTGTTGACACTCAAATCTTCCGATAAAGCACCAAACAATACTGACATTGATCCGATGATCCAAAAGTGTGTAGACGTCTGATCTGGATGATCAAACACCAAGCAACACTGACGTTGCATCCTGACGATGCTTGTTTGTGGCGAGGAGACAAGAGTCGCGAGGTAACTGGAACAACCACTAGAGGCGGTCGTATCGGCCACCACAGTCCTGTCAGATAAGCTATACACCGCCGATCAGACCAACGGTACTGTGGTGGTTGGACCGCTGGCACACACCGGTTAGACTGGTTGTTGATGGTGGTCAGACCAGCAGCTAGGGCATAAACGCCCTAGCTTGTTGGTGCGCACGATGGTGCCCGGGATCAATGCAGGGATTCTTTGTTGATGTAGCTCAATGCCATGGACCCTACAAGAACCCTAGAACAGTAACAACTCGATCCAATGACTGAATTGTCGGGGTAGATCAATAAAAACTTGTTATAAGGGTGAGACAGAAGATTCACAAGCGAATCGACAAGAATTATCATGATTATGGCATGACGGGCGATGGGTTTACAACGCAAACTAGCAAAGATGGATGAGCTATGGCTAAACCTAGTGCAAGAAGGTGAAATGATAGTAGATTGAAAAAGAATGATTCTATGTGGGTAGATTGGATTGGATTAGAGTCTCCCACTTTGAATCGGCCTTAGACCTTTATATAGGGGTTGGTATTGCTGTCCCTGGACATGATTCCCACCCTAGATCGATTAGGATATGAGTACAAGTCGTTAAAATGGGATTAGAGATAAAATACCACAAAATCTCGTGTTTAGCGTTCGGACTCGGCCTCTACCAGTCTGGCTGGGCCCATAAGCTGGTCGGACCAGCGTGACATGGCCGGTCTGACTGACCTTATATTGGTGGTTAGACTGGCCCTTGCCATGGACGACACACATTTTTGGCTTTTGACAATTTTAGCCATTAGTGTCAAATTTTTCTATCAACACATGCCCCTTGCCTTTTGGTGAACTTGAGAGCCAAAAGCACAATCTCTCAAGGCTAAGGACGATCACTACTATTGGCCATATGATTTCTCAAGTGCTTCACTGAGCCCTTAAGAAATACTCGTCGTTTGTTCATCTACAAAATCGTCCACCTCACGATTTAGAAGATGTGAATTATTTAGGACGATTTACATAACTCAATATAAACTTATGAACTAGGGGACTAAGTGCCGAATTTCTATATCAACTCAGCCTTTAGTACTCTTATTAGTCTTGCCCCATAGTCCCTTGTGGGGATTCACTTTTTACTCAACGAGGCTAGAAGCTAGCTTGCCAACCAACTTCGGTCTCCATACCTATCACGGCCCTACTAAAGCTTTGGCCTCGTTGAGCATGTTACTCTTGAGTTCTTCGACCTTCTTCTCTTTAAGGTGTTTGGCTTGAAGACGTTGCAACCTTCTCTTTTGGGATCGAGTTAATCTGATTAGTGCCCAATTCGACTGCAAATTGGTTTCTAGAGATAATGTATTATTCCTTTTATCTTTACACGTAGCCGAAGCAACACTCGTGCTCCCAGCTTATTGGAATAGCTCCTTGCTTCCTGGTGGACTAGTAGTCAGACCAGCATTACCCTACCGATCGAACCGGCCTAGTCCTTGGTTAGACTGGCAGAGGGTGCCCGGTTAGATAGCCTAGAGAAGACGATTTGCCAACTTTCCTGATTTTTGCACGTCCATCTTCCGGGACTTCTCCGGTGTGCGCTGAGGTGTTTATTGGATCCTCTTGCATTTAGGCACTTCTGGAGGCATGTTCTTAGCATTCACAATTCTTTGCCTAAGCATGACCATCACTATGATTACACCCTCGCCTCTTTACCAACCTCTTTGGCTTTGCTGGCTCTTGGTGGAATGGCACTTGGGGTGGTGAGAACGGAATCCATGGGGCAAAGTATTGAGAAGGACAACCGTATTGGTGCATTGGGTATGCCCCCCATGACATCATTGTAAGCCCATATGAGTAGAATGGTATTAAAGGCTCCAATGATTTAGAAATATGACCAAATCCTTTCTTAGGAGTCGAATTTGGTCTCTCTACATTGCTAGGCCGATTATTCACTCTTTGATCGCTCATATGTTTGTTCTTATTTAAGAGCACATCAAAATTAATTATCGGTTGCCTAGTCGTCTTGCCATCAAGCGACTTCTCTTTGTTTATAGAATTATGTGTATCAGACTGAGGCTCTTCAACTACAATATTCTTCCCTCTTGCTGATTTGGCTTGATGAGGACAAATAACCACATTGGTGTTGCAATTAATACTAAGGAGGGAAGGATCATTTTCAAACTTCAATCGTCCTCCATTGATGGCCGATTGAACTCGTTGGCGGAAAACATAGCATTTATCAATATAATGATTGTAAGAGTCATGCCACTTACAATATGCACGATCACCTAGATCTTCCGCTGATGGAATGACTTGGCCTTCACGCACCCTGATCTGTCCTTTCTCAAAGAGATAGTCCAATATTTTATTACACTTGGCCAAATCAAATGTATACTTACCTCCTAAACTCTTCCGAGGTATTAGCTTCAAACTAAAGCACATGAATGGATCTTCGTCGTTAGTCCAAGTCCATTCGACTGTATAAAAATAAAATTTCTTACTTCTGGTAGGTGATCGCTCACTGGCATTCTCCTCTAAGTCATCCTTGGTTTTGCCCTTGTCCACGACTTGACTTTCAATAGCCAGAGTGTTTTGCAATACTTTACTAATATTCATAAATGTTTGATCATGCATAGCTTCTTTAATGTGCACAAGCAAACCATCAAATGCAAGATCAACCAAGTCTTTATCACTAATAGTCAAGTTAGAGCATCGTCTTTTGGTATCTAGAAACCTTTAAATGTAAGAGTCAATGGTTTCACTAGTTTTTTGCCTAACTAATCTCAAAGTAGCTAGATGAAATTCTATTTTACTAGGAGAGAATTGCATATGAAACCTTTGGACTAAATCTTCCCAAGTAAAAATAGAATTAGTGGGCAAAGATAGAAACCATTCATAAGCAGTTGCACATAAAGATAAAGAGAACAAGCTAACCTTATGCTCATTGCAACTACTCACTTCACCGCATTGGACTAAGAATTGTGCTATATTGTCACTCCTGGTCTCAGCATTATTGCCGCTGAATTTTGTGAATTCCAGCATTTCAAAACCATCGGGGAACCTACAATAATCAAAATATATAGGATATAGCTTTTGATTAATCTGATCCTTCAACTCAACTTCTAAATATTCTCTAAGTGTGGTATACACTTTATTCCTCAAAACTTTAGGCCTTGCATTGGTATGTTGTTATACTATTGGCCTAAAGGGAGAGGGCACAACGGGAGTGTGAGCAGAACTAACTCACTGACCATGAGGACTAGCAGCAAAGTTATTATTTTTTATCGACGTATAATGTGTTTCAACACTTGCTGGTGGTGCATATGAATAGATTGGACGTGTCGGGATAACAGGGGGCACCATAATAGTATCGATAGGGCTAAAGTAAAAACCCTAAACAGACGTGGCATAATAGGTCACGTGTCCAGACCGATGCACATGTGGGGGCAGTGAGGGGCATAGCAGGCATGGGCAATGAAAGCACCGGCGCATGCAGTGGTGGCACAAAAATCACAGTAGGGACAGTCTAACTAGCTGCTGGGCTGATCTGACTAGATGTATAATAGCCGATCGGACCAGCCTAAGGTTGGTCGAACCGACGTACTGCGTGAGTATGGTCACACCAACTTGGTGGTTAGGTCGGACCGACTTGGTATGGCTAGTTGGACCGACCATGCTCATCTGGTCAGACTAGCCATCCAGGTCTGATCAGACCGACATTTGATGGGGGTTCGTTCACACCAGCCCGATGGCTGGTTGCCGTGGGCTGAAACCCACTAGCCGGACCAATCGCCAGGCTAGTTGGACCGACAGGGAATAGGGGTCAGAAGGGCTTCGACCATGAAAGATGAGGCCGCATATATACATGATATCCTTTCCTGTGCTCCTATCCATCATACTGCGTATGCGTTGTACAGGGGGAGTGCTAGTAATTGGAGTAGGGGATCGGCCTCGGAAAAGCCCAATCTTCTAAACATTACCTCTAACCTAGAGTCTACCTTAGGACCCAAACGATAAGTGAATGCGGCTCTAACCACCTGACCTATTTTAGAAACTATCCTTTTCTTGACGTCTAGGGGAGAGAGGGAAGAAATGGGAGGTTACCTTAGTTGGCATGATGATTGTGATGGATCTTGTGTCTCACTTGATGAAACCGCCACTAGTCTTGGCGTATCTCCCAAACATGAGGGCGTGAAGCTCCTCCGTCTTGGCTTGAATCTACGCACGGTCCTCCTCCGAGAGGTCCTCGAAAGTGGGGATAACGAAACCATCATTGTTAATCTCAAAGTTTCCCATCATGTTCGCCGACATGGAGGGTGTAGAAGTAGTTTTTGTAGTCGTTCCCATCGTCGGCATCGAACTTGGCGTGCTCTTCCCTAGTGGAGTCGCTAAAAAGTGTATTCACACTTAAATCTCCCGATAAAGTGCCAAACCACACTAACGTCAATCCGATAATCCAAAATTATGTAGATGCCTGATCTAGATGACCAAATGTCAAGCAACACTGGCGTCGCATTCCAATGATCCTTGTCCATGGCGAGGAGTCTGAAGTCGCCAGGTAACCGGAACAACCACCAGAGGCGGTCGGATCGACCACCACAGTTCGGTGAGACCGACTATACACAGCCGGTCAGACTGACGGTGCTGTGGTGGTCGGACCAGCGACACACACCGGTTGGACCGGTTGTTGCTAGTGGTCAGACCGGCGTCTCGGCAGAAAACGCCCTGACTTGCCGACGCACACGATGGCACCAGGGCTCGGTGCAGGGATTCTTTGTTGATGTAGCTCGATGTCTTGGACCCTGCAAGAACCCTAGAACAGTAGCAACTCGGTTCATGGACCGAATTCCCGGGATAGATCGATAAAAACCCGTTACGGGGGTGAGATGGATGATTCACAAGCGAATCAACAAGGATTACCACGATTACGGTGCGATGGACGACGGGTTTACAACGTAAACTAGCAAGGATTGACGAGTTATGGCTAAACCTAGTACAAGAAGGTAAAAGATAGTAGATTAAAAAAAGAACGATTCTATGTGGGTAGATTAGATTGGATTAGATTCTCCCACTTTGAATCGGTCTTAGCCCTTTATATAGGGGGTTGGTCTTGTTATCCCTAGATGTGATTTTCATCCTAGATTGATTAGGATATGAGTCCTAATCATTAAAACGAGATTAGAGATAAAATACCCAAAAATCCCGTGTTTAGGGTTCGGACTCGGCCTCCGCCGGTCTGACCAGGCCCATAGGCTAGTCAGATTGGTGTGACATGACCGGTTGGACCGGCCAACCATAGCCGGTTGGACTAGAGGTCCATGGCCGATCTGACCAGCTTTATATTGATAGTTGGACCAGTCCTTGGCAAAAACGACACACATTTTTAGCTTTTGATAATTTTAACCATTAATACCAAATTTTACTATCAACACAGCCCAGCTATATGGCAGCTTCAACAGCGGCTCAGCCCAGCTATATCGCAGCTTCAACAGCAAAATTACACAAGGCAGCGCACGAAGACAGCAGTGCAGTAGTACAGGAAGGCCGCCGCCCTCTTCGAAAAAAATCATTTTATGAAAATAAATTCTGGGGGTTTAAAAGTCTCAAGTGAATATACTGTCTGTATTTGTATTGACTCTCTATAGTCAAATTATATCAGTGCTCTTGTGTGATATTAATTTAGACATTTTCTTACGGTTATAAATTTTAAAGCATTTAGAAATTTATTTTCTACATCTTTCGTCACCGAAGTACGGCAGTATAAACGAGATTCTTGCAACATCGAAAGTAATTTATTTCTTTTTTATCGTCAAACTCGCAAGTCGCAACACATGAGCTCGCGGATTTTGCCACTTGCACACGCGCGCTGGCGTGTGTGTATAAATTGACCGGTGCGCGGCCTCCCGGCCTCCCTCTCGGCCTCTCCTCGCCGTACTCCTCACCCCACCGCACCACACGACGGACACGTCCCCGCCCCCCTTGCCCTAACCTCCTCCCACGATCTCCTCTCCTCCCCTCCCGCAGCAGCTAGCTAGCAGTGCGAGGAATCAAGGTGCCAGACCTCGCGCCGCCGCCGGTCGCCGTTCATTGCGGCGGCGCGCCTACCGCCACGGCGACAGAAACGTCGACGTCGGCGACCACTCTCTGAAGGTTAGGCTGGTGATGCAGGCCGCCGGCGCCGGCGCGCGCGGTGTGCGTTGCTCCGGCCCTGTGGCTCCCAGTCTTGTCTCTTCCGCCGTTTCTTGCTCTGTTCTTGAGCTGCCCTGTGATGAGCTGCTCGACCCTCACTCGCTCTCTCTCCGTATTCTGTTATTGGTCGGAGGCACTTGGAAGTTGGATCTCTGCCTTCTCCGAGTAACAACTCCTGCATATTTCGACGCTGTTGCTTATTTTTTAAGCTTCAGTTTGCGGGAATCGAAAAGTACGCCTCGCCTGTGGCTGTACTGTTTTTGGTGACTGGTGATCTGCTTCTCTCTTGCCGTTCTTGGTGTTTGCGTTTGATTCTGTCCAATAAAAAAACGGAACCGGGAACTGAATCTGTGTTGGTCTCCCAATGTCGCTTCTGAATTTTGTCGCCTTGAAGCTACTGTTCAGTGCAAACAAACTGGAATCACATGACTAGCTAGCTCATCGTGCCGTGAATTTGGATTCACCTGTAGGTGAGGTGAACGTCGAAGCGAGCGGGAGGCAGGATGCTGGAGAAGAAGACCGGCCGGTTCAGCGGGGAGGAGGTGATCGCCGAGTTCGAGCGGCTGACGCGTGACGCGGCCATTGTGCAGCGGGAGACGCTGCGGCGGATCCTCGCCGAGAACGGCGGCGTCGAGTACCTGAAGGGGCTTGGCCTCGCCGGCCGCACCGACCCGGAGAGCTTCCGGGCCTGCGTGCCACTCGCCACCCACGCCGACCTCGAGTCGTACATTGAGCGCATCGCCCACGGCGACACCTCTGCCGTCCTCACCGCCAAGCCGGCCACCTCCATCTCGCTCAGGTTGGTCATCGATGCTCGTCACCGCGAACCTACACATGGCGCAGGTTGCCGGTAGCTGTAATTTTTTACTCAAGAACTGACCCTGGTGGGCGATCTCGACGGTGGTGCATGCAGCTCCGGCACGACGCAGGGGAAGCGCAAGTACCTTCTTTTCAACGAGGAGCTCGTCAAGTCGACGATGCAGATATACCGAATCTCCTACGCCTTCAGGAACAGGTACGTGGCCGCCGTCGCAGCCATCGGCGGCGACCAAGCCATGCCGTCCTGTTACTCTCGGCCTCTCGCTGTTGTTTTCGTCGCACTAAAATCGCAAGAGAGCAAATCCCGTCCAGATTCCGGTCCCTGTTGCCTCGGCTCCCCGGCGTCGCTGTCTACATATATAGATAGCTTGCCTCCTTTTCTCAGCTTCGCGCAAGAATTTTCTCGTCCATTCGAACGACAAGTACAAAACAGTGTTCATCTTCATCGATCGATCGATCGGTCGACGAGTTGAAAATTGAAATGTTAAAAAGATCGTTAATTCTTGGATGATTAATTTATCTTCTTTTTGCAGGGAGTTTCCTGTGGGGAACGGGAAAGCTCTACAGTTCATCTACAGCAGCAGGCAGTTCACGACCAAAGGCGGGCTTACGGCGACGACGGCGACGACCAACGTGTACCGGAGCGAGGAGTTCAAGGCGACGATGCGCGACATCCAGTCGCAGTGCTGCAGCCCCGACGAGGTGATCTTCGGGCCGGACTTCGCGCAATCGCTCTACTGCCACCTCCTCTGCGGTCTGCTCTTCGCCGGCGAGGTGCAGATCGTGTCGGCCACTTTCGCGCACAGCGTCGTGCTCGCCTTCCAGACGTTCGAGCGGGTGTGGGAGGAGCTCTGCGCGGACATCCGCCGCGGCGCGGTGTCGAATACGAGGGTCACAGCGCCGGCGGTCCGGCAGGCTATGTTGGCGCTCCTCGCCGCGCCCAACCCGGACCTCGCAGACGCGGTGGCGCGCAAGTGTGCCGGCCTGAGCAACTGGTACGGGGTGATCCCGGCGCTGTGGCCCAACGCCAAGTACGTCTACGGCATCATGACAGGATCCATGGAACACTACGTCAAGAAGCTCCGCCACTACGCCGGCGGCCTGCCGCTGGTCGCGGCCGAGTACGGCTCGTCAGAGGGGTGGATCGGCGCCAACGTCGAGCCGGAGGCGCCGCCGGAGTGCGCCACGTTCACCGTGCTGCCCGACATCGCCTACTTCGAGTTCATCCCTCTCAAGTCCATCAGCGGCGGCGCGTGCTACGCCGAGTCTGAGCCCGTCGGGCTGACGGAGGTCGCCGTCGGCGAGCACTACGAGGTTGTGATGACCACCTTCGCAGGTACATACCTTTTTTACGTTCGTCCTCGCATGCATGACATAGTTGATTACTACTTCCAGTCTAAAACGAATCTCTGTCCGTCTGTCGCATTTGCCTGTGTGTTCATAAAACCAATCGAAATTTGGTCACTCGTACATTTGCAGCCACTGCTACTAATGTTTTTCACATAAAAAATGTGGCACTAAATTTATATGTCACTACAAAGACTGGAATTTTAGGGGGGCCACAATGCCACATATTCGAGCAAATCCTACATTACCAATCTCTTTTCAAACGTAGAATCTGCCTCTTCATCTCGGATGCACATAATCAAAGTTATTTTAGCTGTTTTATTGTCGACTGCAAGTAACAATGGATCTGTTACATTTGCTTTGCAAGTAGTATAATATAATTGAATGGTACTCTGTAATTTAGCTGTTGCATGTTGCTTTCTTATCCGTAACTGGAGAGGCAGGTTGCGACGAGCCCAAGGCACTAGCAGGCTAGCGACCATTGCTTATTCCTGACAGCAATGCATATCGGTTGTCACAGTGACAGTACAAAGAACTTTCGTCTCATGCTTTCTTCTTTGTTGACTTCAGCTCTGACTTATCAAAGAGGACATTGACCTTGGCTGGCTGTCGTTGGTCGTACTTCCCCACCTCATAACAGCTTAAAGCTACCCCAAAAAAAATTAGAATATAATTTTAGGGTATATTTAAAGTTTTTATTATGTTGTGGCAGTTTTGATGTTAAGTCTGTTATAAATATAATTTTTTACTTAAAATTAGTTTTTCGTTACAACCGGACAGCAACCATTATTTCAATTGGTTAAAAAGCACAACCAGGCAGCACCGTTGCCTTCCAAACCCTTGGGCTCTTTGATCACTCTGTTCTTGAAAACTTGCATTGGGTGAATTTGTCAAAGAAATTTAGATGTACCTTTTTGTTTGGTATATATAGGACCACCACCAATGTCCAATGGGTTCCTGCTGAAAACGTCAGGAGATTAGTTTTTCTGTTTGGTTAGCTGTAGTTTAATTAGTCACTATGGTTAAAAATGACCAGGTCATCAAAACTGTTAAAGATTTGACCTTGGCTGCTGCATTTGTCAGCTGAGTAGTTGCTTGTAGAGCAGGGTATGAACAACTTTGGTGATGTAGGGAATGGATGAATAAATCAACTAATAGGTGTCCTTCACTTGGATAATTTTCTACACCTTATTAGGTGTAGAAAATTATCCAAGTGGAGGACTTATTAGGTGTGCACACGGCACCTGACTGGAGATAAGGAAACCTAGCTAGTGGAAGAAAACTTCAAAAGTACTAATCCGCTATGATAGGATCATTTCATTCCTTCATGTAGTAGCTAGATCAGTAATTGTATTGTTACTTTCACAAGATAACTTGTGCCAGGCACTTTGTCTGAAACTTACAGTGAATACATCCTTACTGCTAAATAACTCTGTTGACTTCTTCCCAAGAGTAATGCATGCAAGTCCAAGGACTCATCCAATTCATCCTTAGATGAACTAAATCAATAACATTAATTTTCTTGTAGTCTTCCACACACACATAGAAGAAAGCAGAACTTACTGTTTATATGACTTTGAGAGCTGCTACTCCGAGCAACCTTCTAGCAGCTTTGCAAACATAAATGATACGTAAACCATTAACAATACGTTAAGAGGCAGAAATAACTCTTGTGACGATCTGTCGTCGATATGCCTTTGGTCATTGTACTTGGCTCTTAGCCGCAGATCGGAACCGTAACCATAGTTCATAGAATAGTTCCCTTTGACTAGCCAAGTCTCATTCATTCACATGTACGTGATTGCAACAGATGCAACTGTCAGTCAGACAGAGAGACAGTCACCGGGCATCCATCTTTCTCTGGTTTCTAGTAGCTGAATTTTCAGGTTGTCCAAACCCAACTACTAGCTACCAAATGTTCAGGGTTTCGTCCATTTTTTTTTTCAGCAGTACGTCAGTCGACAGTGCTCGTCGTGGCCTTTAGACTTGTGCTGGATGACTCCATGGATGATGGCTCTGTCCGGACATGGGCATCACATAAAAGAGGAGACGATGTCCCCTGTGATCCTGTCAGGTAATCGGATAAGAATCGTGAAAGCCTACCTGGCACAAGTGGGCAGCTACGGCATGACTGCTCTCTGAAGTCCGAACACAGCCACAGCCCACAGGGTAGCTAGCTACCTACAGGAGGAGAGAGGGGGCCCGTACTAGAGACATCTGAATCGATATATGTAACAATTTATAATGTTTTTAGTCTGCATGATTAATTTTATCATGTTATGTCACCCGACCATTTTAACCATATATTCATGTGGATATTTTAAGCTTAGCTTGGCGCCATAGCATCGTACTTTCTTAATTTACTGTATATATTATTCCGTCAGGAAATCTGAACAGATAATGCAGTCTGAATCTGTCGCAACTAATTGGTCATAGCTAATGTAAATATGCAATGAGATATTGAGATTTAATATTGTTGGATTGGTGATTTAATTTGATCTGAGTTGATGTGGAATTGGAATTGATGGCATGCAGGGCTTTACCGGTACAGGCTAGGAGACGTGGTGAAGGTGGCAGGGTTCTACAACTCGACGCCCAAGCTCGAGTTCGTGTGCAGGAGGAACCTGATGCTGTCAATCAACATCGACAAGAACACCGAGCAGGATCTGCAGCTGGCCGTGGACAGCGCGACGAAGGTGCTCGCCGGCGATAAGCTGGAGGTGGTCGACTACACCAGCCATGCCGACATGTCGTCGGACCCGGGCCACTACGTCATCTTCCTGGAGCTGAACGCCGACGCCAACAGCGACGTGCTGCAGGGCTTCTGCGACGAGCTGGACAGGGCCTTCGTCGACGCCGGCTACGTCGGGTCGAGAAAGACGGGCGCCATCGGCCCGCTGGAGCTGCGGGTGCTGCAGAGGGGAACCTTCCAGAAGGTGCTCCGCTACTACCTCTCCCTCGGCGCCCCCGTGAGCCAGTTCAAGTCGCCTCGCTGCGTCGCCCGCTCCAGCTCCGGCGTCCTCCAGCTCCTCGCCGGCAGCACCATGAAGGTCTTCTTCAGCGCAGCGTATGACTGATTGATCGGCACTGGCAGCTCGATCGTCGACGACTGTAAGCTAGGTATCTCGACATTACGTGCAGCCAGCCAGTCAGCCAGCAGGGAACTGCTTGCAAAGTGATGAGGTGGCCATGCACTCAGTCATGCAGCGACAGGTGGAGCCTGCAGTGCTCACAATTGTTTCGTCAGAAATGATCAGATCATAGCCTGTGTAAATCCGCATGCAGAATTGCAGATGCAGCTGGTTTATGAGAGTGCCCACCGGGCAACGATTGTGGGTACTATCTACCTCACCTGCCAGTCATGCATGTGTCTGGGCTGTAGCCTGCTGTGCCCTAGTATCGAATAAACTAGTGTTGATTTGTGTACATACACATGTGTGCTGCTCTAGCTTGTACTATGCAATGCACATATCTTTCTGTTTGCTGCAATGTGAAATACTGATTTCTGAAACATAAGAAAAAATATATTTGAAACAAAATAAAATTTGAAAAGTTGACTTTCGTCATTGTATTTAGTGCCAAGATAAATTTTCCTACTAAAAAATAGTAATAAACACTATTCACCTGCTGACAAATTTTATACTCTGATACTTGAAAATTCCTTTTTCCTAAGGCCATATCTCAGTATTTCAACTTCTATTCTACATAGATTATACAACTCAGTATAAGTACATCTTACACATAGACAAATGTGCACGAAATATACAATTTCATGTTTTCATCGCAACGCAACACTTGTATATATACAATTTAACCTTTTTACATTTTGTTTCCTTATTTTCTTAATGTACAATCCTTCAGAATGGTTATAGGTACATAGTCTTCTCGTCTAGTTTAATCTGTGGAATAATTGAGGTAGCAAAATGAGATATCTCATCAATCTGATTGTACTCGTCCTCATCAACAACATTCTCAATGTTCACAATTCGTCTTTTTCTAACTAGGACAACATGAAACTTATTATTTGTAACATCAGACACATAAAATACTTGAGCAACTTGTTTAGTGAGCATGAAAGGTTTAGCCGACCTAAGTTTGATTTACACTAGTGAATCTGTACTTGTCAACTATAATGTATTTTCTTCCATTGACCCAACAACATCGAACTAGATGTACCTTAAATCCTAGGTAGTCAAGGTCCTAACACTACCACATAAACAATCTTCAGCGACATAATTTTAGTGACGGGTAAAAGACACGCGTCAGTAATACACTTTTAGTGACGGGTTGTTTCACATGCGTCAATAATGTTGTATTATTAGTGACGTGTCGCAATAAGACCCATCACCAAAGAAGGGACACCCCATTAGTGACGGGTCATGGTATGTGTAACAGCCCAAGTTTTCAAAGGTAAAAATATAATTTATAATTATACTTTTCTGAAAAAGAATTATTTTTGAATTTCCTATAAAGATGAAAATTCCCAAAGAAATAAAAATCTTGGGAAATAATCCAAACCAAGGACTGAGAAAATTTTGATATTATCCTAAGACCAAAACAGATTTTGTAAATTTTTACAAATTTTTATCACCTTGGCAAGTGGCCCAGAAATTTAAAACCAATTTCAGCAATTATTTTTATTCGAAAATTCATTTTAAATAGTAATAGACCGCTTCCTTCCTTTCTCCCTCCACAGGCCGGCCTAGCCTGCTTAAGCCCTGCACCCTCTATGACAGGTGGAGCCCACCTGTCAATCTCCTCCCTCTCTTAGCGCGCGCCCGAGCCATGCCCCACCTATGCGCCAACCCTCTCGCCCCCGCCCGCCCGCTGACCAGGCGCCCCCACCGGTCAGCGTCGACCGTTGCCGCGCCCACGCCCGCAACCACCCACTGACAGTGGCCCCCACTTGTCAGTTTCTTCTTCCCCGTGTCGCCGCCGCCCCCAAATCCCTCCGGCCGAAACCCTAGCTCCACAATCTCCTCGTCGCCGGCCCCCTTCCATGAAATCAAAGCCAGCATTTACTCCCCTGTGAATCATTGATTGTTTCCCCCTTAACGCCGATGCGTAATCGCCCCAAGATCACCGTGCGCATGCAAGGAAAGAGCTCACTGGAGAAAATGGAAACCCCCCTCGGCTTTCCTTGTGTACACCTGCCATACTCCTCGTTGGCTACCCCTATAAAGACCCCCGGCCACCCCCGCGTTCGGCCCCCGCTACGGATTTTTCCTGACGCGATCAGAGCGCCTACACTCCCGTTCCTCACACCCCTCTCTGCTCGCTCTCCAGCCGTCGCTCACCATCACCGGAGACCTCAATTCTTCACGCCGTCAACTCCATTGTCTTCCTCAGGACGTCCCCGACCCCGGCCACCCCTCCGTCGCCGTCGAAATCCACCAGAGCACCGTCCCCGCCATCAACCCGAGGTTTAATCATCGCCTCGATTGTCGCCGACCATGCTCCGACGACCCCGAACCCCATCTTGGGTACCCCCAGACTAGCCATGTCTTACTGATTCCATTTCCGCCTTTAGATTCGACCGCTGGCCATCGCCGCTGCCACTGTGGTCGCCGCCTTCCCCTGCCATCATCGGAGAAGACGACCGACATAGGTAAATTACCCGTGCCATGTCGGATTCACCCTCGGCCGCGCGATCCGTGTTGGACGGCCATGATTAAATCGTCATTCGGTTTAATCCGGTTCATTCAATCCGATCGAAGGGATACCATGCGATCTCGTGCGTCCACGTCCACTTAAACGCCCTGCATCGCCCTCGTGCGTCCGATCGTAATCCGACGGCGATCCGTGATCCGGCTCACACGCACAGTGCATGGGTTCGTGGTGGAATCGGCTCACCGTGGATCAACGACTGTTTAGGATTTAAATTAAATTCCAGAAATTGATTAAAACTTCAAAAATTCATAACTTCTTCAAATTAACTCCAAATTTTACCATTTAAATTTT
Organism: Zizania palustris; assembly: GCA_019279435.1. Classification (NCBI taxonomy): domain Eukaryota; kingdom Viridiplantae; phylum Streptophyta; class Magnoliopsida; order Poales; family Poaceae; genus Zizania; species Zizania palustris. The sequence continues at coordinate 73,523,363 of JAAALK010000288.1, read as the reverse complement.
AGAAAATTCACTATTTTATTCTCTACATTCTAGACCAATTTACTTGACATGTTTGTACTGTTTATTATCCAAAAATAAAACCAAAATCAATGTTTTAATCTTTAAAAATTCATGTTTACTCCATTTTAACTCCAAATTTCCTCATTTCAATTTTAGGAAGTTTCTCTTCTGTTTTTCTACAACTTTAGCCAATTTAAATGAAATGATTGTACTGTTTATCTTTGTATGTTTAAATTGATTGTTGTTCTCCTTTATGCGCCGCGAAGACTACGACACCGTCGAAGAGCCGGAATACTACCCGGAAGTCCCACCATCACCATTTACCGAACAAGGCAAGTCACCAAACTAATTTTTGAGCAAAATGTACCTAGTTTTCTTAAAATATTGCTAAAATCCTTATGTTATAAATGCATTAGTCAAATTGAAAGCCTTACATTATATTTATTTAGATCCCCGACCTTGAAGTGCAAACCCAAGCCATGCTATTGAGCCTAAACTCCTTGTCACCATAATAATAGTATTATTAGATAGTATCCAATGTATTGACACAACCGCTATAGGATAAAAATGAGTCATAGATACTTTGATTCCATTATATGATCCCCATGAATTCTCTCACCCTATAATTCTATTGGATATGGAGTTATGGTTTAGTATGTTAGCATGGTGGGATCCAGGTGTAGGCGAGGAAATTGGTTAGTCGCACCCAGAGCACTATAAGTACCGGTCTGCGGGATCCATTGCAATACACTTCCGTACTAACCACAAGTCTGGTGGGTAAGTTCTAACTGAAGTATGGAGTGTTCCAACTCGAGGCACCACTTGGATATGGGTCAAGGAGCAACTGCGGGTGGCTTGTACTGATGTGGCGCAAAAGGGGGTGTGACATTGTCCAGTGCGCTGGCGCGCCGGCGAAACATAGAGCGGATGTTATCGGATTGGAGCATCTCATGCTATGGTTTTGGCATGAGTTCCCGTGGTATGGGTCATCTCGTTACACTTTGGTGTGAGGGATGAGTGCGTGCCTTGTGGGTATAGTAGTACACCTCTGATCAGAGTTTAAATCTTTTTGAAAAGCCGAGCCCATGGTCAAGGGCGGGTTGCGTGACATCTCGCAATTAGTTTATATTTATGAGTGTTGCATGACGAATTGGCATGTAAGGACTATTGAGCGAGGAGGGCCAACTGGACTCCTCGAGTTAGAAGATGTTGCATTGTTCATGTTTATTATTCTGTACAATTAAATTTGACTACACTAAATGCTGCCACTTGAAAATGTACTTTTCCGCACTTTAAACCCTCATCATTCCTTTGTTTTACCCTGCATTACTCTTGCATTCTCGGTGGCTTGTTGAGTACGTCTGTACTCATACTAGTTGGAAAAACACTTCAGAGACTGCGTAGTATGAGGAGGATGGTCTGGAGTAGTGACCCAGTCAAGGACATGAGACTAGCAGAGATGTTCATCACATGGTCTTATTTTCATAGTTTCTTTTAATTTTACACTTATGTAATAATGTGGTCTGCGAACCACGGATGATTGACCGTATGTACGCTGTCGCATGATGGACATCTTGTTATTATTGTATTTCTATGGAAATTCAATAATGTCTGGATTTTATTAAATTTGGGCGCCTGACAAGATGGTATCAGAGCCGACTTGACTGTAGGAAGCCAAACAGACCAGCCTGACACTTAGCATTGCAAAGTTTATTCCATAAAAACCTACATCATAATTTTTTCCTCTCCCTTACTCTTTAAACTTGTTTTATTTGTAAATGCCTATCCACCATGTCCACAGCTTCTACCGAGACCGCAAGGGATTCATCCGGGAGCTCCAGATGATGGTGACCTTCCTCGAGTTCACTTTTGAGCCGGAGTTCCATGGGGTGTACATGGAGGAGTTCGCGGGTCCTTGTGACGTATTCGTCACAATCCACGCATCCGGAGAGCACCTGCCCTTCTTCATGACGGCACTCGGAGGTCCAGCCTTCGACGTCGCTTGCTAGCGCGCCGCCTTCCTGCAGGCCCTCGTGGAGCTGAGTATGATCTACGATGATCGTCTTCAGGACTCTTCCTTCCGCCTTGTGCCGATGCGTACCTCTGGCACCCATCGCAGCATCTACGTTGATTTCCTCTCCGACCACGACCCGATCATGGCCAGGCACACCTGTCTCCTCCAGGCCATGGATGATCTCCACACTGAGGCCGTGCTCGATGCCGAGGAGAACCATGAGGTGGTTGGGTTCCTTCATCATGAGACAAAGAGCTTGATCTAGCAGAACGGTGAGCTACAGCGCAAGATCATCCAACTGCAGAAGGATATGGCAGAGATGCTTCCCCTCGTCCCGAGGTGAAAGAAGCCCATCCGGGAGCCCGCCCCTCGGCCCAAGAAGATCACCCCGCTACTAGCACCCGTAGGACCATCCAGCTCCAGCGCCGCTGCTCCGAGACCCGCTGTCGTCCAAACCCACTAATCGAGAACTTCACCGAGCCCATCATCCCCTAGGATACTTGTGGTTTCGAGAGCACTAAGACTGCCTCGGGCAACGAGTAGATTACATCAGGCGATAGTCCTCGATTGATTTCTTTATTATGTTTGATGATTGTGGTACCATCTACAGCGATTTGTGTTGTAGATGGGAAAAAATAAGAGCTCCAATGTAATGAACAATTTAATACCACGTTTTATAAAATCATCCATGGATTATTTTTGGGAAAAACTTTCTACGTCTTTTTCTTATACTTGGGAATGTTATTGTCTTCAGAAATGGCTGACAACTAGAAGTCAGGTTCCAACAACGCGGAGGGAGCTGCCAACGGTCTGCCAACGAGCGTTGTGCCCAATTGGGGTGCAACGGGCCAGCACTAATCAAGGTTGCTGACCGCCAATCATCCCACACTGGTGGAGATGATGGCTAACTAGAACCAGCTGATCACCGCCCATCTGACACAAATGCAGCAATAGTAGGCTCAGTTGGACCGTCTACAGCAGTAGACCGTGGAGCCAACCCCTCATCAGCAAGCCCCCGCACCCGCCCTCAACTCTCCGAATTTTTGCGCGTGAGGCCCCCCGTCTTCTCGAGAACCACCAACCTAATGGAGGCCGGCGATTGGCTAAGTACCATTGGAAAGAAGTTAGATCTCCCCCAGTGCTCGCACCGAGAGCGAGTGGCGTTCGTCGCTCACTAACTTTGGGGACCCGCTGCAGAATGGTGGGATAACTATCGTGAATCTCAAGCTGAGGATCACGAGGTTTCGTGGGTAGAATTCACCATTGCCATCCGGGCCGCTCACGTCCCCGCCGGAGTCATCGTTGTGAAGCAGCAAGAGTTCTGGGATCTACAACAAGGAAACCAGACCGTCATGGAGTATCTCCATGAGTTCAACCGGCTGGCCCGATACGCGCTAGAGGAAGTTCGAACAGATGCCGCTCGTCAGGCCAAGTTCTTTAGGGGACTGAAGGATGAGCTCTCTATCCAGCTCGTCACCGCAGACTATGCCGACTTCCAACAGTTAGTAAACAAGGCTATTCTTCAAGAGACCGAACAGAACAAGTTGGATCTCAAGAAGAGAAAGATGATCGCTTTCAAGCATCACTAGGGGAATATCCAGAGACCTCGCTTCGTCCCTCCACCCCAGGCACCCACCTATCATCCTTGACTCATCTACAGGCCACTGTACACTACCGGTGGCTCAAGTACCGGGAATCCTCGCCCCGCTCCACCAGCTCCAACCACCCCACCAGCACCAGGCATGAAGGACACCATGCTGAGAGACCAGAATGGCAAACCGGTCATCTGCTTCAACTACCGAAAGGAGGGGCACTACTCCCACCAGTTCTCTCACCCTAAGAAACCCCAAGGCGCTGCACCCAACCAGGCGGTTCGTGCCCGAGTCAACCATATCAACGCTGAAGAAGCCTAGGAGGCCTTCAAAGTCGTGCTCGGTATGTTCACAAAAAATTTCATACCTGCAATAGTATTATTTGACTCTGGGGCAACACATTCTTTCATATCTGAAGATTTTGTGAACATAAATAACCTAGAAGTACTCCCTCTTCCCACACCCATGATGAACGCCACCCCCGGCAAGAAAACCCTAGCTAATATGTTCATCCCAAGGATAAGGATAGGAATCCAAGGGGTCTTGTTTTGGGCCGACCAGGTCCTTATAGATTGCAAGGGGATAGACCTCATCCTAGGGATGGATTGGTTTATAAGCACAAGGGAATGATAGACTACGCTAGCAAGTCCGTCATCGTGACCAGCTTTGAAGGAGTTTTTGTACCTTCAAGATGGCTACCCGCGACCCGAAAGGAGTGTCGCTTCACCAGATGATGTTAGAAGAAGTACATGTGGCCTGGGAATACCCAAACGTCTTGCTAGAGGATCTACTAGGGATGCCACCCAAGAGGGACATCGAGTTCAGAATTCAGATTGTACCTGGAATCACCCCCATCTCTAAGCGCCCGTACCATATGGCCGCAAATGAGCTAGCTGAAGTGAAGAGCAATATTAAGGAGCTTGAACAGAAGGGATACATCCGACCGAGGACCTCACCTTGGGGTGCGCTAGTCATCTTTGCCATGAAAAAGGACAAGACCAAGAGGATTTGTGTGGATTATAGAGCCTTGAACGAGGTGACCATTAAGAACAAGTACCCGCTGCCTCGAATCAATGACCTGTTTGACCAGTTGAAAGGATCCTCAGTGTTCTCCAAGATCAATCTCAGGTCAGGTTACCATCAGCTAAGAATCAGAGAGGAGGACATCCCCAAGACCGCCTTCACATCCTGCTATGGATTATACGAGTATACCATGATGTCTTTCGGACTCACGAATGCCCCCACATTCTTCATGAACATGATGAACAATGTCTTCATGGAATTCTTGGACAAGTTCATTGTGGTGTTCATCGATGATATCCTCGTCTATTCCAAGACCAAGGAAGAACATGAAGCCCATCTCCATCTGACCTTGGGAAAGCTAAGAGAGCAATAGTTGTATGCCAAGCACAGCAAATGCGAGTTTTGGTCATCCGAAGTGAAATTTCTCGACCATGTCATATCTGCCGGAGGAATAGCAGTGGACCTGACCACCGTGGAAGTAGTGACCAATTGGTTGTAGCCAATGAATGTGTCTGAAATCCGGAGTTTTCTAGGACTAGACGGATATTACCGCAGATTCATTGAGAACTTCTCTAAGATAGCCAAGCCCATGACCAGACTATTGCAGAAGGAAGTGAAGTTTGAATGGACCCCATACTGTCAGGAGTGCTTCCATACCCTCAAGAAGAAGCTTGTGACAGCCCCGGTTCTGACCCTGCCAGATATATGAAAGGACTTCCACGTCTACTGTGATGCCTCTCGCCAGGTATTGGGGTGTGTTTTGATGCAAGACGGGAAGGTGATATTTTACGCCTCTCATCAGCTAAGGCCCCACAAGTTAAACTACCCGGCTCATGACTTGGAGTTAGCAGTAGTGGTTCATGTACTGAAAATATGGAGACATTACCTTGTGGGTAACAAGTGTGAAGTCTTCACTAACCACAAGAGTCTTAAGTACATATTCACCCAACCAGATCTGAACCTCACGTAGAGAAGATGGTTGGAACAAATCAAGGATTATGACCTAAGCATCCATTACCATCCGGGCAAGGAAAATGTAGTGGCAGATGCCCTAAGTCAGAAGGGATACTGTAATGCCATCATGGTACAAGATCAGGCCCCGCTGCTATACAAGGAAATGGAAAGGTTAAACTTAGAGATCGACACCCAAGAGTACCTCGCTGCACTAGAAGCAAGGCCTGTCTTGATGGACCAGATCCGGGAGAAACAAAGGGAAGACCTCGATATCTTAGAAATCTACAAGAATATGAGGAGGGGTAAAGCCCCTAGGTTCTCCAAAGATGAGAACGATGTCGTATGGTTCAGAAACATAATATGTGTGTCCGACAAGCCCGAGCTAAAAGCTCTCATTCTCTAGGAAGCCCATGAGACACTGTACTCAATACATCCTAGAAGTACTAAGATGTACCAAGACCTGGAAGAGAAATATTGGTCGGTCAGCATAAAGAGAGAGATAGCTGAGTATGTGGTAAGGTGCGATACTTGTCAGCGAGTCAAGGTAGAGCACCATAGACCTGTCGGACTATTGCAGCCCCTCAAGATTCCTGAATGGAAGTGGGAAGAAGTAGGGATGGACTTCATCATGGCACTGCCAAGGACCCAAGCCGGGTATGATTCTATCTGGGTGATCATCGATCGACTCACCAAGGTGGCTCATTTCATTCCCGTCAAGACAACGTACAACGTCTCAAAGCTAGCTGAGCTATACATGACCCAAATCGTGTGCTAACACGGGGTTCCAAAGAAGATCGTGTCCGAATGAGGTAGTCAGTTCACCTCCAAGTTTTGGAAGAATCTTCAGGAAGATCGTAACACTAGGCTGAACTTCAGCACATCTTATCATCCATAGACCAATGGTCAGACCGAGCGAGTGAACCAAGTATTGGAAGATATGCTTAGAGCTTGTGCCTTATACTTTGGTGGAATGTGGGACAAGAGATTGCCTTACACAGAGTTCTCCTACAACAACAGCTATTAGGTCAGCCTGCAGATATCACCATTTGAGGCGTTATATGGACGTAAGTGCAGAACACCGCTACTCTAGGATCAGACCGGTGAATCACAATTATTCGGGACAGATATTTTGCGAGAATCCGAAGAGAAAGTTAAGGTCATCAGGGATAGGCTAAAGATAGCTCAGTCCCGACAGAAGAGTTATGCCGATAACCGATGAAGGGACTTAGCTTTTGAAGAGGATGATTATGTCTACCTCCGAGTTACTCCCCTCCGAGGTACCCAGAGGTTTAACATAAGAGGAAAGTTAGCTCCTAGTTATGTTGGACCCTTCCAGATCATTCGTCGGTAAGGAGAAGTTGCATATCAACTAGAGCTACCACCATCTTTGGCAGGAGTCCATGATGTGTTTCACGTCTCTGAGCTAAAGAAGTGCCTCCGAGTACCCACTGAACAGGTAGACCTCCAGCAGCTCAATATCCAAGAATACCTAACCTACATCGAGAAACCAGTTCGGATCCTAAAAATCAAGGAAAGGGTAACCAGGAGCCGAGTAGTGCGCTTCTGTAAGGTTTAGTGGGATAACCACCCCATCGAGGAAGCCACCTGGGAAAAAGAGGAAGAGCTAAAGACCCAATACCCCGAATTATTCGAGAAGATTTCCGAATATCGAGGATGAGATTCTCTGTAAGGAGGATAGGTTTGTAACAGCCCAAATTTTCAAAGGTAAAAATATAATTTATAATTATACTTTTTTGAAAAATAATTATTTTTGAATTTCCTATAAAGCTGAAATGCCCAAAGAAATAAAAATCTTGGGAAATAATCCAAACCAAGGCTCGAGAAATTTTGATATGATCATAAGACCAAAACATATTTTTGAGAATTTTTACAATTTTTTATCACCTTGGAAAGTGGCCCAAAAATTTTAAACCAATTTCAGCAATTATTTTTATTCGGAAATTCATTTTAAATAGTAATAGGCCGCTTCCTCCCTTTCTCCCTCCATAGTTCGGCACAACCCGTTTAAGCCCCGCGCCCTTCTCTGACAGGTGGAGCCCACCTGTCAATCTCCTCCCTCTCTCTGCGCGCGCCCGAGCTAGGCCCCACTTGTCAGCGACAAACCCTCTCGCCCGCGCCCGTCCGCTGACCAGGCACCCCCACCGGTCAGCGTCGACCATTGCCGTGCCCGTGCCCACAACCACCCACTAACAGTGGCCCCCACTTGTCAGTTTCTTCTTCCCCGCAATGCCGCCGCCCCAAATCCCTCCGGACGAAACCCTAGCTCCACAATCTCCTCATCGCCGGCCCCCTTCCATGAAATCAAAGCCAGCATTTACTCCCCCATGAATCACTGACCGTTTCCCCCTTAATGCCGATGCGTAATCACCCCAGGATCACCGTGCGCATGCAAGGAAAGAACTCGCTGTAGAAAATGGAACCCCCCTCGGCTTTCCTTGTGTACACCAGCCATACTCCCTGCTGGCTGCCCCTATAAAGAGCCCCGACCACCCCCGCGTTCGGCCCCCGCTACGGATTTTTCCTCACGCGATCAGAGCGCCCGCACTCCTGTTCCTCACACCCCTCTCTGCTCGCTCTCTAGCCATTGCTCGCTGTCACCGGAGACCTCCATTCTCCACGCCATCGACTCCATCGTCTTCCTCAGGACGTCCCCGACCCTAGCCACCCCTCCATCGCTATCAAAACCCACTGGAGCACCGTCGCCGCCATCAACCCGAGGCTTCTTCGCCGCCTCGCTCGTCGCCGGCCATGCTCCGATGACCCCGAACCCCATCTTCGGTACCCCCAAATTTGCAAAGGTAAATTACTCGTGTCGTGTCAGATTCGCCCTTAGCCGTGCGATCCAAGTTAGATGGCCACGATTAAATCGTCGTTCGGTTTAATCCGGTTCATTCAATCCGATCGAAGGCGTATCGTGCGATCTCATGCGTCCACGTCCACTTAAACGCCCCGCCTCGCCCTCGTGTGTCCGATCGTGATCCGACGGCGATCCACGATCCGGCTCACACGCACAGTGCACCGGTTCACGGTGGACTCGGCTCACCGTGGACCGGCGACTGTTTAGGATTTAAATTAAATTTCAGAAATTGATTTAAAATTCAAAAATTCATAACATCTTCAAATTAACTCCAAATTTTACCATTCAAATTTTAGAAAATTCACCATTTTATTCTCTACATCCTGGACCAATTTACTTGACATGTTTGTATTGTTTATTATCCAAAAATAAAACCAAAAGCAATGTTATCTTTAAAAATTCATGTTTACCCCATTTTAACTCCAAATTTCCTCATTTCAATTTTAGGAAGTTTCTCTTTTGTTTTTCTACAACTTTAGCCAATTTAAATGAAATGATTGTACTATTTATCTTTGTATGTTTAAATTGATTGTTGTTCTCCTTTATGCGCCGCGAAGACTACGACACCGTCGAAGAGCCGGAATACTACCCGGAAGTCCCACCATCACCATTTGCCGAACAAGGCAAGTCACCAAACTAATTTTTGATCATATTGAACCTAGTTTTCTTAAAATATCGCTAAAACCCATAGGTTATAAATGCATTAGTCAAATTGAAAGCCTTAAATTATATTTATTTAGATCCCCTACCTTGAAGTGCAACCCAAGCCATGCTATTGAGCCTAAACTCCTTGTCACCATAATAATAGTATTATTACATAGTGTCCAATGTATTGACACAACCGCTATTGGATAAAAATGAGTCATAGATACTTTGATTCTATTATATGATCACCATGACTTCTCTCACCCCTGGAATTCTATTGGATATGGAGTTATGGTTTAGTATGTTAGCATGGTGGGTCCCGGGTGCAGGCTTCGCACCTAGGGCACTATAAGGACCATTGTGCGGGATCCGTTGCAATACACTTCCGTACTAACCACAAGTCTAGTGGGTAAGTCCTAACTGAAGTATGGGGTGTTCCAACTTGAGGCACCACTTGGAGATGGGTCAAGCAGCACCTGCAGGTGGCTTGTACCGACGTGGCGCAAAAGGGGTGCGATGTTGTCTAGTGCGTTGGTGCGCCGGCGAAACCTAGAGCGGGTGTTATCGGATTGGAGCATCTCATGCTAAGGTTATGGCATGAGTTCCCGTGGTATGGGTCATCTTGTTAAACTTTGGTGTGAGGGATGAGTGTGTGCCTTGTGGGTACAGTAGTACACCTTTGACAAGAGTTTAAATCTTTTCGAAAAGCCGAGTCCATGGTCAAGAGCGGGTTGCGTGACTTCTCGTAGTTTGTTTATATTTATGAGTGTTGCATGATGAATTGACATGTAAGGACTGTTAAGCGAGGAGGGCCAACTGGACTCCTCGAGTTAGAAGATGTTGCATTATTCATGTTTATTATTCTGTACAATTAAATTTGACTACACTAAATGCTTCCACTTGAAAATGTACTTTTCCGCACTTTAAACCCTCGTCATTCCTTTGTTATTACCCTGCATTACTATTGCATTCTCGGTGGCTTGTTGAGTACTTATGTACTCATACCTGTTGGAAAAACACTTCAAAGAATACGTACTATGAGAAGGATAGTGTGTAGTAGTGACCCAGTCAAGGACGCGAGACTGGTAGAGATGTTCATCGCATGGTCTTATTTTCATAGTTTCTTTTAATTTTACACTTATGTAATAATGTGCTCTGTGAACCATGGATGATTGACCATATGTATGTTGTCGCATGATGGACATATTTTTATTATTGTTTTTCTTTGGAAATTCAATAATGTCTGGATTTTATTAAATCCGGGCGCTCGACAGTATGACCCATCACTAAAGATCCCCCTATAGTGATGGGTCATATTTGTACCCATCACTAAAGAGCGTCAATAAGATGTACATTAGTTAATCACCCATCACTGATGATTCCATCTTATAAATAGGCGAAGGCTCCGTAGTGAATCATCATGTTTTCATTTCGCTCGGTCCTAACCCTAGACTCCCACCGCACCGTCGCCTTCATCATTCTCCTCGCAACTCTATCGCTCATGCACTCCGCACCTCAATTGTATCCTCATCCTCATAAGGTTCTCCTCCTCCTCCGCCTGATATGTTGAGATGTGGAAATATGGATATGTGGGAAATTGGTGAAAATGTTGCAATGTGGATTATTTGTTGATGTGTATTAAATTTAGGTTCTTTATTTGTTTTCATAAGTTTGTTCATGCTTACTATTAAATTTAAGTTTATAAAATCATTTATCCAAAATTTGCTTATTGAATTTGTGAATTAGGGATATGGCAAGCATTCCAAACAATCTACATGTATCAACCTATGTTCCTTATAGTTGCTTAATAAAGATTAATCATCTAGTCAACGACGGGCATCACCAGGTTTATAAATTGTAAATTGCATATATTGTTTAATGTGTTAACAAACTGAAGCGAGCTTACCTTAATTTTGTAGTATTTATTAAAAAATATTTTGTGATATCAATAATATTCGTGCTGACAATACCGTCCAAATAATGACAAGAGATGGGTGCACCACTGAGGTTGAGGTTATGAGCTGTGGAGGCAGCAGCAGGATATGCCTCCACAAAGGTCAACGGGTGGTCTGAATTTAGTAGAAGACGTTGCCTAACACAAGCGGACTATTTGGTAATAACAATGGGACATGCCCCATTGACAGTTATGACTAAAATTTAGACTAACTTTGGTGATGAGAAGACCCCAACGACCATCAAAGTGGAGGACAACAATGATAGTGGTATATATAGAGAACTGACATTACTTAATACACATGCATGTTTTGTTTATGTGCTTATCATGGTTTTATTATAATGTCAAGGGAGGGTCCTAGCAATGTTGTAGACAAGAAGGGGAAGTAGATAGCCAGGGAGGTCGATACCGACCAAATGGACCAATTGGAGCACATCTGTTATTTTTGTAATCCAACATATGTAAGTTCAGCAAGGAAGGCTCTCCTACAGTCCGTCACAGTGACCAACCCTGAAGGCGAAGGCGTCACCTTTCGGATGACCAGCCACAAACCACTTGGAGCGTCCCTCCATTCGCTAGACCTTGAAGAAGTGCCCATAGTCAAGGAGTTCATGGACGTCTTCCCTGAGGACCTACCAGGAATGCCTCCCAAGCGGGATATCGAATTCAGAATCGAACTTGTCCCCGGGACCACTCCAATCTCCAAGCGCCCATACCGGATGGCCGCCAACGAATTAGCCGAAGTCAAGAGCAACATCGAAGACTTGGAGCAGAAAGGGTACATCCGACCGAGTACCTCACCTTGGGGTGCACCGGTCATCTTTGCTATGAAGAAGGACAAGACATAGAGGATGTGCGTGGACTATAGAGCCCTGAACGACGTAACCATCAAGAACAGGTACCCATTGCCTCGGATCGACAACCTGTTCGATCAACTGAAAGGATCCTCGGTGTTTTCCAAGATTGACCTCAGGTCAGGTTATCACTAATTGAGGATTAGAGAAGAGGACATACCCAAGACTGCCTTCACCTCCCGCTATGGACTCTACGAGTATACAGTGATGTCGTTCGGACTCACGAATGCCCCGGCCTTCTTCATGAACATGATGAACAACATTTTCATGGAGTTCTTGGATAAGTTCATCGTGGTATTCATCGATGATATCCTTGTCTACTCCAAGACCAAGGAAGAACACGAAACCCACCTCCGTCTGACCCTCGGAAAGCTAAGGGAACAACAACTATACGCCAAATACAGCAAGTGAGAGTTTTTGTCGTCAGAGGTGAAGTTCCTCGGACATGTTATATCTGCCGGAGGAATAGTAGTAGACCCGACCACCGTGGAAGCAGTAACCAACTGGTTTTAGCCCACGAGCATGACCGAGAGCTGGAGCTTTCTTGGATTGGCCGGATACTACCGCCGGTTCATCGAGAACTTCTCAAAGATAGCCAAACCTATGACCAGGCTGTTAGAGAAGGAAGTAAAGTTTGAATGGACCCCAGACTGTGAAGAAAGCTTCCAGACCATCAAGAAGAAGCTCGTGTCAGCTCCTATCCTGACTCTGCCAGACATCCGGAAAGACTTCCATGTCTATTGTGATGCCTCTCGTCAAGGATTGGGATGTGTCTTGATGCAAGATGGGAAGGTGATATCCTACGCCTCCCGACAGCTGAGACCGCATGAGCTAAACTACCCAACCCACGACCTGAAGTTAGCAGTCGTGGTTCATGCCTTGAAGATATGGAGACATTACCTTGTGGGGAATCGGTGTGAGGTCTTCACTGACCACAAAAGCCTCAAGTATATATTCACCCAACCAGACCTAAACCTCAGGCAAAGGAGATGGTTGGAACTGATCAAGGATTACGACTTGGGCATCCATTATCATCCAGGCAAGGCAAATGTGGTGGCAAACACCCTTAGTCGAAAAGGGTACTGCAATGCCATCATGATTCAGGACCAAGCTCCTTTGCTATACAAGGAGATGGAAAGGCTGAATTTAGGGATCACCACCCGAGCGTACCTCGCTGCCTTGGAGTCTAGGCCTGTCTTAATAGACCAGATCCGAGAAAATTAGAAGGAAGACCCGAACATCTTGGAGATCCAGCAGAACATGCGAAAGGGTAAAGCCCCCGGATTTTCCGAGGACGAGCAAGGTACCATCTGGTTCGGAAACCGGATATGTGTGCCAGACAAGCCCGAATTGAAGACCCTCATCCTTCAAGAAGCCCACGATACTCTATACTCCATGCATCCCGGGAGTACCAAGATGTATCAAGATCTAAAGGAAAAATATTGGTGGGTCAGCATGAAGTGGGAAATAGCTGAGTATGTGGCCAAGTGCGACACATGCCGGCGAGTCAAAGCAGAGCATCAAAGGCCTGCTGGGCTATTGCAACCCCTCAAGGTCCCCGAATGGAAGTGGGAAGAAATAGGGATGGACTTCATCACGAGACTTCCCAGGACACAAGCTGGTCATGACTCTATCTGGCTGATCATAGACCGACTCACCAAGGTGGCTCACTTCATCCCCGTCAAGACGACTTACACTGTCGCCAAGTTGGCCGAGTTGTATATGACCCGGATCGTGTGACTTCACGGAGTTCCTAAGAAGATCGTATCTGACCGCGGGAGTCAGTTTACCTCCAAGTTTTGGAAGAACCTTCAAGAGGAACTCGGCACCCGGCTGAACTTTAGCACCGCCTATCATCCTCAGACCGATGGTCAAACCGAGAGGGTCAACCAAATACTGGAGGATATGCTTAGAGCTTGCGCTCTAGACTTTGGCGGAATGTGGGACAAGAACTTGCCCTATGCGGAGTTCTCCTACAACAACAGCTATCAAGCCAGCCTGCAAATGTCCCCGTTCGAAGCACTTTACGGGCGTAAGTGCAGAACACCGTTGCTCTGGGATCAGACCAGAGAGTCGCAACTGTTTGGGACAGACATATTGAGAGAAGCTGAAGAGAAGGTCAAGATCATAAGGGACCAATTGAAGGTAGCCCAGTCCCTACAAAAGAGCTACGCTGATAACCGTCGAAGAGACCTAACCTTTGAGGAGGGCGATTATGTCTATCTCCGAGTCACTCCCCTCCGTGGCACTCAAAGGTTCAACATGAAAGGCAAGCTAGCACCCCGCTACGTCGGACCCTTTTAGATCCTCCAATGGCAAGGGGAAGTGGCATACCAACTAGAATTGCCTCCATCCTTGGCAGGAGTTCATGATGTGTTCCACGTCTCGCAGCTGAAGAAGTGTCTTCGTGTGCCCACCGAGCAAGCCGATCTTCAACAGCTCAACGTTCAAGAAGACTTGACCTACATCGAGAAAGCCGTTAAGATCTTGGAAACTAAGGAAAGGGCACCAGGAGCCGTGTGGTTCGCTTCTGCAAGGTTCAGTGGGACAACCACCCCGCCGAAGAGGCTACATGGGAAAAAGAAGACGAGCTGAAAGCCCAATACCCTGAGCTATTCGAGTAGCGTTCCAATCTCGAGGATGAGATTTTCTGTAAGGGGGATAGGTTTGTAACACCCCTAATTTTCAAAGAAATAAAAATATTATTAAATCCCATTTCTTGGAATTATTTATTTGGAAATACCTTTAATGCCCTCCTTAACCTTTTTGAACTAGAACCTAGATGAAATGACCAAACCAGGGGCTAGAAAATTTTGTACATGATCCCTAGACCAAGATATATTTTTGAGAATTTTACAAATTTTTATCAACCTTGGAAGTAGCCCAAATATTTTAATCCATTTTCTGTAAATATTTTTAATTAGAAATGCATTTAAATAGTAACGGGCCCCCTCCCTTTCTCTCTCTCCCGGTCGGCCCAGCCCACTCCTCCCCCCACGCGCAATCTGACCAGTGGACCCCACCCATCAGCGACCCCCCTCTCTCCGCGCCCGCGCAACCGACAGCCCGGCCCCACCTGTCGGCACCACCCCTCTCTCGGCCGAGCCCGACCCCACCCATCAGC
This sequence comes from Zizania palustris, assembly GCA_019279435.1. Taxonomy (NCBI): domain Eukaryota; kingdom Viridiplantae; phylum Streptophyta; class Magnoliopsida; order Poales; family Poaceae; genus Zizania; species Zizania palustris. The sequence goes on along the minus strand of JAAALK010000288.1, from coordinate 73,508,325 downwards.
CTTGCCCTCAGTCGCGCCCGCACCCGCTGCCCGGTGGACCCTGCCTGTCAGGACCGTCGTCCACCTCGCGCCACACCCCTCCTAACTCCACCAGCCGAAGACCTCACCTCGGATCCGCTCGCCGGTTCCCCCTCTCGTTAAACCGACGCCAGCATTCAATTCCCCGAGGTCCGCCGGCCATTTAAACGCATTAAGGCACGCGTTTAAGCCCCCAGATCGCGATTACGTGCATGGCGAAACCTCACCGGCGAGTAAATACCCCCTCTTCTTTCCATGCATGCGACCCCCTCTGACCCTCGCCGGCGCCTCTATTTAAACCCCTGGCCTCCACCGCATTCGACACCCACGCTCTCGCAATCCAGGACCGAACAAAACGCCCGTTATTCGCTTTTTAGCGCACCTCTCCTGCTTCACCTCCGGCCACCGCTCGCCGCCGCCTCGGACAGCCTCCGTCCATGCCGTCGCCACCATCGTAACCGTCGCCGACCGCCCGACCTCGGCCATGCCTCCGTTTGCCAAGAAGACCGCAGGATCGCCGTCGCCGTCAAGCACCCGAGGAGCCCTCTGCGTCTACCCTCACCGCCGATCGTCGTCCGCCGTCCTTCATTACCATCGAAGGTACCGTCGTGACCGCCGTAGCCTCCTCTTTCCATTTTCGCATAGAACTAGGGCGTAGCCCCCTCGTCGGCGCCATCGGCGCCATCGCCACCACACCCGAGCCCCGCTGTCGCCGGAGACAAAGGGGGTACAAGCCCCTTAGCGCGTGCCGTGCCGGATTTAATCCTTGCCGCACGATCGCGATCGGAGCGCTCTGGTTAAAGCCCTACGGGATTTAATCTCCACCCTTGATCCGGTCAAAGGGGTACCAGGCCATCTGAGCTGTTGATCGCTTTTTAAAACCGTGACTCAATCTCGCGCGTCCACGTTGTACCCTTTCGCGCGTTTTAATCGTGGCCGTCCAAAATCACTTAACCCTCCCGCCTCGCGCCTGGCCACCGGATCCAGATCCAACGGCCCTAGATCAACCGGTCCACGCGCACAGTGCGCGGGTTCACCGTGGGCCTGGCTCACCGTGGACCCGAGGTGATTTTAAATTTAAAATAAATTCCAGAAATTTTTTTAAACTTGTAAAATTCATATCTGGCGCATTTTAACTTCAAAAATTACCATTCCAATTTCAGAAAATTTGTAATATTATTCTCTTCATGTTCATACAATAAAAACAGTATGTCTACTTTGGACTTTTCATGTTTATTTAAATAAGTATTCAAATGCCCTTAATGTATAATGTAAATTCAATTATTTAAAATTTCAGTAAAGTTTATATTCATTCATTTCCTGTTAATATAGTAAAACCACTAAGTTTTCTCTGAACCATTTATTTTAGATTAAATGGAAAACTTAAAATGGGACTCTTCACTCTTAAAGACCCTTTTATAAAGGACAATTTTCCATTTTAGTTCATTTTAAATTATTTATAAAATGAATTTCAGAAACTTGACAACTTGTTTTCTTTAAACTAAATCAATCAAAACCTATACGCTTGTTGTGTGGTTTTAGATTATTTAATTGAATGTTGTATTTATTTTATTTTACTTTATTTATATTGGGAAGACTACGACGCCGCCGAGGAACCAAAATACTTCCCAGAAGTCCCTCCCTCACCTTTCGTTGAACAAGGTAAGTCACCAAACCAATCTTTTGAGCATGTTGAACCCATGTTTTACTAAACTATCGCTAGAACACATAGGATGTACATGCATTAGTCAAATGAAACCCTTACAATATATTTATTAGGATCCCCCGACCTTGATGTGCAACCCAAGCCATGCTCTCTAGCCTAAACTCCTTGTCACCATATGATTAGTATTATTAGCTAGTGTCCAATGTATTGACACGATTGCTATAGGATTAAAAATGAGTCGTAGCGATTGGTTCTACTATATGATCCCCGTTATTCTCATCTTTGGAATTATGTCGGTGTTGGAGTTGTGGTTGTGAGTGAATGCATGGTGGGTTCCGGGTGCAAGCTAGGGCATTGGTCGGTAGCACCCGGGGCACTATAAGGACCGGTCTGCGGGATCCGTTGCAATACACTTCCGTACTAACCACAAGTCTAATGGGTAAGTCCTAACTAATGTTTGGAGTGTTCCAAACCGAGGCCACCACTTGGAGATGGGTCAAGAAGCACCTGCGGGTGGCTTGTACCGACGTGGCGCAAAAGGGGGTGTGATGTTAGCCGAGATGCGGCCCGGCGCGCCAGCGAAACCTAGAGCGGGTGGTTATCACTTGGAGCATTTCATGCTGAGGTTTTGGCACGAGTTCCCATGGTATGGATCATCTCGTTACACCTTGGTGTTTGGGATGAGTGCGTGCCTTGTGGGTACACTAGTACATCTCTGATCAGAGTCATAAATCTTTTCGAAAAGCCGAGCCCACGGTCAAGGATGGGTTGCGTGACATCCCACAGTTAGATTACTTTGAATATGGATGTGCATGTTGGTTTGACATGTAAGGACTGTTGTGCGAGGAGGTAAAACGTACTCCTCGAGTTAGATGAAGTTTTTGATGTTCATGTTTATTATTCCGCATGATAAAAACTGACTACACTAAATGCAATAACTGAAAACGTACTTTTCCACACTTTTGCCATTATCCTTCCATTGTTATTACCTTGCATTACTATTTTCATCTACGATGGCTTGTTGAGTACTTTTGTACTCATACCCGTTAGACAAACACTTCAGAGGCTGCGTACTACGAGGAGGATGGTCTGGAGTAGCGACCCAGTCAAGAAAACGATCCTGAAGAGGGCGTTCGTCATGCTTTTGTTTTCTTATTTAATTTTTATCCTGATGTAATAAATATGGTCTGCGTACCATGAATACTTGTCGTATGTACGATTGTCGCATGATGAACCTCTTGTATTATTGTTTTTATTTTGAAATTCAATAATGTTCCGATTTCGATAAATCGGGGCGCCATAGTGCACCACCGGCAAACCACGTATACGATAGGACTAACGACAGCACCGGCACAATCATGTCTCCGGCTTCATCACTTATGGCCAAAACCAATCATTATACCTACGGTCAAGCTAACACTGCATACCACGCGCCACCACCTGCGCCAGTGCCCGCGCTGCCTGCACCACATGCGCAGGCGCCCGGACACGAACACGCCATACCAATAGCGTGCAGGGAAGAAACCCATGGCCGACACGCTAATATCCGACCGCGTGTCGCACCCCCGCATGAGAGGCACACACAAGCAACATACCAAGATGACATAGAAGAGCGGGTCCGCGCACTATTTAGAGAGTGTGCCGGCTTCATGCCCAAGGGATGGGTTAGGGTTTACCGTAAGCTGTAGCCCGACCATCTTGATACAATGCCCTACCCCCGCAGCTATAGAATCCCAAAATTCACTAAGTTCAATGGCGAGGGTAGCAAGACCACACTAGAGCACGTTAGCCAATTTTTGGCACAGTGTGGAGAGGTTAGCTGGATAGATGCTCTAAAGGTTAGACTATTTATCTCTCTCTCTATCCGGCACAACTTTCACTTGGTTTTCGGCGCTCCCGCCGAACTCCATCCAAACGTGGGATGATTTAGAGCGGAAATTCCATGATTATTTCTACACAGGTGAGACAGAACTCAGGCTTTCACATTTGACATCGGTTAACCAGAAATCTAGTGAGAGCACCTCTGAGTACATCAAGCGTTTCAGGGATACTAGAAACCGATGTTTTAGCCTTAATATTTCAAAAAGGGACTTGGCGGAATTAGCTTTTAACGGGTTGCGTTCCAAAATCAAAGAGAGGTTATATAACCAAAACTTTTTAGAAGTTAGCCAAGTTTTATAGCAGGCTCTGGTCCAGGAAGGCCGAGCCAAAGATAAAAAGTTTATTAAGATGTTTAGCAAGCCTAGGGCTGAAATCCACATCATGGAACGCTCTGATGAGGAAGAGTCAGAGGAGCAGGATTCGGCCGACATGTACACGGTCGAATGGGTTTGGAACACTGAGAATAAACCTGTCACCTACTCCGAGTTACGACCGTCCCCCACAAAGAATCGACTTAGTGAGGTCAAGTACTCGTTTGACATAACTAAATGTGATAAAATATTTGATTTTCTCTTAAAAAGTCAGCTTCTCAGGTTACCTAAGGGTCAAGTCATTCCACCTACCGATGAGTTAAAGAAGCATCCATACTGTAAGTGGCATGATTCACATTCGCATAATACTAATGATTGCAATGTTTTTCGACGGCAGATACAATCGGCCATAGAAGAAGGATGATTGAAGATAGACTATGATTCGAAGATGAAGCTGGATAAAGATCCTTTTCCAGTCAAAGCCGTCGACCTCGGCGAAAAGAAGGTATTGATTCGGCCAGAACAGGCCGAGTCGGCTAAAGGGAAATAGGTAATTGTTGGAGAACCGCACACTCGCACACTCGTGCCAAAGAACCCCGAGGTAGGAGTGTGGAAACAGAACATTAATACCCCTTCGGCTAAGGCTCGCAAGAGGCCGAAGGTAACATATGACATGTTGTTGAACAAGCATCAGAGGAGGGCCAAGGAAGCAGGTCCACACGCTAAGCTAAAACAGCCGAAGGGTCCAAGACCCTCGAAGGGTGGCTTCGGACCGAAGCAGGCGAACCCTCTGCACGAAGGCTCCAGGCCACGGTGGCCTGATGCTCCGCACGGTGGTTCTGAGCCACAATGGCTGAACCCCCCGTACAACAGCTTCAACCCCCAGTGATTGGGTCCCCTGTACTGTAACTTCGGTCCCCAATGGCCGAACCCCGCACCGTGTTGGACGTCTCTGATGGGAGGCTTCGGCCCGCACTGGCTAAACGTACCTCCGTCCTAGCAGGACCCTTCGCTGGTGTGGTCCGAGATACCTTCGACTTGGCTGAACCCCCCTCCAGGTAACGGGTTCGGCTCACAGTGGGCGAGGCCACTAGAGCCACCGATGCCTCCGCCGTATGACTGGGCGTGGACCCCATGGGCTCCGTACGTATCCTGGTTAGGGTACCCTCCGCAACCTAACACTATGCCTTGTTTTCCTTCGGAGTATTATGGATGGCAGGGGCAAACAGACGCAGCGGAGGGGGCATCGTCCACAGACTGTTCGTGGTGCCTCCGAATCGGACCATGCAGAGCGCAGCCGAAGGGTGCGAGAACATGGAGGCCGAGGTCAGGGAGTCCGAAGCCATAACCATCAGAGTTGGGTCTCAGTAAGTCCCAATCCCGAGAACTTTGTCACCAAGGTCTAACGGAGGTAAGTCTCATGCTTCGGTCGGACTCTGCGTCGAAGCCTGGCTCGATCGGCCTAACAAGGCTGGTCCATCCAATGGGGTTCGCAGCGAAGCCCCCTCCGAACACAGGGAACACAAGGCCAATGGGCACAATACCACTTTGGCCAGAATTAATGGAAGCCGAACAGTAGCACCAGGCATCAAGCCACAGCCATCTTGGGCCCCTCCAGGCATGTCCAAATCATATAAGAGACGCCTACAAAGACTATGGGCACAGGAGATGCACGAGAAGAAAGCTGAGGCTGAGAGCGACGCTATCTTCGAAGAAATCCGCCCTCGGCCAGCTACCAAACAGGTATGGAGGGAGAAGCCGGTTGAGATGACCAACCCAGCTCCTAGTCCAAGCGACGATGACATGCTCGACGACGATTACTCGCCCATCTCTGAGGGACCCGCGCCCCAGGTGATGGACATCAACATCGTCACGCTGCCTGCCGAGTTTGCCCTACCACAGGATGAGGCCGAGGTCGCTCAATTGAACCTCGGTCCGCGCAATGCCATCTTCGAGAAGCCCGAGGACTCGGCTCGCCATCTAAAACCCCTCTACGTCAGAGGTCACGTCAATGGGAAGCCGATTTCCCGAATGCTCATCGACGGCGGTGCCACTGTTAACTTAATGCCTTATTCGTTGTTGAAGAAACTTGGCAGGGATGAGGATGACCTAAAGAAGACCAACTTGATGCTCAACGGCTTCAACGGCAAGAGCTCCGAGGCCAAGGGAGTACTCTCTATGGAGTTGACGGTGGGAAACAAGACATTGCCAACAACATTTTTCGTCGTCAACGTACAAGGTAACTATAGCGTGTTACTCGGACGCGACTGGATTCACGCAAACTGTTGCATTCCTTCTACTCTACACCAATGCTTGATACAGTGGGATAGCGATGAAGTGGAGGTCATCCCCGCGGATAATTCGGCCCAAGTAGCTTTGGCCGATGTGTCAGTTGACGCCATCCATAACAAAGTAGAGTGTCTATCAGGTAGAGATATTTCGAATTACGATTTTGTTAGTGTATCCGGAGGACGGTTTGTACCAGTGTCTGTAAAGCCGGCTGGAGTAGCACGACTATTTTTGTATTAATAGTCATGTCTAGCAAGGGTAATCTAGATTGGCTAAAGTCTCGCGTGGAGCAGTATCGGTCTAATAAGGACGGTATTGCCGAAGCCATCGAGGACTTTAGCGAAGTAGAAAAATTAGGACAAGGTTTTGCGTCGGCCGATCCCTTGGTTGAGGTTGACATAGGTGATGGTAGCATCCCAAGGCCGACTTTTGTAAACTAACATTTGCAGCCCGATGAAAAGGCTGAAGTAATAAAGTTACTTCGGTCATATGTCGATTGTTTCGCATGGGAGTATAGCGAGATGCCAGGGCTAAGCTGCGAGCTCGTGGAGCATCGGCTACCCATCAAGTCCGGATTTAGGCCTTATAAGCAGCCCCCCCGCCACTTTAATTCGGCCGTCTATGATCGAGTTAAAGAAGAAGTGGAGCGACTACTCAAGGTTGAATTTATTAGGCCGTGCAGGTACGTGGAATGGGTTGCTAACATTGTGCCTGTAGAGAAGAAAGGGAGCGGCAAGATACGGGTATGCATTTATTTCTGGGATTTGAACAGAGCCACTCCAAAGGACGAGTATCCAATGCCGATAGCCGACATGCTGATGAACGATGCTTCAGGACACAAGTTACTAAGTTTTCTTGATGGCAATGCTGGTTATAATCAAATCTTTATGGCCAAAGAGGACGTCTACAAGACTACCTTTCGATGCCCTGGTTTTGTCTATTTATTCGAGTGGGTTGTCATGACTTTTGGTTTGAAAAATGCCGGCACCACATATCAGCGCGCTATGAACCTAATCTTTCATGACTTGTTAGGAGTCATGCTAGAAGTTTACATCGATAATGTCGTAGTCAAATTGGATGCTATGGGAAACCATTTAGCCGATTTGAAGGTTGCTTTCGATAGGATGCGGCAGTATGGGTTGAAAATGAACCCACTCAAGTGTGCTTTTGGTGTGTCGGCAGGTAAGTTCTTAGGTTTCATGATTCACAAGAGAGGCATCGAAATTGATCCTAAGAGACTTGAAAAGATTAGAAACATTGCAGCGCCTACATGCAAAAGGGATGTACAAAAGTTGCTAGGCAAGTTGAACTATTTGCGTCGCTTTATATCCAACTTGTCCGGCAAGATTGATGCCTTTGTCCCCATACTCCGGCTAAAAAACGAAGCCGAGTTCACTTGGGGGGCAAGCCAACAAAGTGCTTTCAAAAATATCAAGGAGTGCTTGTCGTCACCGCCAGTGGTAAGAGCGCCTAAATCCAGGATTCCGTTTTGGTTGTACATCGCTGCTAAAGATGGCGTGATTGGAGCCGTGCTAACCCAGGAGGTAGAGGGGAAGGAGTACATCATCACATTCTTCAACCGCCACCTGCTGGATGCCGAAACCAGGTACGCGTTTGTGGAACGATTGTGTTTATCACTTTATTACGCGTGCACCAAGTTACACCACTATCTTATCCCCACTACATGTGTTGTCGTTTGCCAAACCGATGTTATAAAGCACATGTTACAGAAGCCGATTCTAAGTGGAAGAATCGGAAAATGGGCTTACGCGTTGATTGAGTACGATTTGGCCTATGAACCCCTGAGAGTGATGAAAGGCCAAATCGTAGCTAACTTTATAGTTGATCATCACATAGATGTTAGCTGGAGTGATGCTATTGCTTTAGTTGAGGTAGTACCATGGAAACTTTATTTTGATGGTTCGGCTTGCAAGAGTGGCCAAGGTATTGGAGTGGTTCTCATATCACCTAATGGTATGCGCTTTGAAACTTCGGCCCGACTAGAGTTTTCTTCCACCAATTACCAAGCCAAATACAAAGCCTTATTGCTAGGTCCTGAATTGCTAGAATCTGTGGGTGCTAGACATGTTCACGCATATGGTGATTCGTTATTAGTAGTACAACAAGTAGCTAAGGATGCTCAATGTTTTAATGTCTTGCTAAATAGTTACTTGGATAAATGTCTAGACATAGTTGCCACTTTCGATGACTTCAAAATCTTTCACGTGTCAAGAGAAGCCAATTCAGTCTCTAATGATTTGGCTCAGCAAGCATCTGGCTACCAAGTCAGGAGAGGAAAATTTTCTGTATTGGAGAAGCCGATGCCCGGCCTTACTGCCGAAGCCAGTAACAGTGGGCAGGCGCACCCTCCGGGTCGAACCCCTCTGGCCGCCGAAGGTCACTACGCACCAAGGATCCTAGACCGGAGTACCCTACTGACCGAAGGTGCTGGCGCGCCGAAGTCTGTAGGCCGAAGCCTCCTGCACGGAGAAGGCTCCCCGAAGTCCGAACCCTCCGAAGGGCTTCGGCCCAGCACACTCCGAACGGCCACCTCGGCCAGGCTTCGGCAGGAGCTGGAAGGGCTTGAGGGCACCCCGAAGTCAGCAATTTAGAAGTTTTTTCAGAAGGTGGACAAGTGAGACCCTCTGAAACCTGTAAGGGTGATTGGAGAGTCCCAATCGTCCAATATTTGAGAGACCCTAGCCAATGGGTTGATCGGAAGGTTCGGCGACAAGCATTCAAATTCGTGTTGATAGACGACACATTGTATTACCGAACCATCGACAGAGTGCTATTGAAGTGTTTAGACCATGAGCAGTCTCAGGTGGCTATAGGAGAAGTCTATGAAGGACTTTGCGGCACTCATCAGTCAGCCCAAAAAATGAGTTGGATGCTCAAAAGAGCAGGTTTTTATTGGCCGACTATGACTGAAGATTGTTTCAAATACTATAGAGGGTGTGAAGCATGTCAAAGGTTTGGCAATATTCAGTTAGCTCCTGCCTCCTTTCTCAATCCTATTGTCAAGCCATGGCCGTTTCGAGGTTGGGGTTTAGACTTTATCGGCCAGATTCACCCTCCTTCCTCAAAAGGGCATCGGTTCATGTTGATGGCAACAGATTACTTCACTAAGTGGACCAAGGCTGTACCTCTCAAGAACATGACTCACAATGAGGTACGTGATTTTATTTTGAAGCACATCATACATAGATTCGACATTCCTCAAACCCTTACTACAGATCAAGGTAGTTCATTTGTTTCTGGAGAAGTAAGGGACTTCGCCGAATATTATGGTATTAAGTTGATAAACTCTTCACCTTACTATGCTCAGGCCAATGGTCAGGCCGAGTCTAGTAATAAAACCATGATTAAGCTCATTAAGAAGAAAATTGAGGAGTTTCCTAAAAGGTGGCATGAGGTGCTTTCCGAGGCGCTATGGGCTTGTAGGATTGCAAAGCACGGTGCTACCAAAGTCAGTCCATATGAGTTGGTGTATGGACAAGAGGCTGTTCTGCATGTAGACGTAGATCTTGGCTCCTTAAGAGTGTTGAAGCAAGATGGTTATCGGTCGACGAGTATGAAACTCTTCTAAAGGACAACCTAGAGGAAGTGACCGATAAGAGATTAAGGGCTTTAGAGGCCATAGAAGTAGACAAGAAGAGAGTAGATAAAACCTACAATAGGAAGGTTAAACCAAAACCATTTCAAATAGGAAATTTAGTGTGGAAAACGATTTTACCCTTAGACATGAAGAGTCCCAAGTTTGGTAAATGGTCACCTACTTGGGAAGGTCCTTTTAAGATAGCCGAAATTGCTCCCGGTAACGCATACGTGTTGGAATCCCTGCAGGGAGAGCGGTTTCGAAGAGCTTTGAATGGTAGGTACTTGAAAAGGTATTTCCCAAGTGTGTGGAAAACATCATAAAAGTGTCGGAAAGCCGATATGGATGGTATCGTCTTCAGCTCGTTGTGCTTTTAGTTCACTAGTTCACTAAAAGGCAGGGGGCATGTGTTGATAGAAAAAAAGGGCATTAATGGCTAGATTGTCAAAATATCAATTTTGGTGATTTGGGCCGAAAATACACATGTCCAGGGTCTGTCCGAAGCCCTACCGGGCCGAAGTCCATCGAGCTATGGGCTCCTAAAAGCCTCTAGCCAGCCCATGGGCTTCGGTCGGGAAGCCTTCGGAGGCCCACGCTACCGAAGCTTCGGCGAGGAGCAGGCCTCGACGGGCCTGACTGAAGCCCACTTCGGCATAGGTAAAATTGTATGCGTTTCCAACTCAATCTTTATCTCTATCTGGCCGGATTAATAGCAGATTAGATTGGGAATTAAGCCCCTATAAATAGAGAGGCAAGGCCGGCATAAAGAGCCCCCCAACTCAAACAAAACCAAAGCCCCATGCTTTGATCGTATTTACTTTACCTTTATTTTCCTGTACCTCTTTGTGGGTTTGCCTGGAAGCCCTCCGCCGGCCACTACGGAACAGTGGTAACCCTTGTTACTTCGCTTGTGAAGTATCCGTTAATCTACGTAATAGATTGCTATCGCCTTGTTACTTCGCCTGTGAAGTATCCGCTAATCTGCGTAACAGATTGTTACCTTCTCTACTAGTGCAACACTTAGCAAAATTCGGTCCTTAGGCCGAATTGGTACTTCAAATCATCTTTGTTGCAGGTTCCTACGTTCGGAGCTACTTCGTCGGGGGAGTCTGGAGTTGAGAGATCGGTTTTGGAGGTCCCAGGACACCCTTTGGTGGGACTGCAGGCTCCGACAACAGGCTTCGCCAGCATACTTCATCGCAACGGGCTTCACCACGACTATACTCCGCACCGAACGAAGTTGCACTCGCGCGTGGCCCTCGCATCACTATTCCGTAGTTTGCTGTATCGGAGATCGCATGCCGAACCCCGCAGTTCGGAGGTGATCATCGCGTCCAGATCCGTTTGGAGTCCATCTTCGGCTGGATCAGTCCGAACGCCGAAGCACCCTTCGACGGAGTACTTCGCACCAGACTTCGAACCAGACGGGCTCCGACTGGTTTGCTGATTTTATTCTATTTAATCTATCTCTTTCGGCTAATTGGATTATTTTGCATAATCTGGTTGCCTGGCGACTCCACCCCCCCCTTATCACTACTAAGGGTAGTCGGAACGCGACGTTGGTGCCATGTCACGCTTAGGCTTGTTCCTAAGTATCTGTGCACTTTTGGATCGTCGAACTGACCCAAGTGTGGGGGCACGTTTCCGTGTCAACACTTATAACAGGAGAGACGTCTCTGGGCCCCTCGAGGTAGTCGGATTGGAAAAGTGCATGGCCATGCCACTATGAGTAAAGAGTTAGTCATGATTTGAATCCGCTACTTGTTCGAGTGAAATGTCGAGCTAACCAACATGGGTGGCACGTATCTTGCTTTGAGCTTGACTAATGTCATGTGGTAAAGAGACTAGTGCATGCGCATATTAAGGTTCATAGAAAATTTGATTTTGTGCACTTTCGGGGTCAATATGTGCTGCTAGGTATAACTATTGATCAGTGAGCCGATAAAGGTTTCAAGTGAACAAACGTTTGGGTATGAACCTATCGGGTCACACACTTAAAGGGATGGATTAAGAAACTTGCTAAGAATTGGTTCTTACGCAAGTGGTAGATTGAAGGAATTGTGCCCAAGAAAATTCTGACTGGAACGAAAGTTCCGATTTGGAAACAGAAGTTTCGATTATTTTCTAAATTATAAACCGAGAGCTCAAATCGGAAGTTTCAGTTTGGAATCGAATATTCTAATTATTTCTGATTTATAGACAAAGAGTTCAAATTGGACGTTCTGATTTATAATCGAAAGTTCCGATGTTAGGATGATCAGAAGTTCTGATAGGGTATCCAAAGTTCCGATAATTTCTGGGTTGCAGACCGAGAGTCTAGATCGGAAGTTCTAATCTAGGATCGGAAGATCTGAGCCAAACAAAATAGATTAGATTTATTAGGCCTTAATATGGAGTTGGTCCCAAGTTCCTAGCTCTATATAAAGGGAGGAGGAGGTCATGGATATAGATCAATAGGAGATTAAATCAGATCTAAACCCTAGCCACCACACCTCTCCCTCCTCGATCTCAAAAGTTGAGATCTAGATTTCTCCCGGTTCTCACCAACGGTGCTAGCACACCGGCGTGAGATCAATCTCTTCCCTATATGTGTGGACTCCGTAGAGGCGCTGCTTGAATAGCATTGCTTGTGGGCTTCTTCACATGGACGTCGCCAGTCTTCACCGATTGGATTGCCGGGGAATGGGCGGAGTGAGACAAGGATAATCGAGGATGCACTTCCCGAACATCTTCTTCCGCTACACTAGCTCGTCTCACGTTAGAAGGTAATGATTCATGATCCCTCACGCGCGTGGTTCCAAAGTTTGGAGATAAAATTTTAAAATTTTCTGGCTAGCGTAGCGTCCCCATGTATCAACAATAACTATCACTCGCCACTGATGATTCCCACTTATAAATAGGAGGAGCACCAAAGTGAATCGTCAAACTTTCATTTCGTGCAATCTAACCCTATAACTCTTGCCGTTGTCGTCGCCTTCATTGTGATCCTCGTTGCTCCGTTGCTCCTGGCCTCTGTACCATCGGCGTTGTCACATGCACCATCACCCGTGGCCCCCGCACCATCGCCTGTGCATATGCACCATCGGTCGGGGCACTCGCACATCAATGCATGTGGCCACCCTACTCACTGCCACCTTGGGTGCATCCTCCTCGTCCTCCTTCTAAGGTCCTCCTCCTCTTCTCCTCGTCTGAAATGTTATTTGGTTTGTCTAACTAGCTAACTTTGTTTTCATTTTATTGTTATATGGTAACCTAGCCTACTACTTTTATCCAACTTCTTCGAGATAACTTATGGTTTTAGCCAATTTCTTCAAGATAACACACTTGAAGTTGGCATGACCATTCATGCGGGTGGTGCTTCCAAGGTGTTGACGCCAAGATTTGGTTAAGCCCAGGCCCACTAAAGACATTGTACGGTCAATAGAAGTCAAAAAAGTCCGGTCAAAGAAAGTCAAAGAAGCTCATCCATGCTTCTACAAGATGATCAGATGCAAAAGGAGCCGACGAAGATAAGGTGTAGAAGAAGATAAAGACCATCCGGAATCGGTTAAGATAGAGTACTTGGACAGCAAGTCTCTGGACTATAAATATGTATCCATAATTAGCTTAGAAAAGACACATCTCTGTCAACCAACTACTCGGCGCATCGCCACCGTTGGTCTCCAAGGTTTATTCCGGTGGGGTTCGGCACTCGGATCTGGGCTGCATCGTTTCGATCTCCGGTGAAGAGGTGAGTCCCGCCACCCTAACATCCGTACTGATTAGATCAATATCCTCATGGCTGCATAAATTTAGTTTGATCTCTTGAGGTGAACCTTGAAACAGTACAGTCGTTGGTTGTTCTTGGTGTATTAGCTAGGTCTAAGGCTACATCACTTCAGTTTGATCTCTTAGATTGATGTGATCTAGGTGTGATAGTTTGAGGCTTCATCGACATCTCCTGCTATTGTATCTCTTTCATGTTGTATACCATTCATCTAAATAAAGCATGCCTGAGTCTTTGATATATTATCAAGATCATTGTGACTAGCTACTGTCTCGGTTAGGTCTGATCTAGTTATTGTGATGATTTTCATGATATAGACTTGTTATCTTGCATGTTTTATTTATTTCCATTGGAGTACAAGCCGATGGGTTGTCTTCGATTCCACGATATATCTTATGAGTTATCAGAAAAGCATCCATCGGCCTGCGTGGTTCATTGTTCATCTTATCCATCGATGGCACACTCGCCCGATCACTTCATCTCAGGTCATCGGCCTTATGGCCGATCAGCATGATATTCCACGAATATCCCATCCTCGTCGTGGTTATTGGCTCGATAGCCGATAGGCATGCTACTTATTTCATATCTTCTGTTCCCTTATCAGTTGTAGGGTCAAACTAATTAGCATGCCTTGAACCCTTTCTCTAAGAATGTAGAACCTGCATTGGAGTGAAGCAGATCTCCTAGGCCACGTGTGTGTCAAAGTGTGACAAAAAATGCACCAACACGCTTTTTGGCACGCCTAGTGGGACCATCTCAAACAACTTGACCATGGAGAATGAGATCAACGACGAAAACATCATCCCGATCACCATGAAAGCCCTGACTGAAGACCAAAGGCTATACGTGCAACGACACGTGGAGGAGTTCCAGAAGTCATGCCTGCAGTCCTATGATATGAATCGAACGGGGCTTGTACAGAAGAGTCCATTCCCAAGACTAGTGTTGGCAATAGAGGGAGGCCAACCGATGGAGAGATCTGAGGCCAATATCCTGGAGATCATCGACCAAGCAATTTTCCACTCACCGGCTAACTAGTATGGGGTGTTGGTCACCACTCTCCATGGGCTGATCAAGAAAGCCGTCAAGGGAACCATGGTTTCTAGACCTATGTAAGGCCCGGTGTACCTCCCGGACGACCCGACCAAATTGCTACATACTCAGTCGGTGCTACCATCATAAGGGCCAATGAGACTAGAGCAGCTAGGCACCTCACCTATCCATGAAGCCAACAAGACGACTCATCCGGCAGGCCCCACGCAGGGCTTGCTACAGAGCGCGCCATACGCCATCGAGAGGAATACGTCGGCACCGGTCCCAACTTTGAACGTAAGACCACCAAGACAAGGGGTGCCACCGGTGACATATGGAATTGCCAGGAACACATTGCCATACCTTGTGTTGGCAAGGGGGGCACCTGACGTCATCCCTCATGGGTATCATCGGACGGCGTATTACGGCACACAACCCTACAATGATGACGGGCAGTATGGGAGCAATGCTGTTCGGTAGGAGCAATATCAGCATGCTCCAACACCCGACCAATATCCAACACTGGGGTAGCAAGAAGATGAATGGGTGAATCCGATGACAGAAGTCATCAGGGATCAATTTGGGCTGAAGTCCAAGGAACAAACGTACCTGTATTGGCAACCATATCTAGAGTGGTGCGATCGAGTGCCGCTGCTTGGCCGATACAAGGTGCCCAATTTCACCAAATTTTTGGGACAAGACTCGATCTCTAGGATCGAGCATATTAGTTGCTTCCTCACCTAGAGCGGAGAGGCATGGCTGACGAGGCACTTAGGGTCCGATTCTTCTCACTCTCCCTATCGAGATTGGCCTTCGTGTGGTTCTCATCATTGCCGATGGACTCCATCCGAGGATGGGTTGGCCTAGAGAAGAAATTTCACAAGTACTTCTTCATCGGCATCCAAGAGATGAAGCTTACCGACTTGATGTCTATTAAGCAAAGGATGGATGAGTCAGTACAAGATTATGTCCAGAGTTTCTGGGATGTACGGAGAAGATGTTACATCTTGAGCCTCAACGATAGTCAGTTGGTGGAACTAGCTTTTCAAGGAATCTTGAACCCAATCAAGGAGAGGTTTTCATCACACGAGTTCGAGATCCTGTCGCAACTATTACAAAGGGTATCGGCACATGAGAGCCGATTCCAAGAAGCCAAGATGGACATGTACCATAAGAAGGTGGCATATGCCCAAATATACCACTTGGACTCCGACGAGAGCAGCGACTCAGATGCAGAGGTTGGCATGGCCAAGTGGTCCAAGAATAATAAGCAAGTTGCCTTCCCGTGGGTGAAGTCGGCCGAAAAATAAGAGAAATACGACTTCGATATCAACAAGGCCGACAAAATATTTGACTCGCTCCTTAAGGAGAAGCAAATCCACCTGTCACCTGGCATGAACATCGATGGTCACCCGTTCTCGGTCAACATGGTGCACGAGCATTATGGTGACAACTGGCATGCAAGGGGAGGAAGGTGAATCAGAAGAAACATCACCTCATGAGGCCTCATCAGGAAAAACCAAAGGAGGACCGAAGAGAGGGAGAACAATGAAGACAGTTGGGGCCACTCGTGTTTCAATCCCCATTGGAACTGCGAGTTCTTGAGGCTTTCTGGAACGAGGGACTATGCTCACCATCCATAGATGACTGCCCAGAATACGGTCATCGTCCATGTAACGTCAGACTCTAGCCGCACGATCAGGAGTCAATACACCAAAGGTCGTTGTCTCCACGGGTATCAGCATTAGAAATACTCGGTGCCCTCAATCTCGAAGAAATCAACTATATGGCCGATGATGACGAAAGTAAACCAGAGAAGCTGTTGTGGTGTCCTCCCAGGATTTTCAAAAGGAGCCAGGAAAGGAGGGTCCAGCGCCTACGGCATAAGGAAGCAAAAACACAACATAATGAGGGAACCGATCGGCCACACAGGATCAAGAGTGTGTGATGGTTAAAAGAGTAGGCCGATCATGAAAATAAGGACGTGTTGGGCAACAACGTCAACTTGATCGACGGTGAACCATCCAGGCCCATGCTATGATGATGACAACAGAAAACGAAGGGGAGCTTGGCCAAACCTTGTCGTGAGCCGATAGACCACAGTAATACGGACATCAGACCAATAGGTCGAGCCAATCCTCGCAAGCAACTAGACCCTCAAGCATGATAGGAGCGAGCTAAAGACTACAACATTGGAAGGTCCGGGGAAGGCCGAACGAATACCTAAAGATACTTCATTTCGATCGTTCGGATAGATCATAAACAGCCAATGTCCATGGCATCGCCTTGAGACGGACGATGCAGAGGCATTGCCCATAGACCAAAATACAACGCAGGAACTCTATGCAAGTCAAAGGAATCAAAGGCGAAATATTACAAAGAAAATTGTTCATTACAACACCGCCGACTTTACATGGAATTTAGAGCACTTGGCGGATAGCCTCGATCGCATGCAACCGCATGAGATCGCATGCATCCGAGCCAGGGAAATCTTGGAGGCTGCGGTGGCATCGCTCTTCTTGGCGGACGACATCAATGAATCGATGCCGCTGGGTTTCAACTCCGGCTGGCAAAGACACCGTGATACCCTCTTGTATGAAAATCTGCGCCCGGGTCCTCTCTAGCTCTGTTGCCAGGTTGGCCTCCTTCGCCCGTAGCTGATCAAGCTCTTGCGATATGGCCGATTATTCAGCCTCGAGGCGCTCTAGGAGAGCCTTCTCAGCCACGACTGCCTCCCGGTGAGTCTTCAACGCTGCCAAGAGCGATGCCCAGCTAGCTTCGTTGGCTATCCTCTTGGCAGTTCATTGCATAGATGGGCGGTAGTGTTCCAAGTACGCGGCCGGTGTAAGAGCATCAACCAGCTCCAATGGGAGTTGGCCCAAGACATCATTGAAATGCCCCGTATCGGCCCCGAATCATTAACCAGGGCATCCACTGGAACATCCAAGCGGCGCAGCAGGTCTGACAACACCTCTTTCACAGCCAACACTACAACAAAACAGAACATTTTCGTCGGCCAAGTTAACGGGCGACACGGAACTGCTCAGGGGGCGGTGTCTCATGACTTCTGGGTATGCAAGTGTTTTTTCAATTTTCTTTTAGAATTTTCGAGTTACAACACTATACTAATCATTATTTTTGCAGTTACGCTTTTGCTTGCCAGAAGTCGGCAATCACCATAACCATGCGCTTGTAGTCTTCAACAACAATGCGCATAAGGTGGTGAAGGACGCCATTTCGTATGCCCGCATTCAAGCGAACAATGCTTACTACAAGGAGAAGCTAGGGCAACGAATGAGCAAGGCGACGGGCTCATCGTCAGTCTATTTGACTGAAGAAGAATACCGTTCGGTAAACAATTCTAACTTTTTACCTCTTCGATTGTTGAGATTTGTTGTCATATAATACAAATAGCATCTCTGTTCAGGTGAGGATTCCGTGGTTGGCAAACCGCGAGGACGCCTATTTTGAATTCTGCAAGATTTGGTCTTCAGATGCATTTAAGAAGACTTCCGAGCAGAAAAGACAATGCCGCGGGACGGATCCGAAGCACAGATATGGTGCCGACGGACATATTCGCCACGCTAAACGCTTGGTAAGACCGATCTGTCACTCTCTAGCTATAGATACATTGTAATGCGACTAACTCATTTCTAATGCACAGGAAGCTAAATCTGGCAACGTGCCAAGTGACATAGAGGTGTATACCTCTGGTCACAAAGGAAGCGATCCGGCACAGCCAGATGTCTTGTGTAGCCAGACAGCCACGGACCATTTGGTGAGATGTTATTAAGAGTTGACGTAATTTCATTTTTCTGCGTCTAGCTAATCGGACATGTTTTTTGCAGGCGCAGTATGGTGAACACATGGTTCGACTCCATGGAGAGAACTATGATTGGCGGAGAGAACCTGTGGACCAAATGGCCGTGTACTCCAGCGGAGGTGGCAAAAGCCATGGACGGTGAGACAATGTTTTTATTAATGTTTTGTGTATGGTATTGTGATGGTAACTAACCCCTGTTAATGTTGCAGGTACTCCATGTTCAATGGAGTTATTGACTCGAGAGCGGTGAGAGCTCAGAAGTCAGCTCAGTCGTCGCAGAGCTCCGTCGGAGTTGGCTCCAGCCGTCGTCGCTCAGAAGAAACCCCGGAGATGGTTCGGATGAGGGAGGACATGAGGCGGCGCGACGAGCACTACAAGAAACAACAAGAGTACTATACCGCCTGCTTAGCACAACAGCAGGCGATGATCCAAGTAAGCTTACTTTAGAGTGTTGCAGTTCAAAAGTATTCAGAAATAGGTTTAGAACTAACTGATTACATTACAACATGTGTAGCAACTAGCCCAGCAAAACAGTGGATTTGACATGTCCATTTTCCAACCACTACCTCCCCCGCCACCACCACTATCTCCTACATCACCTGAGGTACCTCCTAAACACTTAAGTTAGCGTTTAGAAGGGTAGTTGAGTTCGTTTCTAATTTTGTCTATTTCTTCAGTGTTTCCGTACGCCTGGTCAAGATGGAGCCTCCGGGGCAAATGTGGACGAAGCGGGAGGCAGCGGCGGCGCCCATGACCCAAATGTGGGCGATCAGTGAGTATATGGACAAAATGACTTTGTATGTGGCTCTCGCTGTGTTTTGTGAATTTGTATGTGAGTTTGGATGTTATATGTGAATTCAGATGTTTACTGTGACTTTGGATATGAATTCAGTTATATTATGTGATTTTGGATGTGATGTGTGAAGTGTGGATGTGATTTTGGATGTGAGATGTGGTTTTGGATGTTATATGTGAAGTTTGAATGTGATTTTGGATGTGAAATGTGATTTTGGATGTGTATGATGAATGTATGTGAAATTGTGGTTGGATGTGAGTGTGAGTAGGGGAACCAGGAAAAAATAAAAAAAAAATACCAGGTAACTTCCGTCGGCTTTGACCATAGCCGACGGAAGTTAGCTGGTTTCGGCCACGTGGGCAGAAAGGCTAACTTCCGTCGGCTATGGTCAAAGCCGACGGAAGTTAGCTGCCCCTAACTTCCGTCGGCTTGACGTGGCCGACGGAAGTTAAAGCCCCCCTGGTGACGTGGCAGTGTTCGGCGCTAACTTCCGTCGGCCACGTCAAGCCGACGGAAGTTAGCTAACTTCCGTCGGCCGCCGACGGAAGTTAGCTAACTTCCGTCGCCGCGCTTCCGTCGGCCAAAGGCCGACGGAAGATAGCGTTTTGCCGACGGAAGTTGGCTTCTTCCGTCGGGAAAGGGCTAACTTCCGTCGGCTTTGGCCGACGGAAGTTGCCTGTTTTGTTGTAGTGCAAAGGGAGCTGAGGTAAGGTCGATGAGGAATCACCAGTGACTCCCTCCAAGAATGGCCGGACATCAAAAGGAAATTGCTGAATGAAAGACTGAAAAGGAGGAAGATTACGCAGAGGCCAGTCATATAACAAATGTTGGGGCGAGAAGACTTACGCCGATAGATCTGGTAGTGGCGGTCGATGGCGGAGCATTATCGGTGGGGTCACCCTCTATCGTGACCACCGGAGGGGCGAAGGAACTCTCCTCTGCAAGTTTACGCTGGGGTAGGCGAACTCGTGGAGCCCGACATCGGCTACATTCAAGACCGATGTAAGTCGTAAAGAAAGCAACATTTAGAAGAGAATGAAGGTACTTAATAAAGGTCTATCAGTGAGAGATACCTCTGCAATGATCTTAGCGACCATCGGCACGTCCTTTGGCATGCCTGCCTCGACCGGTGCGCCTGCAATGACTACGTCAGCCGACGCACTAGGATTAGCAACGACGACCTCTAGAGTACCGACCCCAGCGATGAGGTCCACTACGACATCTCTAGTGCCTAGAACTGGCTGGGTTTGGCTTGGGTCATCTGTTAGCTGGTCTAACGCAGTCACTGGGGAAGGCTAGAAGAGATGGAGACGTATGAGCATCAGAGCAAAGACATGTGTCACATAACCAGGAGTCCAGGACACATGTACCTGAGATGGTAGAGTCACATCGGTAGCTGGGGTCTATGCGGTAGGATTCGTTGGTGGCGCTAGCTGAAAAGCAGAAGAAAGAACATCAGATCACGAATTGAGGAATGCCACCAAGAAAAAGATGAGAGTTCGCCAAGCAAAGGTGGAAATATTACCTGGGTCGATATAGTTCTGGTGGAGCGACGTGTGATTGCCCCCGACGCTTTGTGTTTATGCGCTGGGGCCTTGACTTGCTTCCTGACAAGCCATTCCGATGGAGTGGGGGCTCTGCGTCCAAGGTTGGTAGTGGCCAATGGTAACCCATAACATATCATCCTATTACTTCGGCTCATCAATGGGGCGTCAATGTTATCCTCCTGCAAGAGAGGATATCATAAAGAAAATCGAGACAAAGGTTAAGTCACGAATGTCAAATCAAACCTCAAGGTCGATGTCGGTGAAGGCTGGATCTAGCGAAATAAAGAAGTGCTTGTAGGCGATTGAAGATGTACTGGCTCACTTCAGACCACCATCTCTTGAAAGGGAGTGACGCTACCCGGCACACGGTCTAGGAAGGAAACTCCCCAAGAGAGATTGAATCGGCCATAGAATAGAGTCGATTGAACTCCAAAGATCTCGACACTTCACCATGGACCTAGATCTGGCTGACAAAGAAGTGTTCGATTGATAACTGGCCAAAGCCAAGTTGCCAATCACAAACCGTCGGATGATAAAATTCGTAAGACGGCTTGCGCGGACCAACCGTGAAGTTGATTGGAAGGAGACAAGGGGAGATGCAAGAAATGAAGATGGCCTCGCTCTCTAGGCTCGATAGGACATCGAACAAAGATAGCTGATGTGGGTATTCGTAGTCAGCCAATGACTCATAGGCATACCACACTATGCAGTCATTGATGAAGCCACAATAAAAGACTTTATACCATTGGGCCAAGATATCAGCAGACATCCTCCTTCCCGAACGACAAGCGGCCACCTCACCCAAGGACATGCATCGACAGGTGATTGGAGGGGCAGACTCACGATGGTCGAATGGAAAGTGAAGGAGGTATCAAAACTTGAGAATTGTTCTCAAGCAAGAGAAAAAAGGATTATGTTCTAGAGGAACCTCACCCTAATGAACCAGGAGAGGATGCTTCTGCAGCAGATAAGGGTGCTCATGAGAAGCACGCTAGTGATTCTGTGGATGTGAGCTGCCTGATGCTTGCCTGCATGTCCTCTCAGTTTCAGAAACAATATGAGGAACATGATGCCTACGATATGATCATAGGGCTTAAGGGCATGTTTCAGGACTAAGAAAGGACAGAAAGATACAATGTGTATAAATGCTTGTTTGGTAGTAGGCTAGCTGAAGGGAGCCCAATGATCCCTCACGTGATCAATATGATTGGTTGCGTAGAGACTCTAGAGAGACTAGGCACTCCACTGGATCCTTACCTCGTTATTGATGTCATTCTCCAGTCGCTCCCACTGAGCTTTAAGCCGTTCATCATGAACTACAACATTGTTGGACTAGAGAAGACAATAGCTGAGTTGCATGGGATGCTGAAATCTGCTGAGGAGAGTATCAGGAAGGCTCCAAACCATGTGATGGTTGTTCAGAATGAGGGTAAAAAGACGAGGAGGAAGAAGGCTAAGACTAAAGATACGATCTCTTGTGCAAAGTCTACACCAACTAAAAAGTCCAGGTCTGGTCCTGCCAACTCTGATGTGTGCCACCATTGCCAAAATCCTGGGCATGGAAGCGCAACTACAAGGTGTACATAGAAGAGCAAAAAAACAAGAAGGAAAGTGGGACTTCCGCTTCAGATATTAATGTTATTGAAATTAATCTTGCTACCCGTTCAAATGATTCATGGCTATTTGATACCGGATCGATGATTCATACTTGCAAATCGTTGCAGGGGCTGAGTAGAGTAAGAAAGTGTGCAAGTGGCAAGCTGGATACCCGCGTCGGGAATGGTGCAAAGGTTGCAACGTTGGTCGTCATCATCTATTCACTGTCGCTACTGTTAGGATTAGTTTTGGAGTTAAATAATTGTTATTTCATTCCTGCCTTAGGCAGAAACATTATCTCTTCTTCATGTTTAGAGAAAGATGGTTTTGAATTCGTAATAAAGAACAAGAGTTGTTCAATATTTTCGAATGGCATGCTCTATGGTATTTGTCCATTGGTGAATGGATTGTATATTCTGAGTCTTGACGATGCACACGTTTATAACATTAGTACTAAGAAACGACTCAATGATTTTAATCCCACCTACGTCTGGCATTGTCGTTTGGGTCATATAATTGAGAAGCATGTACAGAATCTCCATAGTAATGGACTTTTGGAGTCATTTGATTTTGAATCATATGACACATGTGAGTCTTGTTTACTTGATAAAATGACAAAGACGCCTTTCACCGAAAAGAGTGAGAGGGCGAGTGAGCTATTGGCCATAGTACATACTGATGTGTGTGGTCCAATGAGTCACACAACTAGGAAAGGATTTTAGTATTTTATCACTTTTACCAACGACTTTAGTAGATATGATTATGTCTACTTAATGAGGCATAAGTAGGAATCCTTCGAAAAGTTCAAGGAGTTCCAGAATGAGGTACAAAATCATACGGGCAAGACAATTAAATTTCTACGATCGGATCGTGGGGGTGAATATTTGAGCCATGAGTTTAGTGATCATTTGAAGCAGTGTGGAATTGTTCCACACCTGACTCCACCTGGCACGCCTCAATGGAATGGGGTGTCCGAGCGAAGAAACCGCACTTTGTTGGATATGGTGCGGTCCATGATGAGTCACACTGATCTTCCATTATCCTTCTGGGTTGGTGTAGGACCGGAAGTAGCGACCAGAGGGGGGGTGAATGGGCGCCTTAAAAATTCTTTTGAATCAATGGCCTGTTCCCAATACCCAACGCACCTCAAAATACTACGCAGCAGAAAATAAACAGAAGGCCTAAGTCTAAAGGTTTCTAACCTAGAAGCAACTTGATGATAAACAGTGTAAATCTAAAGTAGTGCAACTAGGCAGATGAACAAGTTGTAACAGGCCTAAACTTCTCAATGAATTGATCTAAGAATGTATAAGATGAAAATAGAAGTTACTGTCCAAAGTTGTTTCCTGTTCGGGACTTGGCGAAGCCCCCTTCGCACGTCGAGGTATGCTTCGGAGGTTGGTGTCGGAGTCTGTCCGAAGTGCCGAAGGTGTCAGTGTCTTGCCTAGTTCGAAGTGGTAAGAGGTGAAGTGTACTTTGGAGCGAAGTAAAAACAGTGCCGGAGCCTGGTTCGAAGTATGAACTTCGAAGACAAGGCTTCGAACACAGCTTCGAATCACGAGCTTCGGAGCGAAGTAAAATAGTGCCGGAGCCTGCTTCGAAGTATGCACTTCGAAGACAAAACTTCGAACACACTTTGAACCGAAAGCTTCGAAGCAAAACCTTCGAACACAAAACTTCGAACACAACACACAAACAGACAACCTTCGAACAAAGAAACGAAGCCTGTCACGCGACAGAAAAGCAAGTCCGAAGCCAATGCTCTACCTTCGAAAAGAGCAAGCTCCGAAAAGAGAGGCGAAGGGTAACACGCTACACAGAAGACAGTGCGATGCCTAACTGAGCTACAGGCTTCGAACCCAACTTCGAAACTTGTCGAAGTATGAACTTCGAACAGATAGGGCCGAAGACCCTTCGCACTAATGTTCGAAGTATGTAATGCTGTCGATCAGAAAACTGCTTCGAAACTTAGCAACACAGAACACAAAACAAAGTTCGAAGATTGAACCGAAGCCTTCGAGTGTGGTTTAGATCGAAGCCTGCCTCACGGAACTGAGGGGCTTCGAACAGAGAAGGATGACTTCACAGAAAACAGTCAAAAAGCAATTTACTTCAATCTGCCTCGATCAAAAAGGCAGAACAGTAGAAGGTAAAAAGCTGGCAGCAAGTACTGTAGCTACAGTAGTAGTACTACTTGCAACAGCAAGAATTAGTACTACTTCTCACGAAGAACACACGCAAGAGATGGACATTCTCAGGAATAAAATCAGCACTGCTCACCCAATCGAAGCTTCTTGAATCAGTGGAATAAATGCACAAGCTTCAGCAAAGACAGGGAAATCAATCTCACAGAAGTAAAATAAATGCACATCAACCAGGGAAGAACAAGTGCCTGGTGGCGGCGCACACAGGAGAGAGAGGAACCGTGAGAGACAAAATGACCCAATGAATGATGCAAAAGTGATTTCTAGAAGGGTAGTCCAAACCCTAGAGATTGGGGTCCTATTTATAGGCAGCCCAACACTAGGAATATTCTACCAGCCCCTTAGGGTTTTTACAGACTCAAAAATAAAGGAAAAGACTCTACTGCCCTTAGGAATTTTTACAGACACAACTGACTGACTGTGGGCCTAGAGTTACAGATGACATATCCGGAAGCTAAGTTTTCGTAGCGACTACGGCTTCTCTTCTGGACAGTCGGATACAGAATCAATGGTTGTCAGTTTTACGCCGAAACTGACAAAGCCTCCACCAGCTTTGCACTAGGTACCCGGATTGGGCCGGCCCGACCCCGCAGCTCTCTCAGCCCGGCAATCGCTCACCGCCCGTGTACCTGAGTCAGTCCTGGTCAACAGCCCAGTGGGTCTTCTACTGCTTCTGGCCCATGCACCCGGATTGGGCCAGCCTGACTTCGCAGCCTCCTCTGCCCGACAGTCGCTCGCTGCCCGTGTACCTGAGTCACACGCGGCCCATGAAACAGCAGATCTCCTTTCTTCTTCAGTCCTCTTTGACTATCGTTGACAATGACTCATCACTTCTAGAGCCATGAGGCCCACGCTATTCAGCATGGCTCCTCAATCTCCCCCTTGATGAGTGCATTGTCAACACTTCTCAATTCTCAGCTCTTCAGCACCTGTGAACCAAATGTGGAAACACGAAAACAAAATACAAGAGAACAAAGAAGAAGAAAAATAAGGTAAAAGTTTAACCTTAATGACCAAAAGCCGAACAAAAGCAAGAAGCGGTCATTATGGTTAACCAAAACACAAAAGCTCAAAATGAGTGCGACTTCAGAACAACAAGGATATCAACAGAGTAAGAACTCCCCCTTAAACTCTGATCCCAAATTTTCTCCCCCTTGTTGACAAGTGAACTCATCAAGCACTCAAAAGAGACACAGACTCCCCCTGAAAAGTAACTCCCCCTCAAAATATGCAGTGAATGCAACTGGGGTGCAGGTGGAGTGTAGAAAGCATGCTTCTCAGATATGATTGACTGCAAATATAGTATCTAACAGGTATAGCAAAAGAAATACTGTCTAAGACACATGGCATGATCAGTGCAACAGATGATATCTAAAGAAAGTCATTTTAGCACGCATTTTTCAGTTTTTGCAAATAAAAGCATCACCACATTTTCTAGTAAACAAGCAAGGTAAAGCATGAGATGCAGAAGCTAAGTGATATCTACCAAGATAAGCATTGTTCAAAACCAAAGTGCTTCAGCAAACTTGTTGTCCTTTAAAGTTCAGGCTTTTTCATTTTCCTTTGTCATTTGTGCCAAGGGTTATTTGCATGTCAAACCTTATGCTAACCGACCAAGTCAAGCCTAGGCCAGAACTGAGCCATCAGAAGCTTAAGACATTGGTCTCGGCATACATTACACTGTCCTAGTTCATACCAAAGTGCTATGGTAAGCAGTCCAGAACAATATAATGCGACAAAGCAAACCCACTTGGATCTTTTCAACTTAAGCATAAAAAGGCATGGAATTTTCATTCATTTTTTATTTTTATCATTTTTATAGCACATTTTCCATGTTGAAGCATAAAGATGTCCAAGTTGCATATCTGCATCTATGTGATGAACTGGCTACAAGGCATGTAACAGATAGCAAAAGCACTCAGCCTACACATGCTAGTTACCAGAAGCAATGGTGATCATTTTTCAAGTTGAAAGCGTAAAAGCCATGCATATGACAGATATCAGACATATCAAGCGAACTGAACCAAAGCATGATCATTGACACGTAATCAAAAGCATAAACCCGCTAGAATAAGTAATGCAGTTTAATCATATAACAGAAGCATCTCTAAAGTGTGATACGTGAATATGCAAGATATGAACACACACAAAAGACTCAAGAAAAAAAAAGTAAATAAGAAAGAAAACTGACGCAAAATATCCTAGAAAGGATACACAACACCCAAATCCCCTCTTAAACGCTCAAAAGTAGACTGATCTAGGGGTTTGGTAAAAATGTCAGCCAACTGATGATGGGTATCAACATGAACAAGGTCAATGACACCTTTCTCATATTGATCCCGCAAGAAGTGAAAGCGCACATCTATATGTTTGGTTTTTGAATGGAGACACGGGTTTTTCCCTACACTAATAGCACTAGTGCTGTCGCAAAACAATGGAACCCTGGTAGGAAAGAGCAACCCAAAGTCTCGAAGAGTGGAAATCATCCAAACCATCTGTGAGCAGCAGCTAGCAGCAGCTACATACTCAGCCTCTGTGGTCGAAAGAGCAACTCCAGATTGCTTTCGAGAAGACCAAGATACAAGGGAAGAACCAAGAAACTGGCAAGTACCGGAAGTCGACTTGCGATCCAACCGGCACCCACCAAAGTCAGCGTCCGAAAAGCCAGATAAATCAAGTGATGATGATGCTGAATAATAAAGACCAAGATCAGGCGCATAGGTGAGATACCTGAAAATGCGCTTGACAGCCTGCCGGTGAGACGCGCGTGGTGAAGACTGAAAACGCGCGCAAAGTCCCACAGCGAACTGTATGTCCGGTCTTGTTGCCGTCAAGTACAACAGCGAACCGATCATCCCTCGAAATTCTCTCTCATTGACCTTGACACCGCTCTCGTCCTTGTCCAGACCCCCAGAAGTACCCATCGGGGTCATCTGCGGCTTCAATTCACCACCAAAGTCAAATTTCTTAAGCATGTCACGAGTATACTTACCTTGGTGGATGAAGGTGCCGTCCTTGGTCTGCTTGATCTGGAGCCCTAAGAAATACTTAAGCTCACCCATGAGGCTCATCTCAAACTCACTGTGCATCTGCTCAGAAAACTTGGACACAAGAGAATCAGTAGTACCGCCAAAGATAATATCGTCCACGTAAATCTGAGCAACTAAAAAATCTGAAGCATCTCTGAGCAAGAAAAGAGTTTTGTCCACAGAACCCATCACAAAGCCCTTCCCCAACAAAAATTGCTTTAACCGGTCATACCAAGCCCTGGGGGCTTGCTTCAACCCGTATAAAGCTTTATGCAACTTAAAAACATGTCGAGGAAACTTAGGGTTCTCAAAACCGGGGGGTTGCCTAACAAAAACTTCCTCCTCTATGAACCCGTTCAGAAAAGCACTCTTAACGTCCATTTGAAAAAGCTTAAAACCTTTTGAAACGGCAAAGGCTAGAATAATACGAATGGACTCAAGACGGGCCACAGGAGCGAAGGTTTCTTCAAAGTCGATACCTTCCTTCTGGCAATAACCCTGGGCGACTAGTCGAGCCTTGTTGCGCACCACAACCCCATCTTCACCTTGTTTGTTCTTGAATACCCACTTGGTGCCTATGGGGTTGCATCCAGGTGGCGGCTCAACCAGTGTCCAAACCCGATTGCGGACAAAATTCTCAAGCTCTTCTTGCATGGCATTAATCCAATTAGAATCAGAAAGAGCATGAGAAATGTCTCTGGGCTCAAAAGATGCAACAAACGCAGATTCAGCAAACACAGCGAGAGAGGCAGAAGAACGCAAAGTCCTCTCAGTCAAATCACCAATGATGAGCTCTGAGGGGTGGTCACGCTGAACTGCTCGGGTTCCCTGGTGATCTGAAGTCACCTCACCGGAGTTAGCAGCTGGCACCTCTGGACTCGACTGAGGGGGCTCGATCGAAGTGGAAGAAGTGATCAGAGGTCCGCCCTCATCATCAGTCGAAGTCACAGAAGGTGTGGGCTCTGCGGGGGATGCAGAATGCCCGCCCTCAACAGCAGCTGGAGTATCCTCATCTTCCTCGAAGATGGACTCTCCGAGCTCATCATCACCAGAAAGCTCAAAAGAAGGAGTCAAAGAAGGCAAGGACTCATCAAAAGAAACCTCACACGTCTCGACAAGCAGCTGGGATTCAAGGTTCCAAACACGGAAGCCTCGAGAATGCAATGCATAACTAGGAAAAACACCATCCCAGCAACGAGACTCAAACTTGTCCAAATGCCCTCCCTTCTTGAGCACAAAGCACTTGCAGCCAAACGCTCGCAAGTGGCTCACCTTGGGCTGTCTGCCAAACCGCAACTCATATGATGTCTTACCAAGGAAAGCTCTAAGAAAAATGCGGTTGGCCAGATAGCAAGCCGTGTTCATGGCTTCAGCCCAAAAACGCCTAGGAGTCCTGTGCTCATCGAGCATCGTCCTGGCCATCTCAACTAGCGTGCGGTTCTTTCGTTCCACAACGCCGTTCTGTGGGGGAGTGTAAGGAGAAGAAAACTGATGGTCCAGACCCTGATCACCACAGAAGTTGACGAACTGAGAGTTCTTGAACTCAGAGCCATTGTCGGAGCGAATTGCTCGCATCCGACCATTGTTCTCATTCTTCAGCTTCAAAATCAGGTCATGGACAAATTGAAAAGTTTCATCCTTAGACTCCAAAAAGAAAACCCACGAGAAACGAGAAAAGTCGTCAACAATCACAAGTGCATACCACTTCCCACCGACTGAGCGTACCCGAGCTGGACCTACAGTGTCCAAATGTAAAAGCTCGCCTGGGTACGAAGTCATCACCTGAGTCACAGGTGAGTGAGAAGCGGCAACCATTTTCCCATGACGACAGGGATGACAAACCAGATCCTTCTCCATCTTAAGCTTGGGCAATCCTCGGATGAGGTCCATAGAGCTTAACCTGACTAGCAGATCAAAACTCAAGTGACCTAACCTCCTATGCCACTTCCAGAGCTCAGAAGAAGATCCAGCAATCAAACAGCGAGAAGGGCCAAAAGAACTAGAGAAGTCAATTCGAAAAACTTTACCGAAGGGTAAAATCTGACAAACCAAAGACCCTCTAGAATCAACCACAGAAGAATTGCCCTTCTTAAACCGCACTTCCAAACCATCCTCAAGAAGTTGCGAAACAGAGATTAAATTAAAGTTCAGATTTTTAACCAAAGCAACATTCTTTAAAGAAAAATGGTCTGAAATGCTGATTGAGCCTATGCCACTTACTTTCCCTTGACCGCTGTTCCCGAACGTGATATATTCTTTGGAGCTCGGGGGAGTGAGACTGGAGAACCATCTGCGATGTCCCGTCATGTGACGAGAACATCCTGAGTCCATGATCCAAACATCCTCCAGTCCCCGGTCCTGCACAATCAATGTCTGTAAGTGGGAGCAAATGGTCCGGCACCAGGTTTAGCAAAAGAGCTAAACCAGTGTCGAGCCATCTGCTCAAAAGATGGAAAGCGAAAACCATCAAAAGAGTTTGGACCAAAACGCGGCTCAAAACGCGGTCCACGGTTCTTCCTAACCCTGCGGCCACGAGGTCCAGAACCGTAGTCAACACGGTCTGGAACTCTGCCGGAACGAACACCACCAACTGGAGCACGGGTAAGAAAACCGTCTCCTCTACCACCACCTACACGACGCGGCCTGGCCTCTAGCCTCTCCCCGCGCCGAGGAACACGCAGTCTACCACCCTGCTGGTAGAACTGCACCTGATCACTACGAGCCCTCTCTGCTCTCTCAACCCGCTTCCTCCTGAAGCAAAACTCCGCAAGATGCCCGTCTCTCTGACAATACTCACAATGATAGGTAGGCTTCTTGGGATGTGGTTGAGGCTTGGGGTTCTTGGGCTTGGTAGTGTTTGGTGTGGTCTTCTTGGGCTGAGAGGGTCCAGGAAGAGAGTCTAGAGAAGAGTGGAGGTGTTTGGGCTTAGGAACCCAGATAGGCTTCTTGGGTGGAGCTTTGGGTGGTTCATGGATCACTCCATCCTTGGGCTGACAAGCTTGGGAGGTCTCAGTGGAGTGAGTCTTGGGATACCTCTGCTCGGGAGTCATTTTACTCCACTCCACTGCCCGGCTGAGGGCACTCTCAAAATCAGCCTTGGTGTAGGTGTAACCTACTCCAAACCCATCCTTCCTCTTGAACTGCTGGATCATCATGCCAAGCTGTGGTTCTCTGGCACTGATCCAACTCAGGATAGACCGGAGGTAAAAGTTCTCATTCTGAGAATCAGCTAGCTCCTCTCTCAAGGAAGCTAGAACCTCCACCTGAGACAAGAAGGTCCCACACTCATTCTCTACTTGGACAGACTTCCCGGCTTTTAGCTTAATCAATTCCATTCTAAGAGACAGGCAGTTCTCACAAACAGTGGGTGGAACTGACAATGTCTCAAGCTCTAGCCTAGTCTGCGCAAGCTCAGCTCTCAACCTCTCTAAATCACCCAAATGTTCATTACCCTTGGATTTCAGCTCAGCTAAGGCAGCTAGATGAGATGGGCAATCAACACAGGGTGCGGCGACAGTGGCTTGAGCATCTTTCAGCTCCAGCTGAGCGCTTTCAAGCTCAGTGGCCAAAGCGTCCCTCTCCTCAACCCTTTCTGTGTACCTGGACTTCAGAGTCGACAGGTCACACAGAAGCACCTCACACTTCGGGCACTCACTGCTATCACCCAAGCAAGGGGAAGAAGATAGACTCTCAATTCTGCCGTTAGCCACGGCAAGCTCACTCTCTAGCTCATCTATCCTCTTCTTAGCCCCCCTAAGCAGTTTTTCCCGATACTTCAACTCCTGACGATTGCTCTCTAGTAAATCAACAATTTCACGCTCATAAGATGATACCTTGCTATCGTCGTCGTCGGAGTCGTCGGAGGAGCTCTTCTCTTCTCTATCCCCAAGAGCCATGGAGCAGAAGCTCTTGCGGGATCTTCGGCACTGGTGAGAGTGGCTCTTCGGCTTGTCTCCGAAAGCCATGAAGCAGAGACCCGCCGGATCGTCCTTGTCCTTCCCCTTCCTGATGGAGATCTCCTCATCGCTTGAGCTCGATGAAGAGGAAGAAGTCGTGGACTGCTTGGAGTAGCTCTTCTCCATCTCGGCGAAGAAGGCCTTGTCGCGCTTCTTGTTCTCTCGTCGGTAGTCCTTCAGGGCCTTCTTGAAGAACCGAGTCTTCGGCTTGCCCTTGTTGAAGGAGGGGCTCTCATGCTTGCCGGAGTCGTGGAAGCTGCTGCCGGTGCCCTTCTTGTATCCACTGCGCTTGGGGCAGTCGGCGATGAAGTGTCCTGGATCACCACATTCAAAGCATCTGGATTTTGTGTCGTGTCTTTTGAACATTCTTTTATCATAGACACGACGCACCCGGTTGTTAAAGAGACACAAATCATCATCTCCCAACAACTCAAGCTGGTCCTCAGTGATAGACATCAAAGAGAACCCAGCACAGCTCACAGCAGAGGGATCCACTGAAGGTGTAGCAAGGGCCAGGGATTTTGATCCAGAGCTAGTGAGATTTGATCTCAACTGGATATCTACCTCAGTGGCCTTCAGCTTGCTAAACAGCTCAGAAATGGTCAAGGTATCGTAAGAAGTACTCTCAACGATAGATGATACCTTGATCTCCCAGATCTTTGGGTCCAAGGTATGAAGAACCTTGAGCGCCTGCTCGTGATCTGAGACTAACTGAGCACCCTCAGCCTTGTTGTCCCGAAGCTTGTTAATGATCGACTGAAAGCGACCAAACAAAGCCTCAACAGATTCACCCGGCTTCTGTGTGAAATTCTCATATTCACGCCGGTAGGTCTGATAGAGTCGAGCCTTGACCTGTGCTGTTCCCTCATGGTGTGCCTTGAGGGTAGCCCAGATCTCTCTCGCAGTGGAGAGATGACTCACTCGCTCAAATTCAGTGGGACCTAAACCAGAAAATAAAATATTCACAGCCTTACTGTTGCTCAGATGCTGAGCAATGATACCAGCAGTACCTTGCTCAGTAACTGGCAGAATGACAAACGTGCTGTGAACGCAAATGTCCCATATGTCCGAACCCTGGCTCATGAGATAGGCTCGCATGCGAGTCTTCCAATAATTATAGCCATAGGCTTCCAAGGACGGGACCTTGCCAGGAGACGTCATAGTCACTACTGGGGTTTAGAACCGGTTAAGGTATGGAAAAACCCTAACCTCGCTCTGATACCACTTGTAGGACCGGAAGTAGCGACCAGAGGGGGGGTGAATGGGCGCCTTAAAAATTCTTTCGAATCAAGGGCCTGTTCCCAATACCCAACGCACCTCAAAATACTACGCAGCAGAAAATAAACAGAAGGCCTAAGTCTAAAGGTTTCTAACCTAGAAGCAACTTGATGATAAACAGTGTAAATCTAAAGTAGTGCAACTAGGCAGATGAACAAGTTGTAACAGGCCTAAACTTCTCAATGAATTGATCTAAGAATGTATAAGATGAAAATAGAAGTTACTGTCCAAAGTTGTTTCCTGTTCGGGACTTGGCGAAGCCCCCTTCGCACGTCGAGGTATGCTTCGGAGGTTGGTGTCGGAGTCTGTCCGAAGTGCCGAAGGTGTCAGTGTCTTGCCTAGTTCGAAGTGGTAAGAGGTGAAGTGTACTTTGGAGCGAAGTAAAAACAGTGCCGGAGCCTGGTTCGAAGTATGAACTTCGAAGACAAGGCTTCGAACACAGCTTCGAATCACGAGCTTCGGAGCGAAGTAAAATAGTGCCGGAGCCTGCTTCGAAGTATGCACTTCGAAGACAAAACTTCGAACACACTTTGAACCGAAAGCTTCGAAGCAAAACCTTCGAACACAAAACTTCGAACACAACACACAAACAGACAACCTTCGAACAAAGAAACGAAGCCTGTCACGCGACAGAAAAGCAAGTCCGAAGCCAATGCTCTACCTTCGAAAAGAGCAAGCTCCGAAAAGAGAGGCGAAGGGTAACACGCTACACAGAAGACAGTGCGATGCCTAACTGAGCTACAGGCTTCGAACCCAACTTCGAAACTTGTCGAAGTATGAACTTCGAACAGATAGGGCCGAAGACCCTTCGCACTAATGTTCGAAGTATGTAATGCTGTCGATCAGAAAACTGCTTCGAAACTTAGCAACACAGAACACAAAACAAAGTTCGAAGATTGAACCGAAGCCTTCGAGTGTGGTTTAGATCGAAGCCTGCCTCACGGAACTGAGGGGCTTCGAACAGAGAAGGATGACTTCGCAGAAAACAGTCAAAAAGCAATTTACTTCAATCTGCCTCGATCAAAAAGGCAGAACAGTAGAAGGTAAAAAGCTGGCAGCAAGTACTGTAGCTACAGTAGTAGTACTACTTGCAACAGCAAGAATTAGTACTACTTCTCACGAAGAACACACGCAAGAGATGGACATTCTCAGGAATAAAATCAGCACTGCTCACCCAATCGAAGCTTCTTGAATCAGTGGAATAAATGCACAAGCTTCAGCAAAGACAGGGAAATCAATCTCACAGAAGTAAAATAAATGCACATCAACCAGGGAAGAACAAGTGCCTGGCGGCGGCGCACACAGGAGAGAGAGGAACCGTGAGAGACAAAATGACCCAATGAATGATGCAAAAGTGATTTCTAGAAGGGTAGTCCAAACCCTAGAGATTGGGGTCCTATTTATAGGCAGCCCAACACTAGGAATATTCTACCAGCCCCTTAGGGTTTTTACAGACTCAAAAATAAAGGAAAAGACTCTACTGCCCTTAGGAATTTTTACAGACACAACTGACTGACTGTGGGCCTAGAGTTACAGATGACATATCCGGAAGCTAAGTTTTCGTAGCGACTACGGCTTCTCTTCTGGACAGTCGGATACAGAATCAATGGTTGTCAGTTTTACGCCGAAACTGACAAAGCCTCCACCAGCTTTGCACCAGGTACCCGGATTGGGCCGGCCCGACCCCGCAGCTCTCTCAGCCCGGCAATCGCTCACCGCCCGTGTACCTGAGTCAGTCCTGGTCAACAGCCCAGTGGGTCTTCTACTGCTTCTGGCCCATGCACCCGGATTGGGCCAGCCTGACTTCGCAGCCTCCTCTGCCCGACAGTCGCTCGCTGCCCGTGTACCTGAGTCACACGCGGCCCATGAAACAGCAGATCTCCTTTCTTCTTCAGTCCTCTTTGACTATCGTTGACAATGACTCATCACTTCTAGAGACATGAGGCCCACGCTATTCAGCATGGCTCCTCAGTTGGCGCTCTAGAAACCACAACTTTCACGATTAATAAAGTTCCATCTAAGTCAGTAGAGAAGACACCATATGAGATTTGGTCTGGGAGGTGTCCTAGTTTGTATTTTCTAAAGATCTGGGGATGTGAGGCGTATGTCAAACGTATGACGTCTGAACAAGCTCAGTCCTAAGTCTAACAAATGCTTCTTTGTGGGGTATCCTAGGGAAACCAAAGGATACTATTTCTATAATAGAGAGGAGGGCAAAGTGTTTGTCGCTCGAAATGGTGTGTTCCTTGAGAAAGAGTTTCTCTCAAAAGGAGTTAGTGGGAGGACTGTGCATCTCGAAGAGGTTCGAGAGCCACTGGAAAGTGTTCCGGATCCCACTGAACCAGAACAGGAGGCGCAAGATGTTGCAGACCCTATTATGGATGCGCCAACCCCACAGAGGTCTGGGAGAGTAGTCCATGTGCTAGAGAGGTATATGTTCTTGACCTCTAGGCATCGCGACGTGTTGTTGTTGGACAACGACGAGCCCAAGACCTATGCAGAAGCAGTGATGGGACTAGACTCTAAGAAATGGCTTGGAGCCATTGGATCCGAGTTGGAGTCCATGAGAGTTAACCAAGTTTGGAACTTGGTTTATCCACCTGATGGCATAAAAACCATTGAGTGTAAATGGATCTTCAAGAAAAAGATAGATGTTGATGGAACAACGAGCCCAAGACCTATGTAGAAGAAAAAGATCTATATCATGGAAATCATCACAATAACTAGATCAGACCAAACCGGGACAGTGGCTAGTCACGATGATCTGAACAATATATCAACAAATCGAACAAACTTTATTTAGATGAACAATATACGACATGAGAAAGATAAAATAACAAGAGATGTTGGACCCAACCGATGAAACCTCAAACTATCAAACCCAAATCACTTCAATCTATGAGATAAAACCTAACTGATGTAGCCTTAGACCTAGCCAAATACACTGAGAACAACAGGCGCCAGTGCTATTTCACTGTTCTCCTCAAGAGATCGAACTGAAGCGGTGCAGTCGTGAGGATACTAACCTAGTTGGCACGGACGTCGAGGGTGGTGGGACTCACCTCTTTGCCGGAGATTAAAATGATGCAGCCCAGCTCCGAGCGCCCGAGTCCCGCCGGATAACCTTGGTGCTCAAGGGTGGCGATGCGCCGATTGATTGAGTGAACGAGAGTTAACTAATATAACCTAAGGGATACATATTTAAAGTTCGTAGACTTGTCGTCCAAGTAACTTATCCAGTCGATTCTGGATGAATCTGTAACCATCATTCGCTCTTATCTCCATTGGCTCCCCTTCCGATCATGAAGCTGTTGCGGACGGACTCCTTTGACTTTCTTTAACCGGATCTTCTTTGACCTATTGTTGACCATGCGCCTTCCTTGGTGGGCCTTAGTCTTTACCAAATATTAGTGTCAACACATGCCCCCTAGTTTTGAGGCGTTAAGGGGCATCCCACGCCTCGAAACTATCAGTCGTAACTACCTTATGCCGCCAGGTATTTTCACACTGTCATCTCACATTCATTACCATAAGCAAGAAAAACTCTCCGCCTTCTCTGCCTCTCTAGGATTGGCATTACGTGGCACCCAAAGAACCACACTGGCTAATAAATATCTGACTTTTTCACCCTTCTCCTTTCTACGCTTTCCATCTGCTGGCTTCTAGTGCGCCTTCGATTACCATCAACCATCACCTTCTCCTCCTTCATGTTTCCATGTCCAGCGACATTGAGATGGCCAACCTTCATGAAGTCCCTGAGGTAGACCTCGATGTTTTCATCTTCTCCATTTTTCATGGTTACCCCAACCTGTTTTTCTTACTGCATATTCCTTTTTCTTTATGTTTTCTTCGCGGTAATTGCGGGATCAGGTCCTTATTCCCATAGTCAGTTATCCTTCAAGTTTCTTCTTAGGTCCCATGGGCAATCTGGACCCCGTTGATTTTTATCAACGTCGAGACCCTCCGTATTCCTCTGAAATGTCCCCCCATGGACCCCTACATATGGGGCTATGGCTTCAACTACTCCCCTTCTCCCATCTCTGGTTGGCGTGACTGGTACCTTAGGGTATCGGCTATCTACCGTCCCCTTTGGGATGACATTGACATCAGCCATTGCATCGGTCTTTCTCTTGCTAAACCATACTTCAACGACTCAATGCTGGCCACATCTTGTTATTTCTGGTCCGATTCCTTAAATGCCTTTGTTTTTGGTCATGGGCCAATGAATCCTTCTTTGCTCGATGTTTACTTTCTGACTTGCCTAGATATCGAATCATAGGCCGACCATTTTGACTTCCGCTATCAACCTTCCTCTCTTCTCAAGGTCGTGCCGGCTGATAGTTGGGACCGCTATATTGCGAGGCACAACAAGAAAAATGGCCATGTAGACACTGTTGAGCATATCGCCTTCTTGAATCTTTGGCTAGAAGAGTTCATATTTTGCATACCATCCTTGGCCCCAACCTTTCAGTTCTGTTTCCTGGCCAAATGGCTGGCCACCGGCGTACGGGTTCCACTCGGTCGTTATATTCTTGGGCCATATATCGCTTCCTTCACCTTGTATCGGTTGACCTATCAGCCAGTAATTTCATTGACCGTCTCAAGGGCCCCTGGTGGTTCCTCCAACTCTAGCTCAATGTTTACACCGCTGATGTTGTTGGATGGATCCCTTTTAGCCAATCGTTTTTCTCGACCGATTTTCCAGAATCAGTCGTCCCCACCTATCATTTTTGCTCTTCTTTGGGTGAGGCGGCGACGTCCCCTTCTACCAATCCTTTTTCTTTTGCGGGTTCGGCCGATTTTTTCAAGAAATTTTATCTCGGATTCTCCAACCGGGCCATCTGGTTCCCTTTTGATTTCAACGCGGAGTATGCTTTTCCCAATCGGCTGGTCTTCCCCGATGTGTCCCAGAACAGTGCATCCTTTAGCATATTCTTGTCGTCCATTTTTCCCTACCTACTCCCTGCTAACTTCACCAAGGAGTGCACCCATGGGTCTTCCTATGAATTTTACCACCCTTCGGTCTTTTCCCACCAACTGGGCTTTTGCCAACTCCCGCCTCACCTTTTCTTTATCGGCCAAATCCAAACTCGCGGGAGAGTATTAAACCCTTGGGAGTGGCTCGCCTTTCACGGATGACCGAGGGGATTCGTATTGGGGGCTTTGCTTCTTGGACAACCTACCGGGCGACCTCCCTAGCCTTCCGCCGATGGTGGGGTGAGGTAAAATAGCATATCTTCAACCCCTCATCGCTGGCCTCCCTTGCAGCTCTTTCTGACTTAGACTTGCTATTTTCAGGACAACGATCAGATGCCCCCTGGCGAGTCTCGGCAGCCTGTCGATACGGTATGGGGCCGATACAGTATGGGCCAGTATTGACCACTACAAACTTGGGTGTTGGCGCCCCTACTCCCATGGCATGGGTGAATGGAAGAAGGTCCTGAATCGCCTGACCACCCTGAGGGAACTCGAGTGGCTTTGGAAGGGGGAGCCGATAGGAGTTGCAACCTGGGAGGCTCCGCTAGATACTTCTGTGTATAACATTTCTGTCCCTGTAATTTAGAGAAACCAAGTGTGTATGTATCGTTGATTCTTATGTGTTCTCGGTCTTGAGTTTGCGTCTTCCCAACATTGGATGCCTCATCACTGGCCATCTAAAGGTGATACGAATGGTATTAGCTATTCTGTGCGAAAATGTTTCAAGCGTTTATCCATACACTCTAGAAGTACCTTTTCAGATACTTTCCATTCAGTGCCTTTGTAGGACCGAGAGTAGCAACTAGAGGGGGTGAATGGGCGCCTCAAAAATTCTTTCTGATCGAGTGCCTTATCCCAACACTCGACACACCTCAAGAGTTAACCGAAAAAACTCAGACCAAGACACAGATGAAAATAGTGTTGTTACTCTCCTGTCAAATATGATGTGATGCGACTGTTTGAGAGATCATAAGCACTAAATATGATCTAGCCTAAAAATTACCTGTGTCCTAATCGAAAAGACACTATACAAAAGTGCTTAAAGGAAGAATGAGATTGCTCACAGATCAAAAGATAACTCCACAAAAGTTTCACTCAATCATAGATATCCCATCAAGCATATAAGAAATATTCATCATTCACAGGCATAGACACAGATTAAATAAACAGTTCACTGAATATTTGAAAGCTAAAAGTGTATAGAAATTATACCTTCTTTTACCTGTAAAGAAGTAAATATTGCAGAAAACAATTGGGGTGAAGCTGTGCAGGAAATCCCAACGAACAGACATAAATAGAAGCAAAGAATGTGCATGTATTCCAATCAGTGCGCACACATCCCAAAACAAGGAATTCTAGTGTCAAAATATTAGATGCAATAGAAACAACGAAGACTCCTTGACCTTCTTGCTTCCACTTGTGTCAAAGCAAAAAAATGGAGAACAACAAGCCTTGCCGCACATTGGATCTGATGACTCCCCGAGAAGACGCAGGGAAAAAGAAACACAAGAACATCCATGCGTGTGAATAAATCAGTGATGTGAAGGTCTGCTTTAACTCACACGCAGGAGCGACGCCACCGAAGCCTGGACACACACAACTGAAGAAGATAGTTGTCCGCCTGCTTTTGCTGTGGAAGCACCGATGCGCCCTGAAGCCCGGAAGAAAACTGCGGCCGTAAAAATACTTCTAAGCGGCGGCGGACCAACTGGGTGAAGGAAGAAGAAGGCTAGTAAAAAGTGATGAACTCTGATTTTTGCATTAAAGTGAGTTTCGAAACCCTAGGGGGAATTAGGGCCCTATTTATAGGCAGCCCAATAAATCAGGAAAATCCCAATTTACGCTTAGGGTTTTTATAGATGCCAAAATAAATCAGAAAAGACCAACATGCCCATAGGATTTTTACAGGCTCGACTAACACAGACTGTGGGCCTAAAAGGAAAAATAGTAAAATCCTATCTAAAGGTAACTTGTCCTGATGCAGAGCTTTCGTAGCAGCTACGGCTTCGCTTCAGGACCGTCTGATGTCCGATGGGCGGTTTGGATAGTTGAATCGGTTTTACGCCAAAACTGACAAAGCGTCTGTTGTATTCGCACTGGGTACCCGGATTAGGCCAGCCCGATTCTACGGTTCCCTCAACCCAGCAATCGCTCGCCGCCCATTTACCTGGGTCAAACCCGATCAACAGACCAGTAGATCCCTTGTCGTTCTTGGCCCATGTACCCGGATTGGGCCGGCCCGACTCCTCAACCCCTCTTCTCGGCAGTCGCTCGCCGCCCGTGTACCTGAGTCACACGCGACCCAAGACATGACAAGTCTCGACTCCTTTATCTCTTCTCATTGACTTCCGTTGACAATCATTCATCACTTTTGGAGCCATGAGGCCCATGATATTCAACATGGCTCCTCAACCTTCCCAAATACTTCTGCATTCAAACCCTCAAGTAAATAAGCATTGTCAGGCACCACTCGATGTATTTGAAACGGTCCCTCCCAATCAGGGGACCACTTTTTGAACTGATTGTTCTTCGATCTGATCTGCAGGATAAGTTTCCACATGAGTCCCCCTTGCTCGAATGACTTTGGCACCACCTTCTTATCATAATACCTAGCAACTCTTGCCTTGTTTTCTTCAACCTTCTCAAGAGCTCTCAATCGGACATGTGCCAATTCATCCAGACCGTTTGTCATCAGATTATAATAATCATCGGTTGTGAGTTGGTCTTGCAATGCGATTCTCCTTGAGCTGATGTTGTTCTCCCATGGTAATACGACCTCATGGCCGTATACTAGCTAATACGGCGACACCTAGGTGGACCCGTGGCGCGCCATTCGATAAGCCTAGAGTGCCTATGATAGGGACTGGTGCCAACGCCTAGGTTGTTCGTCGATCTTGCGCTTTATCAACTTGATCAAACTTTTGTTGGATGCCTCTGCTTGCCCATTATCCTGCACATAGTATGGCGATGAATTTAATAGTCTGATCCCCATCCCGATCGCGAACTATTGAAATTCTTCAGATACGAAAATTGTTCCCTAGCATGTGGTGATGGTTTGTGAAATTCTGAATCAATATATTATGTTCTCTCTAATAAACTCAATGGCGTCGGCAGACGTGGCTTTCTTGAGTGGAACGGCCTTTATCCATTTTGTGAAGTAATCGGTAACCGCTATTATGAAGGGCCAAGGCTTGATTTTTTGATTCATCGTCGACGCGGGCGCCCTCTGGATGGCACCAAATTCTTGACAATCTTGGCACCCCTTATAGTATCTTATACAATCCTCTAACATAGTCGGCCAAAAGTAACCTACCCTTTGCAATAAC
This sequence comes from Zizania palustris, assembly GCA_019279435.1. Taxonomy (NCBI): domain Eukaryota; kingdom Viridiplantae; phylum Streptophyta; class Magnoliopsida; order Poales; family Poaceae; genus Zizania; species Zizania palustris. Next base: position 73,467,232 of record JAAALK010000288.1, on the reverse strand, counting down.
CACTTCATTTTTTGGACCGACCAGTGTGTTCCACATACCCCGTCATTTACTTCACACATTACAACTTTAGCTTCCTCGACGCATATGCATCTAAGGAGAACCCATCAGTCATCCAGCGATAAAGATCTTCACTGAGCATAACATACCTAGTCACCTGATATCGAAGCTTCCTTGGCACCGATGTTGAAGGCTCCTTCAAATAGTTAATAATATTATATCTCCAATCATAGGCCTCTATTTCCGCGATTTCGACTTCAACCTATCTAGTCGTTGGCTTGTATCCTGATGTAGTCTGGGCCAAATCGTTTGCCTCCGAATTTTGTTCCCTTAGGATGTGAGTGAACAACACGTTTCAGAAGCGTGCCATTATAACCTAGCATTAATCATGGTATCCTTTAAGTATATAATCCTTGCACTCATACTCATCTGATAGATGTCTTATGATCAACAAGGAAACGCTGAGAATCTCAACTGTATCGGCTCCCACTTCTTCTAGTAACTGTAACCCTTTCAACATAGCTTCGTACTTGGCCTGGTTATTGGTGGCAAAGGGCTTGATGGTGTACGCAAACTCAAATGGTGCCACCGGGGGGGAATGATGTCGCGCCCCGATTTAATAAATCAGGACTTTATTGAAATTCCATAGAAAATCAATAAAACAAGACGTTCATCACGCGACCACGTACAAGACGGGCAATCATTCACGGTTCGTAGACCGCATTAATACAAAAGTGAATGAAAGTGAAGAGAAACTAATAAAATCAAGGGTCCTAGATGAACGCCTCCTTCCAGTCTCGCCTTGACTGGGTCGCTACTCCAGACCTTCATCCTCCTCGTAGTAGACGGGCTCTGATGGTGTAAGTCAACGGGGTGAGTACAGATGTACTCAGCAAGCCACCGAATGCAAATATAATGCAAGATAATAACAAGGGAGATAGTGGCTAGTTTTGCGGAAGCAGCATATTTGTAAAGCATTAAATGTGAGCAATTTATTAGTACGGAAAAGTAAACATGTGAATGCATCATCTTCTAACTCGAGGAGTACGTTTTACCTCCTCGCACAACAGTCCTTACATGCCATGAATAACTCATCCATTCAAACAATTTGTAAACTAACTGCGAGTAGTCACACAACCCGCCCTTGACCGTGGGCTCGGCTTTTCGAAAAGATTGAATTACTCTGATCAGAGATGTACCACTGTACCCACAAGGCACGCACTCATCACCTACACCGAAGTGTAACGAGATGACCCATCACACGGGAACTCGTGCCAAAACCTTCCATATGGTCTTCCCCGACTCAACAGCACCCTCTTATAGGTTTCGTACCGTGTCTCGCCATGTCGAGTTTCCACAATACCCCCTCTTGAGCCATCGTCGGTACAAGGCGCCCTGAGGGCTAGCCCCTTGCCCCCTCCACTATGGTGCCGTGAGACGGAGTGTTCCACACTTCCAGTTAGGACTTACCCATTAGACTTGTGGTTGGTACGGAAGTGCTTTGCAACAGATCCCGCAGACCGGTCCTTATAGTGCCCCGGGTGCGACATACCAAAACCCGAGCTTGCACCCGGAACCCACCATACTTATAACACACCTAACTCCAACAGAGTCCAGAGACAAGAATAACAGGGTATTACATATACCAGAATCCATCTACTCTACGACTCATTCTTTATATCCTATAGCAGTTGTGCCGGTACATTGAGCACTAGCTAATATAATATTTGTAGAGTGACAAGGAGTTAAGGCTCAATAAGCATGGCTTGGGTTTGCACACAAGGACGGGGATCTAATAAATATAAGTGTATGGCTTGATCTTTGACTAATGCAATATTAACCTATGAGTTATAGCGATAATTTATTAAATCATGGGCTCAATAATGATCAACTGTGTCCACAAAGGTGGTCGATGACTTGCCTTGATCAGCAAAGGGTGACGGAGGAACCTCGGGGTAGAACTCCTGCTCCTCGACGAACTCGTAGTCTTCTCGATACGGGAAATAAACAATACATTCAATAAACAGATAAAATTCACCAATTAAAGGAACATACATCATTTGTGGGTGTTTTTATGTGAAGTAGTATTTTAATATTCTGAGTTTGATATGAAACAGTGAAGTCTATTATTTTAGGATTTTTCCCAATTTATTTTCTGTATTATAAATTTTAATCCTAAGGGATTTTTATTCTTTTATTTAGCAATAATAATTTAAGTAACAGAAACATACTGTTTTTATTGTATTAATGTGTAGAGAATAATATTCTGGTTCTAACAAAATTTGAATGGTGAAATTTAGAGTTAATTTGAGCAAGATATGAATTTTCAAAGTTTAAATCAATTTCTGGAATTTTATTTAAACAGAAAATGGGCTCTGGTCCACGGTGAGCCAGGCCCACGGTGGACCGCGCCACTGTGGCGTGGACCGGATCAACCAGATCCGTTGGATCTTGATCCAGCGGCCAGGCGCGAGGCGGGAGGTTTAAATGAAATTGGACGGCTGAGATTAGATCTCGCGAACCGGTATGACGTGGACGCACCAGATCGCTCCAGCATTTTAAGTCGCGATCGACGGCTGTAAGCGCTCGGTACCGCTTGGATCAGATCCGAGGGCCCTGATTAAATCCCGAAGGGATTTAATCGTAGCCCTCCGATCACGATCGGACGGTTGTGGGTGCGTCCGGCACGGCACGTGCGTAAGGGGCACGTACCCCCCCTTCGTCTCCGGCGACGGCGGGCTCGGGTGCGGCCACGGCGGCGACGGCGAGGGCCTAGGGTCCTAGCTAGGGCCAAAAATGGAACGAGGAGGTCAAAACGGTCTTGTCCATACCTTCGGTGGCGACGACGGCGACGGACGGCGACGGCGGCGAGGGTAGACTGCGAAGGTGGTTCGGGAGCTCGATGGCGACGGCGATCCGGCGGTGTCTACGGCCAACGGAAGGGTGGCCGAGGACGGGCGGTGGTCGACGATCACTCCGGTGGCGGTGACTAGGGTGAAGGGGGTCGGGATCGACGGCGAGGGCTCGCCGGAGGCGAAGCAGAGCCGAAGGTCGAAAAAGAGGCGGCGGCGCTCTGTTTTCGCACGAGGAGGGCTGGGAGTGTGTGGGCTGAGGGCGGTGGTCGTGGAGGGTTTTTATAGGGGGTCGCCGGCGTCTGGATGGCAGGGAACCGTGGGCTTCCCGAGAGCTCCGGTGATCTCTTTCCAAGCTTTGGGTGGCTTTCCAAAGGCGTGAAAACGTGTCGCCAAGGATGGAAGGGAGGCGGTGGTATGCGGGGAAGGTGATCCGGGGGTGATCTGGGCGATCGCGGGCGGCCGGCGGCGAGGAACAGAAGGTGATCGCCGGGAGAAAGGAAGGGGGCGATCCCCTTCCATCGGAGACGAAGCACCTGACAGGTGGCCCCCACCTGTCAGCGGGCGAAACAGAAAAGGAAGGGCCGACAGGCGGGCCACGGCTGTCAGAGGGCGCGAGAAGGGCATGGGTGGCTGACGGGTGGGCCAGGCGGGGCGCGGGCGGGAGGAGGGAGGGGAGGGTGGTGCCGACAGGCGGGTCCCGCTTGTCAGTGGGAGGGCAGTAATGGGCTGGGCCTAAAGGCCGCTGGAGGGGGGTTTCGGGGTTGAGGCCCAATGGGATTTAAAATTCATTTCTGATTTAAAATAATTCCTGTAATTCGAATATTTGATTAAGGGTTGAATCACTGTTGATAAAAATTTGTAAAAATTCCTAAAATTATATCTTGTGTTCTAGTTCATCTCATAAAATTTTCAAGTCCATATTTTTAGTATTTCTCCCTGTTTGGCTTTATTTGGGTTCTTTTGGGATTTTCCTTTAATAATAAACCAAAAATTGATTTAAATAATATTTTTCTTTTTATTTTATTCCTTTTAATTTCTGGGGTGTTACAATCCTATCCCCCTTACAGAGAATCTCGTCCTCGAGATTCGGATCAATCCTCGAATAGCTCAGGATGCTGTGCCTGGAGTTCATCTTCTTTTTCCCATGTAGCTTCCTCTACTGGATGATTGCTCCACTGCACTTTGCAGAAGCGGATGACTCGACTCCTGGTGGTTCTTTCTTTGACTTCCAATATCTTGACCGGTTTTTCCACATAGGTCAGATCTTCTTGGACATCCAACTGCTGAAGATCCACTTGCTCCGTGGGGACGCGAAGACACTTCTTGAGTTGAGATACATGGAACACATCATGCACTCCAGTCAACGAAGGTGGTAGTTCCAACTGATAAGCTACTTCGCCTTGGCGTCGAATAACGGGAAATGGTCCAACATATCGAGGGGCCAACTTTCCTCTCATGTTAAATCGTTGAGTCCCACGAAGAGGTGTAACCCGAAGGTAGACATGATCTCCTTCTTCAAAGGCTAGGTCTCGACGGCGATTGTCGGCGTAGCTCTTCTGTCGTGATTGGGCTGTCTTGAGTCGGTCTCTGATGATCCGTACCTTCTCTTCAGCTTCACGAAGAATGTCGGTTCCGAATACTTGGGATTCACCAGTTTGGTCCCAAAGGAGAGGCGTTCTGCACTTACGTCCATATAGGGCTTCAAAAGGAGACATCTGAAGACTGGCTTGGTAGCTATTGTTGTATGAAAATTCTGCATATGGCAAGCTCTTGTCCCAAGTGGCTCCAAAATCCAAAACACATGCTCGAAGCATATCCTCTAGTATCTGATTTACCCTTTCTGTTTGTCCATCTGTCTGAGGATGGTAGGCGGTACTGAAATTTAATCTCGTGCCCATCTCCTCTTGGAGGTTCTTCCAAAAGCGAGAGGTAAACTGACTTCCTCGGTCAGATACTATCTTTTGGGCACTCCATGAAGGCATACTATCCGGGCCATGTATAGTTCTGCTAGCTTGGGGCCACTAAAGGTCGTCTTAACGGCTATGAAATGAGCTACCTTTGTAAGCCGATCAATGATCACCCATATAGAATCATACCCCAGTTGGGTCTTTGGTAATCCGGTGATAAAATCCATACCGATCTCTTCCCACTTCCATTCCGGTACTTTAAGTGGCTGTAACAATCCTGCAGGTCTCTGATGTTCAGCTTTTACTCTTCTGCAGGTGTCACACTCGGCGACAAACTGGGCAATCTCTCTCTTCATGCTAACCCACCAGTAGCGTTCCTTCAGATCCTGGTACATCTTGGTACTGCCGGGATGAATAGAGTACAATGTATCATGGGCTTCTCTTAGGATAAGAGTCTTTATTTCAGGTTTGTCCGGCACACATATCCGAGTTCCAAACCATATGGTGCCATTCTCGTCCTCGGAAAATCCGGGGGCTTTTCCTTGTCTCATGTTCTTCTTAATGGCTGCTATATCCGGGTCCTCTGATTGAGCTTCACGAATCTGCTCAAACAAGACAGGTTGGGTCTCCAAGGTGGCTAGATATGCTCTGGTGGTCAATCCGAGATTTAAGTTTTCCATCTCCTTACATAACAAGGGTGCGTGTTCTTGAATCATCATGGTCGTGCAATATCCTTTGCGACTTAAGGCATCAGCTACCACATTGGCTTTTCCTGGGTGGTAGTGAATACCCAAGTCATAGTCCTTGATCAATTCCAGCCATCGTCTTTGTCTCAAGTTCAGATCTGGCTGTGTGAAGATATACTTCAAGCTCTTGTGATCCGTAAAGATCTCACAGCGGTTCCCCACCAAATAATGCCTCCAAATCTTGAGGGCGTGCACTACGGCGGCTAATTCCAGATCATGGGTCGGATAATTTAACTCATGAGGTCTCAACTGACGGGAGGCATAAGAGATAACTTTCCCATCTTGCATAAGAACACATCCCAATCCTTGGCGAGATGCGTCGCAATAGACATGGAAGTCTTTGCGGATATCCGGTAGGGTCAGTATAGGTGCAGATACCAAACGAGTCTTGAGGGTGCGGAAACTTTCCTCGCATTCAGGAGTCCATTCAAACTTCTCTCCTTTCTGCAACAGCTTGGTCATTGGCTTGGCTATCTTAGAAAAATTCTCGATAAATCTTCGGTAATATCCGGCCAATCCCAGAAAACTTCGTATCTCAGATACGTTCGTGGGTGGCAACCAATCCGTTACTGCTTCTACGGTGGCAGGGTCTACTGCGATTCCTTGCGCAGAGATGATGTGTCCGAGGAACTTTACTTCTGCCGTCCAAAACTTGCATTTGCTGTACTTGGCATATAATTGGTGTTCCCTTAGCTTTCCTAAGGTTAATCCGGAGGTGAGTCTCGTGCTCCTTCTGGTCCTTGGAATAGATGAGGATGTCGTCTATGAAGACCACGATGAACTTGTCCAAATATTCCATGAATACTTTATTCATCATATTCATAAAGAATGCAGGGGCGTTGGTCAATCCAAATGACATAACCGTGCACTCATATAATCCATAACGGGTAGTGAAGGCCGTCTTGGGTATATCTTCTTCTCGGATCCTTAACTGATGGTAACCAGACCTCAGGTCGATCTTCGAGAATACTGTAGCTCCTTTTAGCTGGTCGAAGAGATCATCGATCCGAGGCAACGGGTACTTATTCTTGATTGTTACCTCATTCAAGGCGCGGTAATCCACACACATACGCTTTGCCTTGTCTTCTTTCTTCTCGACAAAGATGACGGGGGCACCCCATGGTGACGTGCTAGGTCTGATGTAGCCTTTCCTCTCAAGATCCTCCAACTGTTGCTTCATCTCAGCTAATTCATTGGCGGCCATCCGGTATGGTCGCTTATAGATAGGGGTGGTTCCAGGCACCAAGTCAATCCTGAACTCGATGTCTCTCCTGGGTGGCATTCCTGGTAAGTCCTCTGGAAACACGTCCGGGTACTCACAGACTATCGGTATTTCTTCCAAGGTAATCTGGTGCAGTCTTGGTCTTCTGATCTTTAGTCTTGGCATCTGAAATGTAACGGCAATCCCTTCTTCGCTGGTCACGGTTACTTTTCTCTGGGCACATTCTATCACCCCTTGGTATTTATTTAGCCAATCCATTCCTAGAATGAGATCTAGGCCTTGGCATTCTATTAGGATGGGGTCGGCCCAGAATATGGTGCCGTGGATATCTATCCATACCTTTGGGCTATATGTTAGGGCTAGGGTTTGTTTTCCTGGAGTGACTATTTGTACGGCTCTGGGTAGATCTTCGGTGTTTAGATTGTTCTTTTCCACAAAATCAGTTGATATGAAGGAGTGCGTAGCTCCAGTGTCAAATAAAACCACTGCAAGTGCTGAATGTACCAAGAACTTACCCATTACTATCTCTGGTGCGGCCTGAGCTTCTTCCGCGGTGACGTGATTGACTCGGGCGCGGATGGCGGGGTTTGCGGCAACTCCTTGGACGCGCTTAGGATGGGGGCAAGCATTGGAGTAATGCCCCTCCTGACGGCAGTTGAAGCATACCACGGGCTTGCCGTGCTTGTCGCGCAGGATCTCTGCCTTCTTGGCCGGGGCAGCTGGGGCAGTTGGTGCGGCGGGAACGGCACGAGGTTGGCTGGCTCCGGTATTGGCAGCTGGTGGCGCCGGGCGATATACAGGCCGGGAGTGGTACTGTGGCGCTGGTGGGGGTGGAGCAAAACGGGGTCTCTGGGCCATACCCTGGTTCTGCCTGAAGGCTATCATCCTCTTCTTCTTCAGGTCAACTTTATTCTGTTGAGTTTCTTGCATAATAGCTTTGTTCACCAACTTTTGGAAGTTGGCGAAGTCTCCTGAGATGAGTTGTAGGGACAACTCGTCCTTTAGTCCCCTAAGGAACTTGGCCTGTCTGGCCGCGTCTGTACGGACCTCCTCTGGTGCGTACCGGGCTAGACGGTTAAACTCATGCAGATACTCGGTGACAGATCTGCTCCCTTGTTGTAGATCTCTGAACTCCTGTTGCTTCTGAGCAACGATGCCGTCAGGGATGTGGGCGGCACGAAAAGCGGCCGAGAACTCCGCCCAAGTGGGGGCGTGGCCCTCAGGCAGGGTCTCACGATGGTTGTCCCACCACTCTGCGGCGGGACCATGAAGCTGGTGGGTGGCGAAGGCCACCCTCTCCTGCTCAGTGCAGGTCAGGAGATCGAGTTTCTTCTCGATTGCCCGCAACCAATCCCCAGCCTCCATGGGGTTGGTGGTGCTTGAGAAAGTCGGTGGGCGGACTCGGAGGAACTCCGAGAGTTGTGACGCGGGAGCGGGAGCTGGTGTGGCGGGTCGGGGCAGCTCGGGCTGTTGGTGGAGGCGAAAGAAGTGAGCCTGCTGCTCTTGCATTTGTTGCTGCTGCTGCTGCATCTGGTGCAGGAGGGCTGAGACCAGCTGGTTTTGGGTGGCCATCATTTCAGCCACGGTGGGGTGGTTGGCGACCGGGGCCTGCCTCTGCCCGGTGGCTCCCCATTGTGGCAGGTTGCCACTCTCCCCTCCGTTCTGAGGAGCGTCTGATCCTTGGGTGTTAGTCATCCTGGAATTTTCATTATGTACACATATTTATTTTGGTGAACTTCTTTATATTTTATTTCAAAAGGGTACCGTTCTTGCGGTTACATTTATTAATTTTCTCATTCATGCCTTATATTGTGACATGAATGCTAATACAATCAAGTAAAAATGAAAATACAATCAATCGTAAAAACTACGTCTATGGCAGCTCAGGGGACGGCTCGATCTCAGGCTCGTAGGAGACGGGCGGGGTCGAGGAACTGGACGGTCCGGCGGGTGGTGCACTGTGGGAGATCCTCTTGGGTCTCACTGTGGGAGTCTGAATGGGTTTCTTCCGGCGAGGCGGAAGGGGTGCGATCTCCTCTATGTCCTTCTTTAATTCCTCGATCTGGTAGCGGAGGTGCGGGTTGGTGGCGACACGCTGTCGAAGGAGCTCATTCTGACGCCGCAAGTCCTCTGCCTCGGCAGCCAAGCGGTGTCCCTGCTGGATGCGGCGACGAAGCTCTCCGTTCTCGCGGTTCAGGTCCTCGGAGGAATGGCGGTAGAAACTGATAGTGTCGCGTTGTCCATTGGCGTCCTGCAGCGCCTCGTAGTGGAGATCATCCATGGCCTCCAACAAGCGCATGGTATGACCAATCGCTGAATGACGCTGGGAGAGGGTGCTGACGAAGACACTGTGTGGGCTCCCTGGGGTGCGAAGAGGTACGAAGCGGAAGTCCGTGTCGTAGAGCTCGCTGTCGTAGATCATCCGGAGCTCTGTAAGTGCCTGGAGGGCGGTGCGCTGACTGGCTACCAGGAAGGTAGGTCCTCCTCCGCGGTAGGTGTGAGCTGTCTGAGGGGAGGGCTGGACGACGACGGTGACCTCGCAGTAGCTTTCTTCCTCGTCGGGGAAGACTCCATGGTACATCGGCTCTTGCTCGAAGCCGAGGAAACTGACGAGCATGCGGAGCTCGCGGATGAATCCGGTCTCGTCACGAAGGTTCCCATTCACGGTACGGATCGGCATCTACAAAAGAGAGAAAATTTTTGTGAAAATCTTAGAAGATGAGAGGATAAGTAATCTTTTGTAAAATATAGTGAATATATATAAGTCCTAAGGTCAGGTCTGTTTGGCTCCCTACAGTCAAGTCGGCTCTGATACCATCTTGTCGCGCCCCGATTTAATAAATCAGGACTTTATTGAAATTCCATAGAAAATCAATAAAACAAGACGTTCATCACGCGACCACGTACAAGACGGGCAATCATTCACGGTTCGTAGACCGCATTAATACAAAAGTGAATGAAAGTGAAGAGAAACTAATAAAATCAAGGGTCCTAGATGAACGCCTCCTTCCAGTCTCGCCTTGACTGGGTCGCTACTCCAGACCTTCATCCTCCTCGTAGTAGACGGGCTCTGATGGTGTAAGTCAACGGGGTGAGTACAGATGTACTCAGCAAGCCACCGAATGCAAATATAATGCAAGATAATAACAAGGGAGATAGTGGCTAGTTTTGCGGAAGCAGCATATTTGTAAAGCATTAAATGTGAGCAATTTATTAGTACGGAAAAGTAAACATGTGAATGCATCATCTTCTAACTCGAGGAGTACGTTTTACCTCCTCGCACAACAGTCCTTACATGCCATGAATAACTCATCCATTCAAACAATTTGTAAACTAACTGCGAGTAGTCACACAACCCGCCCTTGACCGTGGGCTCGGCTTTTCGAAAAGATTGAATTACTCTGATCAGAGATGTACCACTGTACCCACAAGGCACGCACTCATCACCTACACCGAAGTGTAACGAGATGACCCATCACACGGGAACTCGTGCCAAAACCTTCCATATGGTCTTCCCCGACTCAACAGCACCCTCTTATAGGTTTCGTACCGTGTCTCGCCATGTCGAGTTTCCACAATACCCCCTCTTGAGCCATCGTCGGTACAAGGCGCCCTGAGGGCTAGCCCCTTGCCCCCTCCACTATGGTGCCGTGAGACGGAGTGTTCCACACTTCCAGTTAGGACTTACCCATTAGACTTGTGGTTGGTACGGAAGTGCTTTGCAACAGATCCCGCAGACCGGTCCTTATAGTGCCCCGGGTGCGACATACCAAAACCCGAGCTTGCACCCGGAACCCACCATACTTATAACACACCTAACTCCAACAGAGTCCAGAGACAAGAATAACAGGGTATTACATATACCAGAATCCATCTACTCTACGACTCATTCTTTATATCCTATAGCAGTTGTGCCGGTACATTGAGCACTAGCTAATATAATATTTGTAGAGTGACAAGGAGTTAAGGCTCAATAAGCATGGCTTGGGTTTGCACACAAGGACGGGGATCTAATAAATATAAGTGTATGGCTTGATCTTTGACTAATGCAATATTAACCTATGAGTTATAGCGATAATTTATTAAATCATGGGCTCAATAATGATCAACTGTGTCCACAAAGGTGGTCGATGACTTGCCTTGATCAGCAAAGGGTGACGGAGGAACCTCGGGGTAGAACTCCTGCTCCTCGACGAACTCGTAGTCTTCTCGATACGGGAAATAAACAATACATTCAATAAACAGATAAAATTCACCAATTAAAGGAACATACATCATTTGTGGGTGTTTTTATGTGAAGTAGTATTTTAATATTCTGAGTTTGATATGAAACAGTGAAGTCTATTATTTTAGGATTTTTCCCAATTTATTTTCTGTATTATAAATTTTAATCCTAAGGGATTTTTATTCTTTTATTTAGCAATAATAATTTAAGTAACAGAAACATACTGTTTTTATTGTATTAATGTGTAGAGAATAATATTCTGGTTCTAACAAAATTTGAATGGTGAAATTTAGAGTTAATTTGAGCAAGATATGAATTTTCAAAGTTTAAATCAATTTCTGGAATTTTATTTAAACAGAAAATGGGCTCTGGTCCACGGTGAGCCAGGCCCACGGTGGACCGCGCCACTGTGGCGTGGACCGGATCAACCAGATCCGTTGGATCTTGATCCAGCGGCCAGGCGCGAGGCGGGAGGTTTAAATGAAATTGGACGGCTGAGATTAGATCTCGCGAACCGGTATGACGTGGACGCACCAGATCGCTCCAGCATTTTAAGTCGCGATCGACGGCTGTAAGCGCTCGGTACCGCTTGGATCAGATCCGAGGGCCCTGATTAAATCCCGAAGGGATTTAATTGTAGCCCTCCGATCACGATCGGACGGTTGTGGGTGCGTCCGGCACGGCACGTGCGTAAGGGGCACGTACCCCCCCTTCGTCTCCGGCGACGGCGGGCTCGGGTGCGGCCACGGCGGCGACGGCGAGGGCCTAGGGTCCTAGCTAGGGCCAAAAATGGAACGAGGAGGTCAAAACGGTCTTGTCCATACCTTCGGTGGCGACGACGGCGACGGACGGCGACGGCGGCGAGGGTAGACTGCGAAGGTGGTTCGGGAGCTCGATGGCGACGGCGATCCGGCGGTGTCTACGGCCAACGGAAGGGTGGCCGAGGACGGGCGGTGGTCGACGATCACTCCGGTGGCGGTGACTAGGGTGAAGGGGGTCGGGATCGACGGCGAGGGCTCGCCGGAGGCGAAGCAGAGCCGAAGGTCGAAAAAGAGGCGGCGGCGCTCTGTTTTCGCACGAGGAGGGCTGGGAGTGTGTGGGCTGAGGGCGGTGGTCGTGGAGGGTTTTTATAGGGGGTCGCCGGCGTCTGGATGGCAGGAACCGTGGGCTTCCCGAGAGCTCCGGTGATCTCTTTCCAAGCTTTGGGTGGCTTTCCAAAGGCGTGAAAACGCGTCGCCAAGGATGGAAGGGAGGCGGTGGTATGCGGGGAAGGTGATCCGGGGGTGATCTGGGCGATCGCGGGCGGCCGGCGGCGAGGAACAGAAGGTGATCGCCGGGAGAAAGGAAGGGGGCGATCCCCTTCCATCGGAGACGAAGCACCTGACAGGTGGCCCCCACCTGTCAGCGGGCGAAACAGAAAAGGAAGGGCCGACAGGCGGGCCACGGCTGTCAGAGGGCGCGAGAAGGGCATGGGTGGCTGACGGGTGGGCCAGGCGGGGCGCGGGCGGGAGGAGGGAGGGGAGGGTGGTGCCGACAGGCGGGTCCCGCTTGTCAGTGGGAGGGCAGTAATGGGCTGGGCCTAAAGGCCGCTGGAGGGGGGTTTCGGGGTTGAGGCCCAATGGGATTTAAAATTCATTTCTTATTTAAAATAATTCCTGTAATTCGAATATTTGATTAAGGGTTGAATCACTGTTGATAAAAATTTGTAAAAATTCCTAAAATTATATCTTGTGTTCTAGTTCATCTCATAAAATTTTCAAGTCCATATTTTTAGTATTTCTCCCTGTTTGGCTTTATTTGGGTTCTTTTGGGATTTTCCTTTAATAATAAACCAAAAATTGATTTAAATAATATTTTTCTTTTTATTTTATTCCTTTTAATTTCTGGGGTGTTACAAATGATCACCAGGCCGATTCCGCTTACGTGTCAGCACACCGATCCATCAAAGAATAATGTCCATGGTACAGGCTCTACGTGAGATATTGTCTTGTCCCTGTGTTGAACTATGAAATCGGCTATTGCTTGGCTCTTTATCGCCTTAGCCGATTAATATTTGAGGTCAAATTTGGTCTAGGCAAGGACCCATTTCCTGATACGTGCCTTCAAAACTAGGGCCGATAGCATATATTTAATGACATCAGCCTTGCATACTATAATGCATTCTGTCGAGAGCAGATAATGCTTTAGCTTGGTGCATGCGAAGTATAAACATAAGCAAAGCTTCTCAACCACCGAGTACCGGGTCTCAGCGTCTAGGAGCCTCCTGCTGAGATAGAAAATCACCATCTCCTTCTTGCCGACCTCCTAAACCAAAACCGTGCCGATGGCTTCCTCATCGGCCGATAAATATAATTTGAACGGGGTCCCCTTTTGTGGCGGCACCAGTACTGATGGTGAGCTCAAATATTCTTTGATTTCGCCTAACGCCTTCTGCTGCCTGTCTCTCCACACAAATTCTTGACCCTGCTTCATCTTCAACAGCGGTGTGAAGGCTCTATATTCTTCGAAAGATTGGCTATGAATCATCTAAGGAAATTGTTGGACCGGAAACGGCGACCAGAGGGGGGGTGAATGGGAGCTTTTAAAAATTTCGGGCTAAAAACTAGCCTTCGGTTTCAGTTCTGTCTTCTGCGGAACAGGCTTCGAACACTACCTTCGAAGGTCTGGTTCGGAGGTACTTCGACACCTTCGAACACAGGCTTCGGAGGAGCAAAAGTTCGAAGCCTAGAAGACTTCGCTCCACTTACAACCCTCGGAAAACTACTCTGCTAAGTCAGTGCAGGCTCCGCACGCGAGGTGCTTCGAGCAGGCTTTGCACTTCACCCTTCGCAAGAGTGGACAGCCCTCTGAGGACTTCGACCAAGTACTTGGCGGCAGCAACCGGTGCTGGGCTTCGTACACGAAGGTCTACACGCACACAAAACGGACTACGCTAAGGGCTTCGACACAAGAAGCAAAACGGGCCTCGGTCAGGGCTACGCTAGTAAGCAGCGAGGTCTTGCCTCCTGTTACACAAAGTGAACGCACGCTGACAAAACACACACCTCGCACAAAAACAGCCTTCGCCTCAACAGGCTTCTGTGCACAACAACAGGCGAGGTATGTAACGCGAGCTCAAGCAAAAAAGCACAAAGAAAACAGGGCTTCGCCGCTTGAACAAGGAACACAGAAAATGAACTCTCTGGATGTATTAAAATCGAAGTGTGTGGCTACAGGAGCTCAACAGTAAATGCTCAAAGTGTTAAATGTTACCTACCGAGCCCCCATATTTATAGCCCACGGCTTCATCCAAAGGAATTGACTACACTACCCCTAGGGTTTACATTCATTTTGTCTCTACAGAACTAAGGGGTACAAAAGGTAGTCCACCTTTATTCTGGAGGCTTCTCTGTCAGCTGCAGAGGGGACAGTGTCAGCCTTTTTCAGAACAGACAGTGTCAGCCTTTACAGTGTTGACTTCTGGAACCTCCCTTCGCACCGGAGGGTGCGGTAGCTTCGGCGAGAAGCCTGCAGCCTGTTGGCCTTCGCTCCGCCGAAGAAGTCCTTCGATACAGTGACGGTTTTAAGCCGAAGCCGTCAAAGCTCTTGGGCCTTCGCACCAACACCTCCGGAGTGGACCACCACGGCTTCGCAGCTTCACCCAGCTCAAACTCCGTCAGTCCGTGTACCGAAGCCATGCAGGCCGAAGCACCACAAGACATCCTCACTCCGGAGCTAGCCTCGCTCCGAAGTCCTTCACACTCCGAAGCCCCACCTTCGGAGTACCACCCTTTGAAGTCCCTCCTTCGTCCAAGGCCTCCGCATGAAGCATTCCATGAGCACTCCGTCGCAGTGCCTCTTCCCGAGCACACTCCTCGACGAGCCTCACCCGGACCATGCCTTCGATGCGCCTCGACTTCTGAGACCTTCGTCGGGCCACCTTCGAGTGTCTCCCTCCGGAGCACACTTCGAACACCTTGCCTCCGCAGAGGACTTGATCCACCAACTCCGAAGTCACTCCATTCGGAGTACCTTCGAAGTGCCTCACCTCCGAGGACTTTGTCTCGGAGTACCTTCAGCCGGAGCCACGCTCCGCACTCTCTGCCTTCACCTGGCACGCCTCGACCTGAGGACCGACCCGGACCACCTTCGCAGCCACCGTGACGGAGCTCCCCGCTCCCCTGGCATCAAGCCTCCCGCTTGACCCAGGTTCACCCGGCTCGAACCTTGTCCGTCGCCTCCGAAGTCCTTGCGCACCACAGACAAGCAAACAAGTGTATCCAGTACTCCGGAGACCTCTCCGGGTTACCAACCTTCGGTACACACTCCGGTGTACCGCCCAAAGTACCGAAGCCTACGGTACAAACCCAGTCATCGTGTACTGTCGGACCCCTCCGACAGGTACACTCCGCTGCAACAGCTGCAGCAAACAAACACAGAACACACTCCGGTGAAACACCTCCGAACACCCTTCGGAGGTACCACCTCCGAAGCCCCTTCGGAGGTACCCTTCGAACAGAGGGTAAAATCCAGTCAATCACTCATCACAAAACACCGAAACCAACCCTTGGTTTCTCAATCTCCCCCTTGATGAGTGCATTGACAACCAAATCCAAGTTCAAGAAAATTTAAAAATTTCAGCACACAAGTGACCATAAAAACTCAGAAAAGAGCCAAAACATGTCACTTGATAAAAGAATTTTTCTCCCCCTTTCTCAAAAAGAGTAAAAGCCCTTTTGGCAAATCTCCCCTTGATAAGAACTCCCCCTGAGTTGAGCAAATTTTTCTCCCCCTTTATGTCAAAAATCTCTCCCCCCTTGAAAATTATGCCTTCTTGCGGCAGAGAACATAGCAAACCTCTCCCCCTTTGGCAATGCAAGCATCAAGGAGCAATCAAAAGATGCAAAGCTTCGAAATGAATAGAATTGCAAAGACATATAATGCAAAAATATGCCAACAGTAGCATCAATGATCATGTGCTCAGCTCAATTTAACATTCTGTGAAACAAGATGGTGGCATGTGATTTTGTCATTTGTGAGATAAAAGCATCACCACTTAATCATAGCAGCTAGTCATGTGAAGGCAAGGACTGCGCAAAGCTAACAATTTCTATCCTAGACAGACAATTCTTGTTCAAAAGGAGCTTTGAAGGCAAACTTGATGAGCCATTAAATTTGTTGTTCTTTTCTTAATGCCAGGGGTTATTTGTTTGTCCACCTTATACTTTCCAATCAAGCCAAGCCTAGGCAAGAAAGCCATCTGAAGCTTAAGGCGGTGATTTTGGCATACACTACACTATCCCAGTTCAGACCGATGTGCAATGGTAAGCAGTCTAGAATAGAGTAGTGCGACAAACAAACCCTCCTGGATCTTTTCATTGAAACCAGGCAAATCATGGATTTTTGATTTTGATTTTGATGAATTAAATATTTTGATGAGTATCCATGAATAAAGAACACATTTTTCAAGTTGCAAATTTTAGCATCCAAGGAACAGTGTCTTGCTGTCAAGTAGATAAAAGATAGCGAAAAGCAGTCCAGCCTAAACAAGCTAGATGCAAGATTGTGCGGTGAGCAAGTTTTGATTTTAGAAAATAAAACAGCATGCACAACCAATGTTCCAGATATATTTCATAGAGCTGAGCTGACATGATTTGTTTGAATTAAAAGCAGGCATATAATAGCAAAAGATGTAAGTGCAATTCCACACATAATGAGCATATGCAAGACAATTAAAATCAGCTCCCCCTCACAAAATGCCGTAGGGATGACAAATACCAAGTACCCCACGCAAGTAAGCAAATCGAGAAGCATCGAGGGTTTTTATAAAAATGTCGGCAAGCTGGTGTTGGGTATCAACATATTGAAGTTCAATATCACCCTTCTCATTGTGATCTCTGAGAAAGTGATACCGTACATCAATGTGTTTGGTTCTGGAGTGCTGAACCGGGTTGTTTGCAATACAAATAGCACTAGTGTTATCACAGAAAAGTGGAACACTTTTATAATCTAACCCGAAATCCCGCAAAGTGGAAACCATCCACAAAATCTGAGAGCAACAGCTAGCTGCAGCAACATATTCGGCCTCAGCCGTCGATTGTGCAACACTAGACTGTTTGCGGGAAGACCAGCAAACCAGAGAAGTACCCAGAAAATGACAAGTACCAGAGGTACTCTTCCTATCAATTCTACACCCAGCAAAATCCGCATCTGAATAGCCTCTAAGACATAAAGATGAAGACGATGAATACCATATGCCAAATTCAAGGGTGTGTTTGAGATACCTTAGGATACGCTTAACCGTTTGGCGGTGCGAAGCTCGTGGTGAAGCCTGAAAACGAGCGCACAGACACACAGCGAAGTGTATGTCCAGCCTTGTGGCAGTCAAGTAGAGGAGGGAGCCGATCATGCTCCGGAACTCCTTCTGATCTACGGCTTCTCCATCTTCGTCAGGGTCCAATGCTACAGATGTAGCCATTGGAGTGGCGAGGGGCTTCGCATCGGACATGTCGAACTTCTTGAGCAGGTCCTTGGTGTACTTTGTCTGGTGGACAAAAGTACCTTGTTTGCTTTGCTTGATTTGCAAACCAAGGAAAAAGGTGAGTTCACCCATCATCGACATTTCAAACTCCCTGCTCATGGTATCTGCAAACTCGGCAACCAAAGCATGAGAAGAGCCACCAAAGATGATATCATCCACATAAATCTGCACTAGGAGGAAATCTTTGCCATACTTGAGAGTAAACAAAGTTTTATCAACAGAGCCCATCAAATACCCTCGCTCAAGCAGAAAAGACTTAAGTCTATCATACCAAGCCCGAGGGGCCTGCTTGAGTCCATAAAGAGCCTTATGAAGTTTAAGGACTTTATGTGGGTACTTGGGGTTTTCAAAACCAGGGGGTTGTTTTACATACACATCTTCACCTATGAAGCCATTAAGAAAAGCACTTTTGACATCCATTTGATAGAGTTTGAATCCCCGGGATGTCGCAAAGGCAAGCAAAATCCTAATGGCCTCAAGGCGAGCAACAGGTGCAAAAGTTTCAGTAAAATCAATCCCTTCTAGTTGAGAAAAGCCCTGAGCTACAAGTCTAGCCTTGTTTCTAACAATTGTCCCATCCTCCCCTTGTTTATTTTTAAAAATCCATTTTGTTCCAATGAAATGAACATTTGGTGGAGGATCAACTAAAGTCCAGACTTGGTTTCTCTCAAAATTTTCAAGTTCCTCATGCATGGCATTGATCCAACTAGAATCAGAAAGTGCATGACTAACATCTAAAGGCTCGAAAGAAGCAACAAAAGCAGCATTAGTGAAATGGGCGTGAGAGCGTGTTACCCTTTGATCAAGCTCACCAATGATCTGCTCGGGAGGGTGCATCCTTTGGACATGATGAGGAGCCTCTCGGCGGGATGCAGTCTCCCCCTCAACTTGTGCGTTGGAGTGGTCCAAGATGACCGATGTTGAGGTAGTCGCTTCGGGACCTCGTGCCGAAGTAGTAGAAGCGGGGTCAGCTTCGGGGGTTGACGTCGAGGGTAATAGGGGATCATCCTCGAATTCTCCGGGATCTTCGTCTTCGAACAAGGTCTGTTCCATGTCGTGTTCATTTGCCTGTTCAAAAGCAGAACTAACAGAGGGGGTTGATTCATCAAAAGTCACATCACATGACTCGATGACAATGTTAGTTTCCAAGTTATAAACACGATAAGAATGACCATGAGTAGTATAACCCAAAAAGATCCCGTCAGAAGATCGCGACTCAAATTTATCCAAGTTACCACGTTTTAGGATAAAGCACCGACAGCCAAAAACTCGAAGATGAGTAACCTTGGACTGTCTCCCAAAACGCAGCTCATAAGATGTCAAGTTTAAAATTGAGCGCAAGAAAATTCGGTTTGAGATGTAGCAAGCAGTGTTCATGGCCTCAGCCCAGAATTTTCTAGGAGTCCTATGCTCATCGAGCATCGTCCTAGCCATCTCAACCAAAGTGCGGTTCTTTCTCTCAACAACACCGTTCTGTTGAGGAACCCGCGGAGCAGAGAATTGATGTTCTATGCCATGCTCCATGCAAAAGTCAACAAAGAGACTATTTTTGAACTCGGTGCCATTATCGCTTCGAATGAATTTTAATGCACCAGGGAGTTCAGTGAAAAGTCTCAAAGCCAGGCTCCGAAAGTGTGTAAACACTTCATCCTTGCTGGCAAGAAAGAAGACCCAAGAGTAGCGAGAGTAATCGTCGACAATAACTAAAACATACCACTTCCCGCCTAAAGAACTAACCCGAGAAGGACCTACAGTGTCCATATGGAGAAGTTCTCCGGGCTGTTCAGTCATCACTGTGGTGACTGGCGAATGCGAAGCGGCAATCATTTTACCATGTCGACAAGGAGCACAAACTAAATTCTTCTCAAACTTGAGCTTGGGCAATCCTCGGATCAGGCCTAGGGCGCTCAGACGAGCGAGCAATTCAAAGCTCATATGCCCTAGTCTCCTATGCCACTTCCAAAGCTCAGAAGTCGAATGTGCAACAAGACAATGAGAAGAACCAGACGACTCTGAAAAGTCAGCTCCAAAAACTCTCCCAACCCTAAAGATCTTACACACCACAACGCCATCAGAATTGAGCACTTGCGAAGTATCGCGATGAAATCGCACTTCGAAGCCCTCATCAAGCAACTGAGATACAGACAGCAAATTGTATCCCAGGTTTTCAACCAAAGCAACATCTTTGAGAGTGAAGTTCGAATTAATTCTTACCACACCTTTACCTTTCACTCTACTCCTTCGATTGTTTCCGAAGGTGATATGTTCCCTTTGCTTGGTTGTGGTGAGGCTGGAGAACCAATTTGCATCTCCGGTCATGTGGCGCGAACAACCGGAGTCCATGATCCACGTGCCCTCCAAGCCTCGACCTGTCGCCTACACATGATGAGAACGTCTCGATCGCTCAGTGCTGGGGTGAGTAAAATAATGACGAGGCATCCAGCACTGAGTGACACGAGTAGTAGGCACAGTAAAAGCAGACGGTCTACGCACATGATAATCAGAATGATGCAAAGTGCGAGGTCTACCTACATGCTGTGAAAAAACAACATGTCGAGGTCTCCTACTCTGACGAGGTACAAATCTGCTAGCCTGAGGTCTACCACCATATGGAACATGGTGAAGACCTCGAGGAGCAAAACCTCTCCGAGAAGCACGAGGAGCCTCAAAAGCAGGACGATAGTAAAACTCAGACTCATGCATACCTAAAGATGGGTAATGCATGTCCTGGTAACTCATCGCCTGTGCACGTCGCTCATCCTTGATGCGACGAAAACAGAAACCAATCAAATGACCCGCCCGCTGACAATAAGAACAGTGAAACACTCTCCTGGGGGCACTCTCATGGGTCACAGGAGCAACTCTCACAGGCTCCCTGGGTTTCTTCACAGTGGTTTTCTTGGGAGGATTTTTCTTGGTAGGAGGAGTTGGTTTCTTTGGTGGATGGGTAGGCTTTTTGGCTGGAGGGGTGTCCAACAGAGCTCTCTCTTTCTCTAGGGTGGTGGGAGAGGTAAAAACAGTTTTGGTCTTACTGTCTGAAGGTATCCTCTCAAAACCCAAACCTAGAGCTACCCCTGCTCTGTCAGCACACAACTTGGTCTTGGCCAAGAGCAAATCCATCCTACCCTTTCCCTCAGTGCATTTGTTTACCACGGAAAGAAGGTATTCATTTTCAGACATGAGGTTTTCAGCTCGCTCTCTAACAGTGCCTAGCTGGTCCTTAAGGGTAATGCATGTGTCACACACAGGCTGCACATCCTTAGAACTACCGGCCCTCTCCAATCTAGCCTCCAAATCATGAACATGCTTATCACGTAAATTAATGCTATCGCGTAATAAAGAGCAGTTCATGCAATCAATAATTTCATGAGGTCTAGAATCCACCTCCAAAAGCTGCTTCTGTGCAGTCTCAAGCTCAGAGAGAGTTTGAGCATGAACAGAGCGCAACTGAGCAAGCTCACTCATGACAACAGAACATGATTCACATTCAGCATCATCAAATTTAGACTTAAGCATGGCATACTCAGTAGAAATATTTTCTAGCCTAAGTCTAAGGTCTTTTCTTTCTCTAGCGGCTTGCACAAGTAATCTATCCTGACCAAGCACTACTTCATTCAGCTCATCTAATTTAATTAGTAGCTGGTCAGATGATAGGTTTACCTCAGATGAGTCAAGCTCATCGTCGCTGTGATTGCTGTCGGCCATGAAGCAAAGGCCGGTGAAGTCACGTCCCTTCTTGTCCTTCTTGTCCTCCTTCCTTGGGGACTCCTCCTCCTCAGAGCTCGACTCCTCAGTTGAGGAAGTGTCGATGTCGCTGAGAGCAGCAACAAAAGCTCTGGAAGCGGCCTTGGCTACTTTCTTAGCCATCTTGCCGCGCTTGCCCTTCACAAAGGGTTTCCTCTCCTTCTTGTGGTATTTGGGGCGCTCACTCTCATCTCTCTTTTTGACCTTGGGGCAATTGGCCTTGATGTGAGAGGTGTCGCCACATTCATAGCAGCCACTAAAACCACTTCTCCGCTGATCCCGTCTCTCATGATGAAAGCGGGTGAACCTCCGGGCAATGAGAGCAAGCTCATCATCAGCTAGAGTATCCACCTGCTCCTTTGTGACGGAGACCAGGGAGGACAAAGCAAAACCATCTGCAAGAACACAAGTGCTTGATGTGCTTGGTTCTGCAGTGGTGCCACGGCTAGTGCTAGAAACCAATGCCAATGGCTGTGGCAAAGAGCTTCTGTGCACTGCAAGAGATGCCTTGGCAATCTCTGTGGACTTCAGCTTGCTAAAGAGTTCATCACAGGTTAGAGTGTCATAGCCTGTGGACTCTTCAATGCTGGATATCTTCACCTCCCATATGCTACGGTCAAGAGAATAGAGAAGCTTGATAGCCCTATCGTGATCACTGTAAGCAAGCGTCCCGTTGGATCGCAAGTTACTCACTATCGCGTCAAAACGAGAAAACATGGCATCTACAGATTCACCAGGTGCCTGCACAAACAGCTGATACTGTTGATTGTAGGTGCTTCGGCGCCTGGCCTTAATCTGAGCAGAGCCCTCATGAAAGACAGTGAGTGTTGTCCAAATCTCCCTAGCAGTCCTAAGGTGCTGCACCCTATCAAACTCACTCCGACTCAGACCAATGAACAGTATGTTCCTTGCCTTCGAGTTGGCAATGTACTGATCTTTTTCGGTTTGAGTGGTGCGGGTATCAGGGATGGAGTATTGTGAGTCCACAATCTCCCAAATTGCATTTCCTTGGCTTAACAAGTAAGCCTCCATGCGCACCTTCCAGTATGCAAAATCTGTCCCATCGAACAGAGGAATTTTACTGCCTCTATCCATGTCGCCAACAGATCACAAAACCGGTTAAGGTCAACTGGTGATCTTAACCTGCTCTGATACCAATTGTTGGACCGGAAACGGCGACCAGAGGGGGGGGTGAATGGGAGCTTTTAAAAATTTCGGGCTAAAAACTAGCCTTCGGTTTCAGTTCTGTCTTCTGCGGAACAGGCTTCGAACACTACCTTCGAAGGTCTGGTTCGGAGGTACTTCGACACCTTCGAACACAGGCTTCGGAGGAGCAAAAGTTCGAAGCCTAGAAGACTTCGCTCCACTTACAACCCTCGGAAAACTACTCTGCTAAGTCAGTGCAGGCTCCGCACGCGAGGTGCTTCGAGCAGGCTTTGCACTTCACCCTTCGCAAGAGTGGACAGCCCTCTGAGGACTTCGACCAAGTACTTGGCGGCAGCAACCGGTGCTGGGCTTCGTACACGAAGGTCTACACGCACACAAAACGGACTACGCTAAGGGCTTCGACACAAGAAGCAAAACGGGCCTCGGTCAGGGCTACGCTAGTAAGCAGCGAGGTCTTGCCTCCTGTTACACAGAGCGAACGCACGCTGACAAAACACACACCTCGCACAAAAACAGCCTTCGCCTCAACAGGCTTCGGTGCACAACAACAGGCGAGGTATGTAACGCGAGCTCAAGCAAAAAAGCACAAAGAAAACAGGGCTTCGCCGCTTGAACAAGGAACACAGAAAATGAACTCTCTGGATGTATTAAAATCGAAGTGTGTGGCTACAGGAGCTCAACAGTAAATGCTCAAAGTGTTAAATGTTACCTACCGAGCCCCCATATTTATAGCCCACGGCTTCATCCAAAGGAATTGACTACACTACCCCTAGGGTTTACATTCATTTTGTCTCTACAGAACTAAGGGGTACAAAAGGTAGTCCACCTTTATTCTGGAGGCTTCTCTGTCAGCTGCAGAGGGGACAGTGTCAGCCTTTTTCAGAACAGACAGTGTCAGCCTTTACAGTGTTGACTTCTGGAACCTCCCTTCGCACCGGAGGGTGCGGTAGCTTCGGCGAGAAGCCTGCAGCCTGTTGGCCTTCGCTCCGCCGAAGAAGTCCTTCGATACAGTGACGGTTTTAAGCCGAAGCCGTCAAAGCTCTTGGGCCTTCGCACCAACACCTCCGGAGTGGACCACCACGGCTTCGCAGCTTCACCCAGCTCGAACTCCGTCAGTCCGTGTACCGAAGCCATGCAGGCCGAAGCACCACAAGACATCCTCACTCCGGAGCTAGCCTCGCTCCGAAGTCCTTCACACTCCGAAGCCCCACCTTCGGAGTACCACCCTTTGAAGTCCCTCCTTCGTCCAAGGCCTCCGCATGAAGCATTCCATGAGCACTCCATCGCAGTGCCTCTTCCCGAGCACACTCCTCGACGAGCCTCACCCGGACCATGCCTTCGATGCGCCTCGACTTCTGAGACCTTCGTCGGGCCACCTTCGAGTGTCTCCCTCCGGAGCACACTTCGAACACCTTGCCTCCGCAGAGGACTTGATCCACCAACTCCGAAGTCACTCCATTCGGAGTACCTTCGAAGTGCCTCACCTCCGAGGACTTTGTCTCGGAGTACCTTCAGCCGGAGCCACGCTCCGCACTCTCTGCCTTCACCTGGCACGCCTCGACCCGAGGACCGACCCGGACCACCTTCGCAGCCACCGTGACGGAGCTCCCCGCTCCCCTGGCATCAAGCCTCCCGCTTGACCCAGGTTCACCCGGCTCGAACCTTGTCCGTCGCCTCCGAAGTCCTTGCGCACCACAGACAAGCAAACAAGTGTATCCAGTACTCCGGAGACCTCTCCGGGTTACCAACCTTCGGTACACACTCCGGTGTACCGCCCAAAGTACCGAAGCCTACGGTACAAACCCAGTCATCGTGTACTGTCGGACCCCTCCGACAGGTACACTCCGCTGCAACAGCTGCAGCAAACAAACACAGAACACACTCCGGTGAAACACCTCCGAACACCCTTCGGAGGTACCACCTCCGAAGCCCCTTCGGAGGTACCCTTCGAACAGAGGGTAAAATCCAGTCAATCACTCATCACAAAACACCGAAACCAACCCTTGGTTTCTCAGAAATTTATCTTCCCGATCAGTGACTATAGCTCGGTCTTATCGGTGGGGGTAGGGTGTTCTTAATGGCCTCAATACTACGCTGGCTGATCCTGATCCCTCTTTCATGCACGATAAAGCCCAAGAATTTCCCCACCGATACCCTGAAAGCACGCTTCTCAAGATTCATCTTCGGCCCGTACTTCCGAGCTCTCTCTAAAACATGACATAGATCGTCCACGTGGTCCTGAACGTCGCTTTAATTGACCACGACGTTGTCGATGTATATCTCTACCAACCGACCGATTAGGTTGTGAAAGATATAGGTCATGGCTCTCTGATAGGTCGCTCCTGCGTTCTTCAGGCCGAAGGTCATTACTACCCACTCATCGGAAAACCGTCTTGTGAATGTCTTTTTCAGCCATGAAGATCTGGTTATAACCTGCATTCCCATCCATGAAGCTGATGATCTTATGACCCGATGTGACGTCCACCAATAAATCCACGATTGGCATCGGGTACTCGTCTTTTGGGGTCACCTTATTCAGATCCCTGAAATCAACGCATATTCTGAGCTTCCTACTTTTTTCCATACTGGTACCATATTTTATAACCATTTGGCATATCGGCACGGTCTTACGAATCCCACGTCATATATTCTAGTCACCTCAGCCTTGATGTCTGGGTATATTTCTGCCTTAAATCGTCGAGATGGTTGTTTGAACGGCCGATATCCCTGTGTTTATTAGTAGCCGATGTTCCACGATCGATCGGCTTAATCTCGGCATTTCATGATACTCTGATGCAAAGCAATCCCGATATTCTCGCAACAATGTGATCAGCTCATTCTTCATCTCGTTCGGGAGCTAAGTGCTTATGAAGGTTGATCTCGGTCTGTCACTAGGCCCAATATCTACCTTTAGAAGTTCATCGGCTGCATCGAAACTTTGACCGAGCTTGCCCCCGTTCCGTCAATGTGGTCTTCGTATAGTGAGCCCATGCTACCTGTTGCGGGCTGGCCTAACTTTGTCATATGGTCCTTGCTCGGTATGCCGAGAGTCATCAGAATGGCATCATCGTTCTCGCCTGCCATGGCTGAGTAGTTGGAGAGGGTCCCACCAAGCGTGCCAAAAAGCATGTTGGCGTGCTTTTTAGTCACATACTGACACACGCGTGGCCTGGGAGATTTGCTTAACTCCAGTGTAGGTCCTACGTCTTAGAAAAGGGGGTTCAGGGCGTGCTAATCACTTTGACCTTGCAACTGATAAGGGATTGGAAAATATAAATGTTAGTAGGATAGTCGATTGGCTGACAAGCCGATGACTATGGCATAAAGGATAAAACCATGAACCAGCATGCTGATCGGCCATACGACCGATAGCCCAAGTTGGCCCAATCAAGCGAGCGCGCCATCGGCCGATAGAAAAGATAGATCATGCGTATAGGCTGATGTGCACCCTTCGATAGTGAACATGATACGGAGATAAATTAAAGATAACCTGTCAGCTTCTACTCTGATAGAAATAAATAAAGCATGCCAGATAATTGATCTATATCATGGAAATCATCACAATAACTAGATCGGACTTAACCGAGACAGTAGCTAGTCACAATGATCTAAACAATATATCAACAAATCAGGCAAACTTTATTTAGATGAATAGTGTACGACATGAAAAAGATACAATAGAAAGAGATATCGTACCCAACCGATGAAGCCTCAAAGTATCAGACCCAGATCCCTTCAATCTAAGAGATCAAACCCAACTGATGCAGCCTTAGACCTAGCCAAATACACTGAGATAAACCGGCGGTCGTGCTGTTTCACCGTTCTCCTCAACATATCGAACTAAACTGATGCAGCCGTGAGGATACTAACCTAGTTAGCATGAACATCGGGGGTGGTGGGACTCACCTCTTCGCCTGAGATCAAAATGATGCAGCCCAGCTCCGAGCGCCCGAGTTCCGCTAGATAACCTTGGGGCTCAAGGGTGGCGATGCACCGATTGATTGATTGAACGAGAGTTAACTAATCTAACATAAGGGATACATATTTATAGTCCGTAGACTTGCCATCCTAGTAACTTATCTAGCTGATTTTTGATGAATCTGTAACCACCTTTCTCTTTTATCTGCATCGGCTCCCCTTCCGATCATGCAACTATTGCGAACAGACTCCTTTGACTTTCTTTGACTGGATCTTCTTTGAACTATTGATGACCGCGCGCCTTCCTTGGTGGGCCTTGGGTTTTACCAAATCTCAGTGTCAACAATTGGCGTGCATGCTACGCAAATAGGATTAACGCATTGGCCTAGTACTGTGCCTGGTGTGGTGGGCACGCCTCACGCATGGGTGGGCTAAGGCCTAGTCGATGGTTACGGGCGTGCGTGAACACGAAGAAGCTTAGACGCTCAGTAGGACCCAGGTGCAGAGCAGTTGGCAGGGAGAGTGGAGGCGCTAACATGTGGGCCCAACGTGACATCGGTGGCATGAGCATGCGGGAGGATGGCGCTGATAGGCAGGCCCCACGTGGTAGCGACCAAGTGGCGTAGGAGCTTCTAATAGTGGTGGGGTTGTCGGCATGGTGTTGCAGCACACAGGACGGTGGCTGGCATCCAGGACCCACATGCCTATCACACTAGATAGGGATGCAGGAATAGCTGGAGGAAGAAGACAACATGGAGTTTGAACAGAGTAATGCAAAAAACTTTGCCGATTTAACTCCGATTGTGATGAAGTTTGAACAGAGTAATGCAAGACAATACTGTGAATATATTGTATTATTAGATTTTCAAATCGAGGCATGATTTCATCATAATTAAAAAGGGGAAGAATGAGAGGTGGTCGGCACATAGATTGACGATGAAGCTCTGGCGACGAGTGTGGTTATTTTCACCAAGTTGGAACTCGATCGACGAAAAGAGCTTCGGTTTGTCCTAGCGATGGGAGATTCGAACCGTATCGATCGACTATCATTGCCGGTGCATTCTAGTGCGTAACTTAGGGCTCTCGGGTTTGGAACATGTAGTACAACATCTATGGATGCTATAGAAACAAGAAATAGAAAAGAGAAGGGAGGAAAACAAAGGCTCACCGATGATGACAGAGTAGCATCGCTTCCCGGCGGTGTTAGGGTTTCATTAGAGGTGACCAGGTGTGGAGACAAGGTGACAACGATGGGGAGTGGTTGGCCAATGTGGGGATTGACCGGTTGAAGCTTGGTGGGACTTAGCGACTAGAGGGTCACGCATTCGGTGTGAGGGTGTGGTCCCAATGTGAGGTGCACCTGTGCGGAAGATTCGGAGTGGAAACAGGGGAGGGGGCGCATGGCGTGGGTGCTTCATAGGCACAACGCATCGCAACCTACTAGTAGGGTGGAGTTGTGCGCGGGCACGTCACGATAGTGTGATACGGGCGACACGGTATGTGGGGCATGGAATGGAAGTTGAAATACTGAGATGTGGGTGATTTGTACAAGTCATACTAATTTGGGTATAAAATATGTATGCAATGGATTTTTATGGAAATTCATATCTATGACAATAACATGAAATCTAAATAACTATTTTGCCAAATTATTAGTGACGAGTGGAAAGCAATGCCCATCATTGTTTATATGTCATTATGATGGATGGTAACTACCACCCATCACTACTTGTCATTAGTGATGGTGATATGTCATGATGTCCCGACATTCACGGCGTAGGATCAATCACCAGATAACTAGCTATAGAACAACCAGATAACTTGCTATAAGCAATGATAACTAGTGCAACCTGGCATATAAAACTCGAAGCCAACCACCGTTTTGAACCGACAATCTAAATCAAGTATTCGCCCAACCAAACACTCAAGAACCAACCAACATAGCCTACAATCAATGAAGGCTAACCTTGAAGGGAGTAGGAGCACCAATTGGGGAGCAGATGACATCACCACTTCTGTAATCCCGCGAATGAAATAACAAGAGCAAAGGGTTAAAGATTACTCTTAAGTTTGTTAGCACTCGGCTAAACAAAGGGGTTCTATTTATCAATTGTCAAAAGCCTGCCTTTGCCTTAGGAGTATACGGATATTTATACTAGGAACAATACTCCTAGATATGTATGAAACCGAATTGGAAACGAACAGATAAACCATGTGAAAGGTCTCCTCGGAATAGTGGTTCCCAAGTGGTTTTCGTGTGGCTGTTGCTCTTCTGCGCAGTCTTTAATATTTTGATCATAACTCCATCTTTAGAAGTCCAAATGAGGTGCGGTTTATTGCGTTGGAATTGTGACTTGATAATATTTCACATCATGTGCATTATGTTCCACGAAATATTGTACATTAATATAGTTTTGCATGGGAAATTGAACGTTTGGCAGACTGTTAATCTTCTGACTAGTCTTGACTAATTTGGTCGGATCTCAATGATGGTACTTCCAAACTGGTCGGCTCTAGTGTCATTGAAAAATAGACTTGATAATCTTTCCCAAAAGTGCTCATTCACTTCAATATATTATAGGAATCAAAAGTTATGTAATTTGTAAGTTTGGTTCTTCCCTGTAGTCTTCGCCTTGTGTGTTCTTGTATCCCTCTTTGGT
Source organism: Zizania palustris (assembly GCA_019279435.1). Lineage (NCBI taxonomy): Eukaryota > Viridiplantae > Streptophyta > Magnoliopsida > Poales > Poaceae > Zizania > Zizania palustris. The sequence goes on along the minus strand of JAAALK010000288.1, from coordinate 73,438,271 downwards.
GAACCTAAGTAATAACAACGTGCACGACTTAAGCAGTATATAATTCTCATTAATATTAAATTTATCTTTATAAATTAGCACGTTCACCTCTTATTGTATCTTCTTTGCTCGATTACGTGTGACCGGGCCATCAAAGGTTTGGGCTGGTGTCAATGTAGGTGATACTTGAGTTGGTGTTACTAGTATTGGAGGTTGTAATATGTTAGTTGATGGCGTGGTCATATCATATGGGTAGTATTTCTTTCCCATCACTAATGACATAGCAACAGTGACGAGCATTCCATGCCACCCATCATTGATAATTTGGCCGAACACATTACTGCAAGCAGCTAGTCGAGATAAGGAGATGTCACCATTAATTGCCATTAGTGTGGCCCCTTTAAATCCCGTGGTTGCCTGCATTTCAACTTCATAAGACCAGATTCTTGACATTCTCTTTTTTTCTTAGCCATGGAGGCTTGTGGTGGATGTTACTTGGCTCGACGCATCCACCGGTGGATGGAAGCATCAGACCAGGCTTCATTCACACAAATTGATTCATGGCGTTGTTGAACAATAGGCACAACACTTGTGCGGTCACTTTTATAGGTGACCGCACAAGTATTGTGCTGATTGTAATATTATCATCAATGATAGATGGTAGTTACTACCCGTTACTCATGATAAGTCATTAGTGATGGGTGGTAGTTATTACCACCCATCACTAATGACTCTCACCTATAAATAGGCTAGCCACAAAGTGAATCGATACTCTTTCATTTCGCGCAACCCTAACCCTAGACTCTCATCGTCGTTGCCTTCGTCGTGCTTCTCACCGGACCCACCATGCTCTGTTCTGACCCGGCCATCCATTCTGTCATGCGTGGCTTCGCTCTGCCATTCGTTCCATTGCTCGTGACTTCCATTGCACTACGCGTGGTATCGTTTAGCCGTCCATTCCATCTCATGTTTCCATCATGCTGTGGCCGACCTTATTCACCACTAGCATCCTCCTCCTACTAAGGTCCTCATTCTCCTCCTCCTACATGTCTAGGGTTTGTGAGGTGTTTAATATGTGGGTAATTTTTGAATATGTTGCGTTGTGGATAATTTGTGATAATGTTGCTTTGTGGATAGTTTGTGAATATGTTGATTTGTGGATAATTTGTAAAATATTTGCTAAGTGAGGATGATGCTATTAGCCTATTAGTATGAGGATGTGTGTGACAATTAGGTTTGTTTTCTTGTTTTCATAAGTTTGTTCACATAATGATCTCTCATTTCTATGCTAATCTTATTGTTCTTATATATTTTGTTCATGCATTATGTGCCTTTCATTATGTGTTTACTATTATTGCTTAGCACTGAATGCTTAATGAATTAGTTATCACACCCATCTATGAATTAAATTCCAGCCTAGTGGTGAAGAGGCCATTAAGTTGGCAGCCCGATATTACTCATTACATTCTTTTTATTTTACTTTTTAAATTAATGTTCTATGTTACATTCATATAGTTATTAAATTTCATGTTGTATATACCTCCGTTGGTTATAACATTGTACTTATTACATTCTTTTTAATTCATTTTTTAAATTAATGTTATATGTGATATTCATATTTCATTGTAATCAAGAGTCTCTTGTTTGTTACCTCATTCTAAACAATTTTAAAAATGAGTTAGAGTCGCACAACCGATTACATCGTCACCCATTCGGGAGTGTTGGATTATAAATATGACCGGACAACTGATCATATTTATAGGAAGACGCTCCTAAATTGTCCACGCACTTTCGATAGTCCAAGGATGTGTGACCGGTGTAGCTAGACATGTGGTCCCATACGGTTCTAGAAAGAGTTTCGGTGGCATCTCCCTTTTGTTCTCTAGATATACAACCCTCTCGACCTCAAGTCGAGACGTGTATTTAGAGAACAGTGGAGAGATAGTGTCAAAATTATCTCTTAACCATATGAGACCACAGGCCCATCTACGTGTGCCGTATATCCCGGATGGGATTTAGGACCTATCCTTGCCTATTAGTGCCCAATGTCTAGCATCGTACGCTCGTACATTTTTTAGTCTACTCATTATTTAGATGTCTACCATACCCAATCCTTTATTGGGTCTTCTAGCTCCACCAACAAAATCGAGTCGAGTCGAATCCAAGTTTGGCCGAAAAGTTCAAGCTATTTTTTTAGTCTTTAATGTAAACAATCCTTCTTGGAATAAAAGACAGAAATTTTAGTACAGCACACAACATTTGCTCTACAAATCCATCGAAGAACATAAACTTAAAAGGCATATTTGTTTCAGTTTAGAATTATAATAATCTAGCTTATTTTTATACGTTAAAACAAACTGATTATAATCTAGAATACAGATTATAATAATTCAATAAACTAATATAACTCAGTTTTTTTTCCTTAAACTGATTTACTGTAATTACGAGCTAAAACAAAAGGTCTAAATAGACGTGGCCACCATCTCAGCAAGCCGTACACACTCAACTACCATGCAATGCAATGATGCAAGTACATACAGCAGCTACAACCGATGATCTGGCCGTCCCGGTAACATCATACTTCCTGATGCAAAGTACATACAGCAGTTTGGTCAGCTTCACATGACAACCGATAATCCGGCCATCTTAAACATAGTCTAAATTTATATTTTATATTATTGAAATTTGCACTACTTGAAAAGGAACTGTATACCAGAACTCACTGGCTGCTGCTCCAATGCTCCCTCCAAACAGTTCGTCTTCTTGGATACTACTAAATTACTAATTGGTACAATCTTATAGGCCCTGTTATACAGGGCACACATAAAGAAACTAACCGACCTGCTACGCCGGCCGGAACCGCCGGATTGGGTCTATCGCGCCCTCCTCAGCTCTGCCGGCGTCTTCGTCTCCCCGCCTGCCGCACGCTACGCCGCCACCCTTCGCCTCCCATGCACCACCGCCTTCACCTTGCCATGCGCCTACGGTTTCTGGCCGGCTGCGTCGAGCAGCTGCGGCTCGTCGCCGTCGCCGTGGCGACGGGGAGGGATGGGGCAGGAGCCCTTGACGGCCCACCCGACGGCGAAGACAGCAGCGCCAGCGAGGATAGCTCCACCCCACGCGCGCGAGTACCAGCGGCTGAACCGGCGTGTGGCGAAGAGCCACTGCTCCCGCAGCGTCGCCGGGTCAGGGTTGGCTGGGTCGGGCGGGTTCGGCCACCGCGGGCCCTCCAGCCACCCGGGCTCCGGCGGGTTCTGGTACCCCTTCCCTCGCAGCCACGCGCCTCCCCCGGCCTCCCCAGTGTCCGCCGCAGCGTCGTTCACCTTACCATGTACCTCCGGCGCCTGACCAGACGATCTCTGCTCCGCCATGATCGGTCTCGCCGCTTCGCCAACTCGCCGCGCTCTGTGCGATCTTCCTATGGCGGACGACGTGTTGTTTTGACTGGCTTCGTTCAGCTGCTCTGCTGCTGCTTGATGCCAATCTTAGCCGCCGAATAAGCGGTACCATAGTCACTACTCACTAGAGCGGTGGTCAAAGCCTCAAAGTAGAATCTTGCGATTTCCAGAAGTTGCCTCTAGATTGGAGTAGATTCTTTTTAGGATGATTGGAGTTTCGGCCTATAACTGGGTGCGGTGGAATGACCAGCCGTCTCTCTAGCCCATCACCTACACGAGTTTCTCTCTTCATGTTTGGCCCAATAGAGCAGCTTAGGCTAAAATCGGCACACAGAAATCCCTACAATTTTTTCATATTGGCAACATTCTTAAATAGTAAATACTACTTCCTCTATATGAAAACTTGATTTTAGGTTATTTTCTTCAATTAGTGTGTGCGTAATTGATGATATACTATTAATCAATTAACATTGTCCAATCAAGTTGTCTATAAATTATAACTAATAAGATTAATGATTGTCTACAAATATAGCCCATAAGATTAAGGAAGTGAACATAAATAATTTATTCACACTTCTGATCTTTCTAAGAATTATTACTAAAATAAAAATATTGATAAGATAAATAATATTAAAAAACATCCTTGCATATAGTATTTTAAACCTGGATCTTTTAACAACATCATCAGATCGATTTACATGGCAGACACATCCTGTCATGTCAGTTCAACCTTACAGAATTGCCCTGGCACGCAATTTATATTTTTGCACGGAAGGTTGTCCAACCACAAAGTAGTTGCAGTAAAAACTTAAAGGAAATTACACTATACTACACAGAAGATAATACCATACCACAGTTTTGAAAAAATGTTTTGTATCAAAGTTTTCAATACTGTTGATTGAGTACAGTATTTCTAATACTGCAGTTTACTTTACAGAGATTTCAGATGAAGTTGTCAAATACATTTTAGTATATAATATTATAGTATTGCTTCTAAAACTATAAAAAACTATATTCTCAAACAGGGCCCTTATGTTTTAACAGCATTTCGAAACTATGTTCTCATCATTGTCAATGGTTGCACAGAAATCACGATGAGTTTCCGCATTATCTCAACTTACCAATATGCAGTACCAAAATGAATCACTGGAGTCTAGAGTACAAAGAATAGATCAAGTTTGACTTGATTGAACCTAGGTGCATTTAAAGCACAACAAACGATTCAATTAGATAGGTAATATTCACATATAGATTGAACCGTAAACTTTGCATTTATTTTCCTGATTAAAAAAGTTTCATACATAGCAATGATATGGGAACATACCAATCGCATGTTGTCATATTCTGTCCATGCAAGACACGATGGACCTTTTTCCACATCAAAATTATGTTCATCCTCAACATATCTTTCTAGTTCCTTGTTTTCACCGGCAAAACATGAACCTACTAATATTGAAATTTATTTTTGTAAGCATCAGCAAAGCATCGATGCCACATTTGACACCGCCTCTTACTTGGAGCATTTGGTTTTGCAAAAAACAAAATCGGTTTTTTCTGCTTAAACATCTGTTTAAAAGCTGCGTTGGAGATGACCTTATATATATATATATATATATGTTGCTGAAACTCAAAAATATCACATGAATATTGCAAATTTGCAACGTTTGCATGAGTTTTCAAAAAGAAAAATCTGTTCCGTCGTCACCAAGCAGTAAACGAACGAAATACGCGTGTAAGTGTGTAACTTAGATCTAGGATGACTTGGGTGTTATGGTGGCGATGATGGCCTCGAGCAGCCTGATGCGAGCGTTCTTGGCCTTCGTCTCCTCTTCCAGCGCCCGCATCTTCCCCTCGTGCGCCTCCCTCGCCGTCGCCACAGCCTGCAGCTCGGCCGCCGCCTCCACCGCGCGCGCGGCTCTCGGCGTGGCGCGTCGCCGCCTCGGTCTCCTCCGCCACGTCGTCCATCTCCCGCTTCAGCGCGTCCGCGCGCTCCCGCAGCCGCGCCCTGGCCCTGTGCGCCTGCGCAAGCAGCTGCCTCGACGTTTTGTGCGCCGACGTGATCGAGTCCCAGCATGACGGCGTCGACGTCGGCGGCGTCGACATTATATTGACGAAGTACGTATCGTACGTGTGTTCCGGCGAAGAAGTTAGATTGACGTCGGTACGGGAAGTTGGCGTCGGGTTGACGTGGAAGTGTGAAATTTGGCAATGCATATATACGTGTTGAGGTGAAGGTTATCGGTCGCCCTGGGATGTTCGGCTCCGGAAACCGAAGAGGATTCGTGCTGCTCGTGGGTGCGTGCGTGCGTGCGTGGCAAAGTCGTGCACGCGTCTGCCTCCTCGCCTGAATTTCTCTTCGGGCAAACGATGATCATGGTAGTCACGTTATCGGATTATCAAGGTAGATTAATCGTGACACGTTTCATGATATTTTATAAACTTTTTTCACAAGCATTATTGTTTGTCTTTTGATAAATCAAACTTATCTAATTTTAATTAATTTTATAAAAAATAATATACTAACAATCAAATCAGTTCAATTAAATTGATAATAAGATATGTTTTAATACCGTTTTTATTTTGTATTATAAATATTAATACATTTTGATTTAAATTTGATTAAAACTGGTAAAATTTCATTTTTTTAAAAAAGTCTAAACAATCTAGCCCGTTAATCTCAAGCAGAGAAGTGGCTCCACAGGACAATCAAGCACGTCACGGGCCAAGATGGTGAAAGCTCGCCCATTAGGCCTGTTAATTCATCGGCGTAATTTAACCCCAAATTTCCCTCAAAACTAATAATGAGTTCTTACTTCGAACAGCTTCTGTACAAAAGGTCAAAAGTGTGTATATAGTTCTCTCACTTAACGTATTCCAACTTCAATTCAAACACTGACTAATCGATATAGAGAGAGCTGGCAAAACCATCCCACGATATCCACCTGTGTCTGCAAAATAGAAGGTGCGTGTTCTGCAAATACATAGGGATGAATATGGATGTCAGAATGTCCGAATTATTCGTATTTCTATTCAAATAACTGTAAATATGGATATCTGTATTCGTATCCGAATTAAATATGGATGACATTAAAAAACATCCGGATTCGTTTTACAAATGTGGATATTGAAACAGATATCCAAATTCTGTCGAATGTGGATATGAAAATGGATACATCCGTATTCGTTTTAGTATTTTATACAGATTAAACTTAGATTCAAGATGACATATTATCACTATATTAATGGTTTATTTATTATTTATATAATTATGGAATACTTAAGTTAGTGAATATTAATAAGCTATGGTTTAAATTAAATTGATTGTTAAATATTTGTTTGAACTTGAAACTTTTCTTATAATCAAAATATAACATGTCTCATTCCATATATTTTTTTGTATTTTTCTAGATCCATTTTCTATTTTTAATTAATTAATTGTGTTTCTAGGATTTAAATTGGAATATGTGAAATTTGAACTACAAGTACCTAAAATAATGCACTAAAATTTATAGAAAAATCATATTCACTATTTTGTGTCCATTTTTAATTCTTACCAACTAAATTTAAAGAAATGTTAAAAAAATATGTTACGACACTCATCGGTAATGTGGAGCTTAAGGGTTTTTTAATTATAAAAAATCAAATAAAGTCTGAAAAATACGAAACTTGTCATAGTGTTATAATATTATACATAGATACTATGATAAATTTTGAAAATATTTCAATAAATTTATCATCTAGGATGTTACGAAACCTCACATTCTCTTAAGATGAATTAGAGTTTTGAGAAGTCATAGGTTTTGGTTTAAAGTAAATTGATGGTGAAAGCTTTATTTGAACTTTAATTTTTTTATAATCAAAATACAACATATCTCATTCCATATTTTTTTGTATTTTTATAGATCCATTTTCTATTTTTAATTCATTAATTGTGTTTCTAGGATTTAAAGTGGAATATGTGAAATTTGAACCGCAAGTACGTAAAATAATCCACTAAAATTTATAGAAAAATAATATCCACTATTTTGTGTCCATTTTTAGTTATTATATACTAAATTTAAAGAAATGTTACAAAAATTATGTTATGACACTTCATCGGTAATGTGGAGCTTAAGGGTTTTTTAATTATAAAAAATCAAATAAAGTATGAAAAATACGAGACTTGTCATGGCATTATAATATTATATTTAGATACTATGATAAAAGTTTTAAATTGTTTCAATAAATTTATCATATAGTATGTTACGAAACGTGAGATTTTCTTGAGATGAATTATAGTTTTGAGAAGTAATAGGCTATGGTTTAAATTAAATTGATGGTTAAATATTTATTTGAACTTGAATTTTTTTATAATCAAAATACAAAATATCTCATTCCATATAATTTTTTTGTATTTTTCTAGATCCATTTTCTATTTTTAATTCATTAATTGTATTTCTAGGATTTAAATTGGAATATGTGAAATTTGAACTGCAAGTACCTAAAATAATGCACTAAAATTTACAGAAAAATAATGTCCACTATTTTGTGTCTATTTTTAGTTCTTATCTACTAAATTTAAAAAATTGTTAAAAAAATTATGTTACGACACTTCATCGGTAATGTGGAGCTTAAGGGTTTTTTAATTATAAAAAAATCATATAAAGTCTAGAAAATATGAGACTTGTCATGATATTATAATATTATACGTAGATACTATGATAAAATTTTGAAATTGTTTCAAGAAATTTATCATATACTATGATGGCCTTCGCTTCACCGAAGTCTGCCTTCGATACAGTGACGGTTTTGAGCCGAAGCCGTCAAAGCCCTTGGGCCTTCGCACCTACACCTTCGGAGTGGACCACCACAGCTTCGCAGCTTCTCCCAGCTCGAACTCCATCAGTCCGTGTACCGAAGCCATGCATGGCCAAAGTACCTCAAGTCATCCTCACTCCGGAGCCAGCCTTGCTCCGAAGCCTGCTTCACTCCGAAGCCCCACCTTCAGAGTACCACCCTTCGAAGTCCCTCCTTCGTCCAAGGCCTCCGCATGAAGCATTCCATGAGCACTTCGTCGCAGTGTCTCTCCCCGAGCACACTCCTCGACTAGCCTCACCCGGACCATGCCTTCGATGCACCTCGACTTCTGAGACCTTCGTCGGGTATACCTTCGAGTGTCTCCCTCCGGAGCACACTTCGAACAACTTGCCTCTGTTGAGGACTTGATCCACCATACTCCGAAGTCACTCCATTCGGAGTACCCTTCGAAGTGCCTCGCCTCCGAGGACTTCGTCTCGGAGTACTCGGAGTCACACTCCGCACTTACTGCCTTCTCCTAGTGCACCTCGACCCGAGGTCCGACCTCGACCCCTTCGCAGCCTTCGTGACGAAGCTCCCTGCTCCCCTGGCCTCAAGCCTCCCGCTTGACCGAGGTTCACTTGCTACGAACCGTCTGTCGCCTCTGAAGTCCCCTACACACCACAGACAAGCAGACAAGTGTTTCCAGTACCCCGGAGACCTCTCCGGGTAAGCAACCTTCGGCACACATTTCGGTGTACCGCCCAACGTACCGAGACCTTCGGTACAACCAATCATCGTGTACTGTCGGACCCCTCCGACAGACACACTCCGCTGCAACAGCTGCAGCAACCAGACCCACCGAACCTTTCGGTGAAACAGCCTTCGAACACCTTCGGAGATCCAACCTCCGAACCCCTTCGGAGGGACCCCTTCGAAACAGAGGGTAAAATCTGTCAATCACTCATCACAGACTCCGAAACCAACCCTTGGTTTCTCATGACTGAACTGTGTACCTCGATGAGACTGCATGTCAAAAATAGCACAACTCACACTTAGTAAAACAACGATAACTTTTGACTCGGGTGTCAGAAATGGATGATATTGAACTCTATGGAAAGCTAATTTTAAGGGCTACACAATCAATATGATTTCCAACCAAGAAATACAACTTTTATTTGAGATAAAAGGCTCAAAGTCACAAAGACATTATACTGGACACGTGCACAAAGTGAAACTCATTCCAACCATACATATCCACTTTCCATTCTATTTGAGACTTGAGATAACTCTCGACGCAAGATTGGACATTACCCTTGCTATGTCCACCTTTCTCTTTGTCCACTTAACCGACTCCGATGATAATCACGGGTGGACAAGCAATGCATGAAATACCTCAAAAAAAGTTTCATCACATGTCTGCTAAAGACTCTAGTTGAGTACCAAACGGGTCAAGATCCTACCCAGATATCTTACTCAAGCTAGAAAAAACCTAAATGTGCATGCTTAGTGAAAAAGATAATGAATTGAGATTGAGCGATTTGCACATGGTTCAAATCAAGCTACTAATCAATGAATCCTCTTAATAGTATGGCACCTGCCTAGCAATCCGGTCTTTACTCCAAACACCAAGGCTGGTAAAATACTAAGAAATATATCCTTAGCTGCATTATACCTTTGCCTTGCACTTATCCAACTTGGGATCAATTCATGAGATCATTCAACCAAACCATCTTCACGCCAAAAACATGATTAACCTCTATTCTCATCGACCCATGATGATGGATTTAAATCGATGACCATTAATGCAAGATGCCATCTAATATTCTCCTCACAAATGTACCTATTCCTTTATCCATTAGTCCAAAAGTTCGGTTGTCAACCTCCACTTGTTAACCAACCGTCACAAAAGAAATATATGAATAGATTGGTTGAGTATATATTAACACCACAAGTGTCAATTACTCACATATAAATTCCGATTTAAATTAAGATTCTCAATAGAATGTGTGCGAATTTTTTGATCAAGTGCATATATAGCTAAACATGGTTTTACTCCACCTGAATATGTGCATACAAAATATATCTAAGAAAACCATATACACGAGTATAGATGAAGCAATAGGAGAACATGAATTAATACTATGCACATTCAACATATAAGAATAACTCCTCTAAATATGTGCATTTGTGTCTATGTGAAGAACCTATATGCACATATTCAAGTTAAGCATATGGAAAGGTTTATCCTATAATGCATGTTGAAGGCATGCAACAAGAATGTGAATATGATAACATATGCATATCGTCGTAATCTTCATATTTGCAAATGAATGAGACTAAAATGATCAATACTTAAGAGAAATGTTAGTCTCATATATATATATATATATGCACATAACATGAACAAAGAGTATTAAAAATATCTTTTACCTCCATGTATTTTGATCTTATCGTGATTAGGTTCAATCATTATCAATATACAAAAAGTGTTGACTAAATGAGATATTCATTTCAAAATGAAGATGCTATATTAAATAAATTCTAATAAATCATGTAATATAAAGTGAGCTCCCCCTTAAGATGTGCATATATATGATTTTAGATGAAAAGCATATGAGCATAGTTAATCAAGATTATAAGAGGAGTTAACTCCATATTCTATTCATGCAAGAGGCATCAATTAATATAATACAATGAGTAATTTAGCACGTACATCTTAACATTTCTATCTTCATATCCAAATGAGACTAAATAAATAAATACTCAATAAAATATTAGTTTTAACACAAATAGGTTTGTCATTAATCACAAAAATTGAACTAATAACACTTGAACTTACAATATGGCACTCGACGAAGCTAGGAACCGACAGTGCCTAAGGGCACGTAGACACATTGCGCATCCCTGGGTGCTGCTGGGTTTGTGTGGCTTTGTCGAGTGCCTAGTGTGGAACTGGGCGAAGACACCGTCACGCACGCACCAGCTGTTTCACACTTTTTTGTGTTGAGTGCCACACCAAGCACTTCGCTGAGTGCCCGGTAAAAAACAATCTACAAATCCCTATTCGCCAATAGCAAGATCACCAAGTGTGGCACTCGTCAAACACTTCACCGAGTGCTTGTGGCACTCAGTGAATTAGAGTTTTCCTGTAGTGTGTGGTTAATCAAATAAAAAATAAAAGCTTTCTAAGTCTAATTAAATACTTTCGGGGCTCCAAAACCTAAACTAATGCATGGCGAGATGGGTATGTAGTTACATGTCTCATTTCTCTTTCTTATTTGCACTTTTTGGCTCTAACTATTTTTGTATTGTAGTCGACATCCAACACGGGTCAGGAATACTCCCAAGTCATGGTATTTTCTCTAGCTCATAAGAAAAGGATAGTGCAAGGCAACACATACAATCTAAATGACCCACCTGAGACATATGTTAACTCGAACACGTTTGAATGCCTCAAATATTACACGTCTGATTACAAGACAACCTAGCATGACATCGATGGGGAGGTGGTCATGAGAGCTAGATGAGGCAAGAGACATGTCTGCTACTAGATGGGCGATGGCACGCTCGATGCTTTACATGCCCCTACTCTCTCAGTTGAGAGATCATAGCTCGAGCTCAGGTCCTAGTATATGCTAGCACTCGAACACATCACGAAGCCTCATTACCGAGCTCTATGTTAGGATTATTATGTTCATCCTTAAAGCCTTCAACATTCTTTGTATTGGAATAATAATGACATTGTGATGATGGTGTGTAGACCCAGCTAGAGGCTGAGAGAAGATGTGGGGCCAACCAGTAGGAGAGTATTCTGGCCATGAGGGCCCAATAGACGAAATTTCAGTCCAAAATCACCCAGTTGCAATAGGTACAGTAGTATTGGGCACATATTATGGGTGAATCATATTGTGGTTAGATTGGCCAGCCTCCATCGTCGATGCCACCCCTCCTGCACTCCCTCAACCTCAACCATCTTCGCACACTCGATAGAGCAGCATCAATGTGAGTTTCTAACCATCTAATCATCGTTTTTCCTATATACAACTGTGCTAGCTAACTCGTTTTTGTAGTTGCCATCATCAGAATGTGGATCGAATCATCCTTATAATTATTGAGAGCCACGAGATAAGTAAGTTATAAACTTTTAGTCACCTAACTTTGTAATGTACTTGTGGAGTGAATTATTATGGAGGACTTTATTAAGTTATAATGACATGTGATGTGAATTATGAAGTACGAATTTGTGATGAAATGAGGTGCATATGTGAATGTGAATGTGATGAATCTGGGATAAAATATGAATTTGTAATGAATTCTGGATGTAATGTGAATTTCGGATGATTTTGTGATGAAATTGGGATGAAATATAAATTTATGATGAATTTGGGATATATATGTGTGTGTGTGTGTGAGTGAGTGTGTGTGAATGTAGGGATGAAAGTTGTTCGGATAGTTTCCAACCGTATCCAGAAAAATGAATTTGGATTTGTATTTTTTATTCGGATACGAATTCGGATATGAATATTTGTTTTGGATATGAATATTTGTTTCGGATACGAAAACGAATATGATATTGATGGTATCCGACAGATATGAATTTAGATTCGGATAATCCAAATAAATCTTATTCGGATATCTGAATTTATAGGCCCACTAAGCCTAGTTATCTATAAACATTTAAACATTACATTAAAATAGCTTTTAGCTGTGTACTGTCTTCTATCTAAGCTATTGTATTTTTGTCATTCACAACCGAGTTCCCTCGTCCTGTTTTTGTAGCCAACCTTAGGCTCTCACTCCGAACAAGAGAGGTGGTACTAAACTACAACAATATCTCGGGCGAGCCGGTGAACACACTTACTAGGCCAGGCCAAAAATGCCAGCCCAAATATCACCGACTACAAACAAATGGAAATCACATGTGAGTTGTAGAAAAATGGTTATTCTCATTTAACCACGACACCTAGGTGCCGTGTTTGATTCTAGCAAAAAGTTTTTTTAAAAAAGAATATAGATATTTTATAAAATTATTAGTGTTTATCATATAATATATATTTTATTTTCTTAAAATGGACTCAAAAACACGAATATGATTTTTCTATAAATTTTGGTTCATTATTTCAAGCACTTGTCGTTCAAATTTCACCTATTTCAATTTAAATCTTAGAAATATACTTAATGAATTAAAAAATAGTAGACTGGCACAGAAAAATACCAATTTTTTACTTGAGATAAGTTATGTTGCATTTTGATCGTATAAAAAGTTTCAAACTCAAACAAAGATTTAAATATTGATTTGATTTTAAACCCAACACATTTCTTCTATAAATCCTTATTCGTCCTGGTGGAATCTTTAACTTTCTTAACATATTACATGAGAACTTTCTTGAAATGTTTTAAATTTTTATCACAATATTTATATATCATATCATAACACTATGACAGGTCTTGTATTTTTCAGAGTTCATTTGATTTTTAAAATTAAAAATCATTAAGCTTCACATTGCCCATCGACTGTCATAACATAGTTTTTCAATTTTTCTTTTAATTTAGTGTATAAGAACTAAAAATGGACACTTTTCTATAAATTTTGGTTCATTATTTCAAGCACCTGCAATTCTAATTTCACCTATTTAAATTTAAATCCTATAAATATACTTAATGAATTAAAAATAGTAAAGTGATCCAGAAAAATACTAAATTTTTACATGGGATAAGCTATATTGCATTTTGATTGTAGAAAAAGTTTCAAGCGCAAGCAAAGATTTAAATATTGATTTGCCTTTAAATCCAACCTATTCCTTCTTTAAATCATAATTCATCCTCGTGGAATCTCCGACTTTCTTAACATTGTACAAGACAACTTTCTCGAAATATTTATGTGTTGTCAAATATTACTTGTTAATTGTGTGTTGTGATTGTGATTCAAAAATTATATTACTGATGATATCCAATAAATATTCATAATTGTATTTGTATCCGCTCCATATTCGTATCCGATGATATCCGATTTTGTATCTATATTCGAATCCAAAAAATATGAAAAATGATATGATATCATTGATAACCATCCGTATCCGATCCGTTTTTATCCCTATGTGATTGTGTATGTGGATTTGTGTATATGTGTATGTGAATATATTTTTGTTTGTGAAAGTACTAATTTTTATTTAAAAAATTGAATTTTTTTAGTGTTTGTCGAGTGTAAACACTCAGTAAATATCCTTAAATGCACGAAATCACACCACATGGCATGATTATGTGCATTCTAGCATTGTTTGCCAAGTGCCAAATATGAGTTCATCGAGTGACTTACGTCACAGTCGGCGAAGGCAGGAACTAGCCAAGCTTGTGGACATGTGGCATGCCCCTAGGTGCTACTAGGTTCGTGGCTTTGCCAAGTTCCCCGTAAGGCACTCGTCGAACACATGCCCGTTCACCGAGTGCCTTACATGGCACTCGACAAAGCCAGGATCCGGCAGTGCCCGGGAGCACGCCACATGTCCCGCCAACCTTACGGACACATGGTGTGCCCTCGAGCGATGTTGGGTTTGTGGCTTAGCTGAGTGTCACATAAGGCACTCGTTGAACACGTGCCCATTCACCCAGTATTCTGTGTGGCACTCGGTGAAGCCGCCGACACACATGCCTTAGCCATTACACACTTTTTTATGCCAAGTGTCATGTCGGACACTCGGTGAAACCGATGTGGCTCTCAGTGAACCCCTATTCATCAACAGAGGGTTCGCCCGGTGTGGCACTCGGTGAACCCTTCGTCGAGTGCCTGTAGCTGAATTAAAGTTTTTCCTTTAGTGTGTAGTTAATCAGATAAAAAAAATAAAAGTTTATTAAGTCTAATTAAATACTAATAGATAAACATAATGATTTATTAGTGAAATGTGAAACGTGAATATGATTTGTTGACAATTTAACTTATCATTTCATGGCTTTGCAACTTAAATTTGATATGTTTCACTTTAAATCCTAGAAATACAATTAATGAATTAAAAATAGCTAACTTACCTAAAAAATGCCAACTTTTTACATGGAATAAGATATATTGTATTTTGATTATAGAAAAAATTTCAAGTTCACAGGAAGATTTAACCAAAAAAATTCAAACCTAACTCATTCATTCTCTCAACTCTAATTCCTTCTTGAAGAATTTCAGGTTTCTTAACTTCCTACAGTATAACTTTCTTGAAACATTTTTTATTTTTTATCACAATATCTATGTATCATATCATAATACCATGACAAGTTTCATGTTTTTTAGACTTCATTTGATTTTTTACAATTAAAAATCATTAAGCTACATGTTGTTGGTCGAGTGTCGTAACTTATATTTTTCAAAAAAAAAAATAGAATCGAATAACTAAAAATGAACTAAAAACATGAATATGAATTTTATATAAAATTTGATACAATATTTCATGTACATGCAGTTCAAATTTGACTCATTTCAATTTATATGGTGGAAACATATTTAATGAATTAAAAATAGTAAACTCACTCAAAAAATACTAAATCTTTGCATGAGATAATTTATGTTGTATTTTTATTATATAAAAATTTCAAGTAAAACAAAGATCTAATCATAAAATTGCTTGCAAACCTAATCTATTCATAAACTAAAACCTATTTCCTCCCCCAGATAATCTCACGTTTTAGCATTCTACGTGACAACTTGCTCTAAATATTTTTATATTTTTATCATAGCGATGTATCATATAATAATACCATGATAAATATAATCTCATGTTTTTCATACTTCGTTTGATTTTTTTAGAATTAAAAAACTATTAAGTTCCACGTTACCGATAGAGTGTCGCAACCTAAATTTTTAAAATTTTATTTCAATTTAGTTCATAATAACTCAAAATATACTAAGAAATATCAATTTGATTTTTATATAATTTTTGGTTCATTGTTTTACGAACTTATATTTCACATTTCACCTATTTAAATTTAAATCCTGAAAACATTCTTAATGAATTAAAAATATCAAAATGAATTAAACAAGGTGAAATTTTTACATGTGATAATATATGTTGTATTTTGAGTGTAGCAAAAATTTCAAGATAAAATCAAATTGAAAATATCATGTAGGCTCAAAACAAGGTTCGCACACGGAAAAAAATTAGGTTTCTTAGTGTTTTTCTAAAAAAATATTCGGCAAACAATTGATAACCCATAGTGTTTATAGTTTGGGGAGTAGCAAACCCATTTTTACCGATTACCTAGAAAATAATGCACACGGTAAAGTAAAGTTTGTTACACTCACAAATTTGTGTTTTCCGGCGGTGAACAGTAGTTACGATAAGATTGGTGATCCAATATTCTTCATACGTTTCGATATCTGTTCCTCTCCTGGTTGTATTAATATTTTATATATTCATAAGTAGTATCGTAATAAATAAAATATGTTAAAGTTATATAATTAAATAAATGTATATGTTAGTAATAAATAAAATATATTAAAGTTAGATATTTCTAACTTGGTGGTTGTATTTGTGCCCCAAGAAAAATATTCGCCCAAAGGAAATTCCACTACCGGAAACAGAGAGTTTGCCGAGTGCCCATAGCTTTGCCGAGTGATACATTCCCTCGGGCACTCGGCAAACCCTAGTTTGCCGAGTGTACCATAATATACACTCGGCAAACCTTGTACACACGGCAAAAATGAAACTTTGCCGAGTGTCACGGCTGAGACACTCGGCAAACAACTGGAAAAATCCCTAGGCCCCATTTTTCCTGACGCCGTTGTAACGGTAGAGGAAGAGATTAGGGTTTGACGAGTGTCATATGTGAAAACACTCGGCAAAATCAAAATGCTCATTATTTTATGTGAAATCATAATGTAAGCACATATCACATTTTAAATATGTTTTGAACTTGAATTTTTTTACACTCATAATGCAACCTATGTTAAGCCATGGAAAAGTTTCATATTTTTCTGAGTGGGTTTGCTATTTTTAATAAATTATTCATGTTTCTAGGATTTACTTCGAAGTGGGTCAAATTTCAACTGCATGTACATGAAATAATGACTGAAAAATTGTAGAAAAATCATATTAATGTTCATGATTCCATTTGTAATCTTTTACAACTAAATATATCTAAATATTTAAAATCTAATTTACGACGCTCGGGCGGCAACATGGAGCTTAATGGTTTTTTAATTCTAGAAAATTAAATTGATGCCTAAAAAATATGATACTTGACATGGTGTCATTATATCATACATATATACTATGATAAAAATTTCATAATGTTTCAACAAAGTTTTCGTGTACGACGTTTGGAAACTGGAGAATCCACGAGAAAGTAAATGTGTTTAGGGATGGAATGAGTTAGGTTTAGAAGCAAATCGATATTCAAATCTTTGTTTGAACTTAAAACTTTTTTACTACTAAAACCCAATGTATCTTATACCATGTCCAAATTTGGCATTTTTAGTACTAGCTTGCTATTTTTAGTTAATTGAACTTCTTTATAGAATTTAATTAAAAGATCCCAAATTTGAACTACAAAGTGCATTAAATTTGTTTATTTGAACTAAGAAAATTTCTAGGAGTAACAATAAGTGTATATTATATAATGCCAAATTATGGGATTTTTACTGTCTTTTTTCTATTTTAGTTTTTTTAAAAAAAATTAAAAAAAAATCTTTGCCGAGTGAAATTATCCCTAGCACTCGGCAAAGAGCAAATAAATCATCTTTGCCGAGTACCAGAGTTACTAGCACTCGGCAAAAAAGTTTTTTTTAAAAAAATAACATTTGCCGAGTGCATCACTATTGGCACTCGGCACAATTTTTTTTTAAAAAATAGCATTCGCCGAGTGCTTTACTGATGGCACTCGGTAAAATTTTTTTTAAAAAAAAAAATTCGTTCGCCGAGTGCCTCTCAATTTGGCACTCGACGAAGTTTGGACATAACATAAAATAGCCCCGTGGATCTGGGCGCACTTAAGTGCGCCCAGATCTGCTCCCCCGCTCCCCGCACCTCGCCGCATGCTCCCCCGCTCCCCGCACCCCGCCGCCTGCTCCCCGCCGTCGGCCGACCCCCTGCTACTCGCACCCCGCCGCCGCCACCCGGCCCCTTGCTCCCGCCGGACGGCCCCACGTGCCTCGCCGCCGGCCACGCTGGTGCCGCCGCCGCCGGGCGCCCCTGCGGCCCCTTGCTCCCGTCGGACGGCCCCACGCGCCTCGCCGCCGGCCGCGCTGGTGTCGCCGCCGCCGGCCGCCCCTGCGGCCCCCAGCCCCGGCCCCCGGCCACCAGCGCCGCCGGCCGCCCTAGCCGGCCCCACCAGCCCCGGCTCCCTGCTCCCACGCGCCTCGCCGCCGGCCGCGCCGGCACCCCCGCCGCCGGCCACCAGCCGCCCCCGGCCCCTCCTCCTCCGCCCCCGGCGCCCCAGGCCCCTTCTCCTTTGGTCGCCGTCTCCGCCGCCCCCTCCGCCCCGACCCCTAGCTCCTCCGGTGATATTTTTCCCTCCACTCAATTTAGGTTATACTTTTTTTGAGGTTAGGTTATACATTTTTTGAGAGGAAATATGGATGCTCTAGTGTGTATATTTTCTACTTTACCTATATTTTGTTTAATTAATGCCATGTTTAATGTAATGTTTAATCACATATTTAATCACATGTTTAATTATTAAGAATGCCATGTTAATACCATGTTGTTCTAATATACATGTTTTAGAAATTTTAATATAATTGTTGTAATACTTTTTATGTTTTAATGGTTATGTTGATTAATATCTCGTGTATGTGGATGCCGGCCATCGTGCCGTGATATATATATATATATATATATGTATGTGGATGTCGGCCATCGCGTCATGATGTGTGTATGTGGGTGGCGGCCATCGTGCCATCCTATTTATGTATGCTAGATTTGCTATGTATTAGAGATAAGATGTTGTCAAAAAATTAATTTTTTTTGTTATTGTCACGTATCCTAGGCGTCTCCTGTTCGAAAGAGTTATGGTTTGGAATATGCATGTATTTGTATATTTGTGGCCGTAACTGTTTCGAATTGTCCACGTTTGGACAGCCGTGCAAAACCGTCGCACATCTTAAAGGTTGGGATGTTGTGTATAAGGTGTCGCCACACGGTAAACTGCCTGTTCCCAACAACGAAGACTATAACATAGAGCCGAACACATACGACGGAGAGTTCTTTCAAGAAGATGGGCTACCAGGCATGTTTGTTATCGACTTGACGGAGACGATGGAAGTAGATAACGAAAGTGGTGCCGATGCCGACGAAGGAGACGAGATTCAGAATGGAAGAGACTTAGAACTGCTAGAGAGATTGCACTCAAGCAATCAAAGTGATGACAACATTCCACCTCCTGATCAGCTGGATGATTATATCATATCACGTGATAGTGATGACGATACATATGATCCAGCAAATCCGGACGGCGATGACTATTTCTAGCAGTTGTATGAGAATTATGTTTAATTTTTGATTAAATGCGTTTATAACACATTTCACGGTTTATCTAAAGTGATTTACTCTTTTTCGTAGAAGGTGATTGAAATATGGTGGGGGGTTTAAAGAAATTACTAAGTGCAGTAGTAGGAAAAGGCGGTAAATCCACTCGCTCTCAAGATGAGGTCGGGTCCTCATCTAGACCTCGAGGTAGGAGAACGAAGAAGTCAGCAGTGAGAGGAAAGGCACCCGCGCCCTCGAGTAAAACTACCAGCCAGATATCGACATCTCGTCGCGACGTTGATTACGTGCCGGAGGAGGAGGAGCAGGCTAGGGCGGCGGAGGAGGAGGAGGAGGTGGGGGCAAAGGTGGGGGCAGAGGGTGGGGAGGAGTTTGGGGCAGAGGGAGAGGAGAAGGCTACGGAAGCGGCTACAGTGTGGTTGCGTGGTCCTACGCCACTCCCGAGACGACCAGTGGCAGTAGCTGATCGTGCGCTCATTCGACCCGATGGAAATAGGTAAGTTGCTATAGAAAGTCTATAATGTATTCCTTTCGTTAGTTTAGTTTTTAATATATACTAATACTTTTTAATGATATCGGGGTAGGAACTGGATTATGGTTGAACGAGCAGGTCGTGAGTGCTCACGCCACGTAAACGGCATCCTCGGGCTTCTTATCAAGGAAAAGTTCCCTAGTTTGGTATCTTTTGATGGGAGGATGGAGCCGGCGTACTCATGGAGGCACTATGAAAGTGCGTCGGACGCCCCTGACCGAGAAGGGAGACAATTTCCCCACCTAGACGATCGAGTCAGGGCTGAGCTCTGGGTAAGTTTATTTTCTTAATATATGTGTCAATACTATTGACATGTGGATTACATAACGTTCTCTTTACATCTATATGTAGGATTTTTATAGATGTGATGAGGGGTATGTGGATCAGGCTACCGCTGTTATTAATAGAGCCGCCAAGAAGCTTGTCACCAACATGCATTATGAGGCGCGCATTCAAGCCGTTATCGACTTCTACGCTCAGCACCACCGAGAGAGGAAGAATAAAAAGGATGCCCGAACCACCTTTCTAATACGAGAGGAATACATGATAGTAAGTGTATTCTCGTGTATCTTCTAATACTTAATATTATGTCATTAATAACTTCACTTGCATCAAATAGGTCCCTCCACAGTGGTGTGCCGCTCATCTTGAATGTTGGGGCCAAATTGTTGATAGGTGGTGTTCTGCCGAGTGGTAGAGCAGTCACGATGCATGCCGCTAGAGACGCCTACTCATGCCGGGGGCAGCACACCATCAAGGCTCGCTGAACCTCGACCAGTTCAGGGCAAGATGGGTATGTAGTTACATGTTTCTTTTTTTTCGCTTAATTGCACAATATAACTCTAACTATCTTCTTGTTTCAGTCAACGGCCAATGCGGGTCAGGAATGCTCCCAAGTCATGGCACATGCTCTGGCTCACAAAGGGAGGGCGGTTGAAGGCAATACTTACAATCCAAATGACCCCGCTGAGTCGTACACTAATAAGAACGCATATCAATGCCTCCAGGACTATTCAGAGATGGCAAGGGAAGTGCATGGTCCCGATTATGACCCAGTCGCACATGACATCGATGGCGAGGTAGTCATGAGGGCTGGAGGAGGCAAGAGACACGGGCGATATTTGATGGGCGACGGCGCCATTGATACCCGTAGTACCCCCTCTCTATCTGAGGTGAGAGCTCAGAGCTCGACCTCCAGTCCGGGTATACGCCCTCGCCGAGACACATCTATGGGTCTGATTGCTGATCTACAGTTTAGTTCATTTTCATCAATCATCAAACACTTCAATTTGTTTGTTTTGGAACGTTAATGACTGTGAATTAATGTTTTGTAGGCCAACTAAATGAAGAAAGATCACAAAGGACCGAGTGGTAGACCCAAATAGAGGCTCGGCTGCAGGCTCAGATGCAGGCCGAGATGCAGACCCAGATGCAGCAGTGGTTTGCGCAGATGGGTGGATCTTTTTCAGGTCATATGGGCCAGCCTGGACTTCCTCAACCTCAACAATCTCCGCGGACTCCACAAAGCGGCAATGTGAGTTTCTAATATTGTTTTTGTCGTTTTTGTTATATACAATTGTGCTAACTATTTTTCTTTTTTTTTTCAGTTTCATTCATCGGCAACATGATCAAACACGCAGCCATCTCCACACACTGGGCATAGCGGTAATGCTAACTTGTGAGGCGTGGTGTGAGTTGCTGTTGTGAACTTGTTAATTAACTTGAACTTGTCAACATGAACATGAACTTGAACTTGTCATATCAATTTGAACTTGAATTTGTGATGTGAACGTGAATTTGTGACGTGAACGTGAATTTGTGATGTGAACGTGAATTTTGTGATGTGAATGTAATTTTTGTGATGTGAGTGAATTTGTGATTCATATAGTGATTGAATGTGAATATTTGTGATTGAATGTGAATTTTGGAATGAATTTTGTGACTAAATGTGAATTTGTGATGAATTTTGTGATTGGATGTGATTTTTGGATGAAATATGCATTAAATAAATGAAAAAAATAAATAAAATTTGCCGAGTGCTACACTCGGCAAAGCCACCTAAATAGCATAGAAACGTGCAACGTGGCACGTTTCTGTGCGTTCGGAGGAGGCTTTGCCGAGTGCTTCCATGTGGCACTCGGCAAAGCCCGTGCCACCCGTGCCCCGACCCCCTTCGCCGAGTGCCACGTGGGGCACTCGGCAAACCCTTTGCCACCCGTGCCCCGACCCCCTTCGCCGAGTGCCCACGTGGCACTCGGCAAACCCCCTTCGCTGAGTGCCACGTGGGGCACTCGGCGAACATCCGTTAACAGCCAACCCGACCGTCAGACGAGTGTGTTTGCCGAGTGCCAACGTGGCACTCGGCGAAGTGCAACATTGCACTCGGCAAATACTTCGCCGAGTGCCCGATAAAAAGCACTCGGCGAACACCCTCGTCGCCGATAAGGCTTGTACCGAGTGGGGTTCGCCGAGTGTGGCACTCGGCGAAGCCTTTGCCGAGTGCAAAAGAGGCTTCGCCGAGTGCCCTAGGCACTCGGCAAATGTGGTTGTTCCCGTAGGTGGTTATTATACTCTATATTATCAAATGTTTTAAAAAAATAATAACTATTTGTATTGTATTTATAAAAAAAGATACCTGAAGATGTCCCCTAATCCTGTCCAACTAGCTACTGGTACACATAACTAAAAAGGGTGAAATGGTAGCAAAACAGATATGGTAATATGCATGGCATACATGCACACAGCATGCGCGCTAGCGAGCGAGCGAGCGAGCAATCTTTCTCTCTCTCCTCTCCGGCCGGCCGGGCGGCCCGTGCACGGTCCTTCCGCCGTCCGGGCCCTAGCTCTCCTGATCGCGCTGCGTCCGCGCGCATGCATGCCTGCAACGCGGCGAGGCTGTGACTGCATGCTGCGAGGCCGTCCCATCTGGCGGGCCGGCGTGTGATTCTGAATTTCTGATCAGACGAGAGAGCGGCCACAACACGAACACTCTCTCTCTCTCTCTATCGATTCAGTCCATCCACGAGATGGACAGTTGGACACACACACTGATCAGTGATCAACTCAGCCCCTCCCAGGTGGCGGCTCCAAGGGGTAGTCCAGGTGGGCCCTGGACTACCCCAAAATTTGACTCAATACATGTTTAGATCTTTTATTTAAATATTGATTATGTTTATATTTTTTATTTAAGGGTTGATTCTAGTGGATTTATGATATTAAGGGGGTGTTTGGATATAAGGGCTAAAGCAAAAGGGGCTAAAATTTAACTTCTTTAGGGGCTAAAAATCCAAACATCAAGGCTAAGATGGGGCTAAAAATTTTTAGCCCATTAGCCCCAAGGAGGAGCTAAAGAGGGGCTAAAATGCTCCTTTTCCACCCATACCCTCATTATGCATGCATGCATGAAAATTAATAGTAATAAATGAGGAATATTTCAGTCATTATACACAGTATGAAATGTTTTAGCCCTTTTTTAGCCCTCGGATCCAAACATGGGTTGACTAAAATTTTAGCCCTTTTTTTAGTCATTTTGCTTTAGCATATTGGATCCAACCTAAGAGATATTAATGTTATATTTATCATATTTTGAAAAAATATACTCCCTCTTTCTCATTATCTTCATCATCTAAGCGTTTTTCAGATTTCCCACAATCTATATCATCTAATAGTTGAGTTATTAAAACAGCACATCGTATTATGTGCAAATTGATTTAGAGTCCACATGCATGGCTTTGACTTCCACTTTTGTTTCTTATTTTACTAGTACTCCACATTATCACATGCACATGTAGGTTGAGAGTGCGGAAAAACAAAGCAACAAACACAGCATACGAAGAGAATTTAAGCTTCATATCTCTTGCCTTGGTCATCGTGTCAAGTTGTTAGATGATGGAGATAATGGGAAGGAGGGAGTATTACACTTTGAGTTTATAATGGTATAAAATTTTGGGATATAAAACAGGAACACCCATGAAAAAAATCCTGGAGCCGCCACTGTATACCTGCAGGTGTGTGTGCAGCTGGCCGCTATAGCAGCAGTGTGCAGAGATTATCTCGAGCACTTGACCTCTTCCAGCCCTGTGCAAGATTCCATCCGTGTATGAATATATCACCACACATGACACTACTCGGCCGCCATGCATCGCCATGCGCTTCTTCGGAATCTAATATTCTGCGAGCTAATTAATATATATATATATATATATATATATATATATATATATATATATATACAAATGCTATCATACACCATAAGCGTAGAATAGTTATTCTATCGAAAAATTTATTACTGAGAAAAAAATAGTATTCAATTGCTATTCTACTGAGAAAATCTACTACTGAAAGTAATCGGTGTAGAATAGTTATTCTACACACGTGGTGTATATATATACGGGAGCGCTATTCTACACCACGTGTGTAAAATAACTATTCTACACCGACTACTTTCAGTAGTAGATTTTCTCAATAGAATAGCAATTGAGTACTACTTTTTTCTCAGTAATAGATTTCTCGGTAGAATAGTTATTCTACATTCGTGGTGTAGGATAGCATTTTTATATATATATATATGCATGTGCGCGTGTGGTTATTCAACTAGAGATGCCCTTGGCCCGGTAGCTTGACGGATTGTCGTTAATTATTGGTTGCGTACTGTGCTTAATTAGTTAAACTAAACCACTCTAGATCTAGGCTAATCTGGGTGCTGTAAGAAAATCCTGCAAGCTAAGTTCACACGCTCCTCCTTGCAGGGGCAGTGAGCTCTGAGATAGCTAGCCCTTCTTCACCGGCTATAAATAGCGGCCTTTGCAATGATAAGCCGCCAACCAAAGGAAGCAAACATGCATCTTTCTATAGCTAGCTAGAAATTAAGCTCCTTGATTAGAGTAGTGCTGAATATAGGCCAGTACTAGTACTGCAGTTGAAGCTAGCTTGCTAGCCATATTCGGAGAAGAAGAAACTTAAGCTCGAACAATGGCGAAGCCGCAACAGGAGGTCTACTTCGTGTTCATGAACTTCGACCCCGTCTATGAGCGCCTCAGAGCCGACCGGTCTGTTCATCTAACCACATTCATACTAGGATAGATTCCTTTATCTATAATATATTTTGTGGTAGATGAAAACCCACGTATATGTATCAGATAATCCGACACCCATTTAGCCAGATAGCCTTATCTGAAAGACTCAAACAGTCTATTTAACAACTTGTTAAAGATGTAGTTCAACTTAGACAACTTGTAATGATTCGTCATAGATGACGCGTTATGTATGTGTAAGTCACATATTTACTATGGTCGATCGCTATATCTAGCAATCTAGCAACAACAGAAAGATCGATCGAAGTGTTTCTTGGGTGGTATGGTAGCTGCAGGTCCAAGGAGGGGTCAGCGACGCTGGACGCCTACCTGAGCCACAAGCACGACAAGCTGCTCGCCAAGCTCCTGCAGCCTGACACCTACCGGAAGAAGTCGTCGCTCGCCATCGTCGACGGCTTCGCCGTCGAGATAACCGATGCCCAGGTCGAACATAAGCACATTTCAGTCAGTTGCAGAGTAGTAGCAGCAGACTAGTTATCTGAAACTTCTTAAATCAGCATTTCCAGTAAGTAGCAGAGTAGTATTACCAGCAGGCTAGATAGCTATATGAAAGTTCTTATCAGCTAAGCTGATGGATGCTCATGTTTCATGGCCATGCAGGCGAGCATACTGAGGTCGGCGAAAGAGGTGAGGGTGGTGGAGAAGAACCAGGAGCTTGCTTGACCAGTCAAATCAACAGAGATTATCACTACACACATATACATATGTGTGTGCCACTTAATCGAGTAGATGTTTAATTTAATTTCGTATCATCAGCCATCATGGCTATATAACATAGCTATATATATAGTAAATCTTTGCAGTTAATTACGCTAATTAAAGGATTTCATTAACTTGATCAATCGATGATCGAGTTGACCGTAGTCAAATGCGAGACTTTGCATAAATATACTCATATTATATATATATATATATATATATATATATGAGTATATATATACTGTATGCGGATTTGTTGACTCCATTGTCAACCATACTTGCTAGTATATACTACTATATATAGTATATTACTACTGCTTATTAGCAGTTGGCTTTGATAGTATATATACTGTATAGGAGTATATGCAAAAGACATCTGTAGCTAGCTCTAGGAGCCAGTGATCGAGGTGTGCCAGCTTTGAACAATGGACCTTCTCATGAAATTGGTGATCGATAACCTCCAAGTCTCCGAGACGATCTTGATTGGAACACACATGCCAACGCGTTTGGTTGATCAAGAAACTCTGCATGGATATTTGGACAACTAAGCATGCAGCCTACCTATAGCTAAGAATATCAACATCTTTCTCAGCATTTGCTGTAGTGCTGTCTCTGCGTGTATATATGTGTGCCTCTCAGCTGAGATGATCGAAGCCAAAATGTAGTAGATCGAAACTGCAGCTCAGTTTTACATTAACATTAGCCCACACGTACATCACATAGATTACTACCGGAAACTCAAAGTTTACCGAGTGTCCTCTCTTTTGTTGAGTGCAATATCTCGAGCACTCGGCAAAGGATATTTTGCCGAGTGTTATTTAAAAAACACTCGGTAAACTTTAAACACTCGGCGAATTAATTTTTTGCCGAGTGCCCAAAAAAATACACTCGACAAAGCTGGAGACTAACGGGCGTCACGCCGGCGTTTTTGAGCGGACAATTTTTTTTTGAGTTTGCCGAGTGTTTTTTGAAAAACACTCGGCAAAGACACTTGGTTTGCCGAGTGTTTTCAATGTCTTTGCCGAGTGTCTTTGCCGCTCCTCCACGGCGCCGCGCGCCGTCGCCCCGGCCCCGCGCACCGTCGCCCCGCCTCGACGTGCGCCGCGCCGGCCCGGCACCACGCGCCGCCCGGCCCTGCCCCTGCGTCGCGCGCCTTGCCCGCGTCATCGCCCGCACCGCGCCCGCGCCGCGGCCACGCCCGCGTCCGTGGCGCGCCCAACTTTTTTTATTTTACACTAATTTATTTGTCGAGTGCTTTCTTTTAGCTCTCGGCAAACTGACCGTCAAGTTTCTATCATTCCGTTTGTCTCTTTTTTCGTCGAGTGCCAACTTTTACACTCGGTAACACATGTTCGCCGAGTGCCCGATAAAAAACACTCGGCGAAGTGTTGTTCGCCGAGAACATTTTTGTTGTACGTCGTTCGCCGAGTGCAACACTCGGCGAAGCCTTTGTCAAGTGTAAACAAGGTTTTGCCGAGTGCTTTTGGCACTCGGCGAACAAAGGTTCTCCCGTAGTGGCTAGCTAGTTGATCCATGCATTTATCATAACCTTTTATAACTATGGTACGCCACTAATGGGTACGCCCTAGTGGATTAGACTTCGGTCCGTTACTAATAATGCAGTTTGTCACTATAAGTTTATTACTGACACGCGTTTTTGATCCGTCAATAAAATTTTGTCACTAAATATCATTTATGTAGTAGTGGATGTGTATGAAATTAAACATGGGAATGTAAGAGATTCAATTGATTAAAGAATTACTACTGAATACTGCATCACTACTAGTAACATATTCTAATATTACAATGTTTCCTAGTATAAATATGTAGGATTATTCGAATTAAAGTAAACACGAATTGATCATACATGGACCGCCAATTAATCAACATAAGGAATTTGGGATGCAAGATATATAAGGCCTAGACATCGAAATGCAGGTGCAAACTGCAGACCGGAAACCATATATATTTCTGAGTCAGTAGATAACTAGCACGTCATTTTTTTCCTCGAAAATGCATAATTTTTTCTACGAGAGACATAATATTGCATTGCCAATCAAATCAACACAAATACCGAATAAAAATTTGCATACTATAGGCAGAGCATGCGATTAATAAAACTTGTGCAAAGCCCATTTTTCTTGTTTCCTTTTCAGAATGTACTAACTCAGGTTCCTGTGGCTGGGAAAAGCAATATATTCGTGTTAACTTCTGTGATGCTAACTGACACGCTGTTTTTGATGAGATATCCTTTTAGCTCGTCAGAACTAAATAACTCCGAATCAATGATTCAGAAAGAGAAACATTAAGACGGTGTAATTCTGTTCAGTAATCAAGCGCAGTGAGGTGGATGACACAAAATGCAGAGCCAATGAGAAGTCGATACGTGGATCTATAGTTGGGGTATTAAAGAACTCCATTGACAATGTAGGGCACATAGAGCATGCATGCAGCATGTCCAAGCTCTGGAATAAGTCTGAATAATGCAGTCAGCATGTTATCCCAAAAGGAATTTTTCCATTGCGTGGCATGTAGCCTCTGCAATCTGCATATATGCGCCCCAGGCCCCAGCTGCCTGCGCCCATCTCTCCATCTGCAGAGCAAGGAGACAAAGTCGATCCATTATCCATTGCTGATAGATAGCTTTGCAATAATCACACTGCACTGCCGATGTACCCTACATGTACAAGTGGATAGCGAAAACCACGTCAACCGATGTATTACTGCTACTTATCCATCGTGGATATATAAACCTCGGTTTGGATTATAAGAAGCCAAAAGAGATCACGTGGGATTGAAATATTTAATAGTTTAGGAGTTTAGAATCCCGATCCTATTGTTGGACCAAAATTTTAGTTTAAATTATAGGTTAATAGGTTGAAATCACTTGTGACGATCCCAACTGAAAATGTAGGGGTTGAATTCACAGGGCTTAGTACACTTCATAACCAAAATATTATATTGCTTGAACTTGAATAGTAGGTGAGCAGTAATATTAACATAAGATTCTATGAAAAAATTAATGAGATATGAATTCCAATTTGAACGTTGGATTATATTCAGGACAAATGTGTTATTAATGATTTTCATTTATACTATCTTTTCCTGAACATATAAATGATTTTCTTTTCAATTTGTCCAAATCAATCAATTAATAAGCCAATAAGTAAAATTCAACAATATTGTATGTCTATAGAAAACAAACTACATCAAGCAAGCAAAGAGCAAATGTGAGACTTGGGAGGGGTATACAGGATGGACTCGTCATAGTACAGAGAGGCTAGATCATGAGATCTAGCACCAGCCCATCCACCCATCGACGGAGCCGCGCAAAAGCCTGAGCATCACTGGCCAACGCGGGGCGCACAGGTCTAGGACGTGGCGAGGACGTGCGGTAACACTTGGCGGTGTGGCAATGCTGGCCGCAGAGCATAGAGCGTAGCTATGCAGCCGTGCATCGTTTGTCGGTGTAGCCACGTAGGGCCAAGGGGCGCCGCTAGCGAGCGTGAGGCATGTGGGGCACACAGTCCTAGGGTGGGGCCGCGTGAGTGGCCAAGCAGGGGGCATAGATGGGGCGGTGTGAGAGAGTGCCGAGGGACGAAGGGAAGGGTGGCGCGAGGGATGTGTGGGTAGTGGGAGTGGGTGGAGGTAGCCAAAGCCAAAGTGTATACTAGGGTTTTTTTCTCGTGGAGTTGTGGACTATGCTGATGGGCTAGCTGTATTATTGGGCTGAATACATAGGGTGTCGTTGCATGAGAACAAGAATAGCCTATGGGGGTACCCGTAGTTTGATTTGTGTAGCTAGAATGGGGAGTCGTGAAGGTGAATCAATGGTTATCTCGATGGACGAGGCACAAGAGAGGGGACCTAGGTGTTTAGATAGGTTTAGGCCTCCCGGGGGATAATAGCACTACTCTTGTGTATATGATTCTATCGTTGGGGTTGCCTTTTTTACTTAACTTTGGCTTGATTTGCCCCTGTGAGAGGGAAACGAGGGTTACAAATGATGATGAATTACCCTATTAATGACTAAGAAAATAGTCAAATAATGGGTGATAATAGTTAAGAATGACTGTTACAATTGATGACGACCTTCATGGTGATTGATGATGGTCTGGCCTTTTAAGGCAGACTGTTGGAATATTGGCACTTGGGAGATGGCTCCCTGAGTGTGGGTGTTTAGGGACTCGGGGCCCCTCAACATCAGTCTTTAGGAGGTAACCGACCATTATTGCGCAGTCGGTGCAGAAAGCACTCGCGAGGGTACCCAGGGTTATATTTCCGACAGTAGCCCCCGATCTCTTTTTGGAGTGCGAATAGTCTCGAGCAGGTGGAAAGAGCTCTAAAATAATTGTTGATAATATATTCTCCCTGACTGGTGCACCGCCTAGGTGCACCTACCGAGTGCAGCCCCCGAGATTGGAGTTTCTTCAAAGAATAAGCTTCAGTCTCAAATGCTTTGAAGGCTTGAGGCATTATAACTGTGTGAAGTTTTCTGAGTGCTTTTTGGCAAGGACATCAACAGACTACTGATGTAGAGTGGAACTTGTCAGAATAGGCAGTTCGACTGGATTTGCATAGCTTCCAATGTCACTTTCTCGAGATGACATGAACGCAACGACTTGCTTTTTGCTTCAACTTATATTGTGCAGTTCGAAATCTTCTAATGGTTCTGGAAACCATGTCGGTGCAATTGATGGCGAAGATTGCTTTGGGTTGCGTGTTTGGCAACCGTGACGCATCGGGGATTTGAGCACTTGAAAGCGAGGCTTATAAGTAGTTTCTTCAGTATGTTGAATAAATGGGCTTGACCCAAATTTATTTGAAGGATAATTCATGGAAAAATCTCAAAGGCCCACCATGTAGAGGGAGCATGTGAACCTTTAGTCCCACCTTGCTAGTTCTAGGAGAGGAAGACCAGCTTATAAGGGATGGTGCTCTCCTTGCAACTAGACCTATATGGGTGAGAGGAGACTAGAGAAACACACGCGTGCGCTCGCTCGCCTCGCCTCGCCTGGCCGGGCTAGGCTCGGGCACGGGCACGGGCCAGGGCCGGGGGGCGCGGGAGCACGACATGCGTGTGAATGGTCCGCCAAAATCGGATCCGATTGCTTGCGCAGACCCGGCTCCCTTTTGCCGTTCCATTTTGCTGCGGGTGTAATTGGTTGGAACGGTTCCGATTCATCTTCAGAGCAGTTACTAGTGGAGAATGAAGAGACGCCCTGATCACGCGTCTATTTCTCCTCCACCAAAAACTGAGCGACGGTTCGGCAAAAGAGAGAACTGAAGAGTCCCGCCGATCTCCTCTGTTTTGTGCTGCTATTCATAGACTACTTCGTTCCTCTCATCGGCGTGCACCATTGAGCGAAAGAGCAGGTCTCCGGAACCCGTCGCCTTCGAGATCCTGCACCGGGAGAGGGCGAATAAGGTTTTTGGGAAGTGCTCCACGCGACTGCTCGCATTCGTCCACCATGGCTCGTCTTCCTCTTCGCTCGAGTGCTGCCCGTCGTCGCCGTCGTCTGGTACCGCGCGTCGTCATCATGGTACCAGTCCGATCTGTGGCTGCTCCAACTGTGAACATCCGGTACGTTCTTACCACGTTTAGTACATTATTCTTGTTCATGTGTATAGTGTACTGCTATATCGTGGTTATGCGTATTCATCTGTTTTACGTCATGATTTATTTGTGGAATAAGTTAAACCTAATAGTGATGTTATATCCAACAATCCAAAAACCTTATTCTAGGCACTGTGGTTTTGATATGGCTGGATTTGCCGATGCACTAAGGCTGGAGAAATTTTCCGGTGTGCACTTCAAGAGATGGCAGATCAAAGTCACTTTGTGGCTAATAGCTATGAATGTCTACTGGGTTAGTAATGGCAAACCTGAAGGAGATCTTTCTGCTGAAAAGGAGAAAGAGTTCAAGGATGCCACTACAATCTTTGTAGGATGCATTCTTAGTGTTCTTGTTGATCATCTGTGCGAGGTGTATATGCACATGACAGACGCGAAGGAGTTATGGGATGCACTAAATGCGAAATTCGGTGCTACTGATGCTAGCAATGACTTGTATGTCATGGAGAAATTTCATGATTACAGGATGGTTAATAGACCGTTCTATAGTGGATCAGGCTCATGAAATACAGGCCATTGCTAAAGAACTCGAACTTCTAAAGTGGGCCTTACCCGACACGTTTGTGGCTGCTTGCATTATTGCGAAATTACCTTCTTCATGGAGGAGTTTCGGTACTACACTCAAACACAAGATCGAGACAGGAATTCTCTGTTGAGAGTTTGATAAGGTCTCTTGATGTTGAGGAGAAAGCCAGGGAAAAGGACGCTGCGGCAAAAGGTGAGGGGCAATCAAGCACCAACGTGGTGCATCAACCCTCAGGCAAGAACAAAGGGAAATTCAAAGTTAAACAAACTACCAACTACAAGAAGAAGAAGAGTAACACAGATGCGAAGCCTTGCTTTGTATGTGGAGAAGTTGGCCATTGGGCCAAGAAGTGTCCACATCGCAAAGGGATGAAAGCTCCTGCAGGACAGACTTCAAAGTCTGTCAATGTTACCATTGGCAATACTGAAGATGGGAACGTGTATGGTAATTTTCCTACCGTTCTTTCAGTTGATCAGTCTACCAATTGGTGGGTTGATACAGGGGCTAATGTACATGTCTGTGCTGATATCTCTTTGTTCTCTTCTTACCAGGTCACTCGGGATTCTTCCATCCTAATGGGGAATGGGTCTCATGCTTCTGTTCATGGTGTTGGCACGGTAGATCTGAAGTTTACTTCGGGAAAGATCGTGCAGCTAAAGAACGTGCAGCATGTCCCTTCTATCAACAAGAATCTAGTTAGTGGCTCCCGTCTATGTAGGGATGGGTTTAAATTGGTGTTTGAGTCTAATAAAGTAGTCGTGTCAAAACATGGACTATTTATTGGTAAAGGCTACGAATATGGTGGCTTGTTTCACTTTTCCCTTTCTGATTTCTGCAATAAATCTGTGAACCATATATGTGGCAATGTTGGTGATGATGTCAATGTTTGGCACTCACGTTTATGTCATATAAATTTTGGTTTGATGTCTCGGCTTTCTAGTATGAACTTAATTTCAAACATTTCCATTGTTAAAGGTTCTAAGTGCCATAGTTGTGTGCAGTCAAAGCAACCTCGTAAGCCTCACAAGGCAGCCGAGGAGAGAAACTTGGCACCACTAGAACTCGTACATTCAGATCTTTGTGAAATGAATGGCGTGTTAACAAAGGGTGGAAAATGATACTTCATGACGCTAATTGATGATGCGACTAGATTTTGCTATGTTTATCTATTAAAAATGAAAGATGAGGCTCTTGACTATTTTAAAATTTATAAGGCAGAAGCTGAAAATCAACTAAAGAGAAAGATCAAAAGACTTAGGTCAGATCGTGGTGGAGAGTATTTTTCAAATGAGTTTGACTTATTCTGTGAGGAACATGGGATTATACATGAGAGAACACCTCCCTATTCACCCGAATCAAATGGGATTGCTGAAAGGAAGAACCACACCTTGACTGACTTGGTTAATGCCATGTTAGACACTGCGGGATTATCTGAGGCATGGTGGGGGGAGGCATTACTGACCTCTTGTCATGTATTAAATAGAGTTCCTAACAAGAATAAGGACAAAACCCCATACGAGATGTGGGTTGGAAGAAAACCATCACTTTCTTACTTGCGCACATGGGGTTGCTTGACGAAAGTCAATGTACCGATAACTAAGAAGCGCAAGCTTGGACCTAAAACTATGGATTGTGTCTTTCTAGGATATGCTCATCGCAGTATTGCCTATAGATTTTTAGTAGTAAAATCTGAGGTACCAGACATGCATGTTGGTACAATTATGGAGTCTCGAGATGCAACATTTTTTGATAGCATATTTCCAATGAAAGATACTCATAGCCCTTCTAGTCAAACTCCTAAGACAATTCCCAATTCAATCACACCACCTGAATTTTCTGAACAAACACATGAAACTGTCCCTGAGGAGGATGACAGTGAAGCTCCTAGGAGGAGCAAGAGACGAAGGATAAATAAATCCTTTGGTGATGATTTCACTGTGTACCTTGTGGATGACACTCCCACGTCTATGTCAGAAGCATATGCATCTCCTGATGCAGACTACTGGAAAGAGGCTGTCCGTAGCGAGATGGATTCCATTATTGCTAATAGGACTTGGGAAGTGACAGAACGACCTTATGGTTGCAAACCTATAGGGTGCAATTGGGTGTTCAAAAAGAAGCTTAGGCCTGATGGTACTATTGAAAAGTATAAGGCTCGACTTGTAGCCAAGGGCTATACCTAGAAAGAATGCGAAGATTTCTTTGACACTTACTCACCTGTTGCTCGATTGACCACTATTCAAGTACTACTTTCTTTGGCTGCCTCACATGGTCTTCTCGTTCATCAGATGGATGTTAAGACAACTTTTCTTAATGGAGAGCTGGATGAGGAAATTTACATGGATCAGCCTGATGGATTTGTAGTAAAAGGTCAAGAAGGCATGGTGTGTAAGCTATTGAAATCTTTGTATGGTCTGAAACAAGCTCCGAAGCAATGGCATGAGAAGTTTGATAAAACTTTAACATCTGCGGGATTTGCAGTCAATGAGGCAGATAAATGTGTATACTATCGCTATGGTGGGGGTGAGGGAGTTATTTTGTGCCTATATGTCGACGACATACTGATCTTTGGGACAAACATTAATGTGATAAATGAGATTAAAACTTTCTTGTCTCAAAATTTTGATATGAAGGATCTGAGAGTGGCTGATGTAATTCTGAACATCAAGCTAACAAGGGATGAGAATGGGATTACACTTTTGCAGTCTCATTATGTGGAAAAGGTCTCAAGCCGCTTTGGCTACATGGACAGTAAGTCTTCTCCAACACCTTATGATCCTATTTTGTTACTTCGAAAGAACAAGAGACTTGCTAGGAATCAATTGGAATACTCCCAGATCATTGGATCATTCATGTACCTAGCTAGTGCTACTAGGCCTGACATCTCTTTTGCTGTTTGCAAATTGAGCCGGTTTACTTCTAATCCGGGATATGATCATTGGCGTGTGCTTGAGAGAGTCATGCGCTATCTAAGAGGTACTATGAGTTTTGGACTTCACTATTCTGGGTACCCTTCGGTACTGGAGGGTTATAGTGATTCAAACTGGATTACTGATATTGATGAGATCAAAGCCACGAGTAGATATGTGTTTACTCTTGGAGGTGCAGCTGTTTCATGGAGGTCTTGCAAACAGACCATATTGACGAGGTCAACCATGGAAGCAGAGCTCACGACACTAGACACAGCCACTGTTGAAGCAGAATGGTTGCATGATCTATTGATGGGTTTACCAGTGGTTGAAAAACCAGTGCCAGCTATCCTTATGAACTGTGACAATCAAACGATCATTGTCAAGGTGAATAGTTCTAAGGATAACATGAAATCGTCTAGACATGTAAAGAGACGATTGAAATCTGTCAGGAAGTTGAGAAACTCCGGAGTTATAACATTGGATTATATCCAAACATCTAAAAATCTGGCAGATCCCTTTACAAAGGGATTATCACGGAATGTGATAGACAATGCATCGAAGGAGATGGGTATGAGACCCATGTGAGTTATACTATGGTAGTAACCCAACCTATGTGATCGGCGATCCCGTGAATTAGGACCTGGGAAGAACAAGCCATCAGTTAACTGAAGAGAGTAATTTTAACCCACTCTATGTGAAGATGCAATACTCTCAGAAACTGCTAGGCAGGTTGACGACTGTCTTAATGTGTTCTGTTGGCTATATTAGTGAAGATGCTATCCTGCAGAGCATTCTTGAAAGAACACACCTATATGAGCTCGATTGTTGGTCGCAGTCTATGGAGACTTGGGCAGTCTCCTAGTAATCTCATGAAGAGACCAAGGAGTATGACTTATACGCTCCACCCGAGGGGTAGGCTACTGGCAGCCTAGTATCAGTTAAGACTTTAAGTGAAACTTACTTGCACAAAACTTGCAATTCAAGGCATAGTCAATTGTTCAAGTTGTGAGTGAGTGTAGCTTGAAGCTCTAGATGGATGTTCAACCTTAACCGGTCTCCATCAAAACACTGGTATATAAACAATACAAAGAATCAGGCAAATCTCTGTGGGACTTTGAGCTATGGTGGGGGATTGTTGAATAAATGGGCTTGGCCCAAATTTATTTGAAGAATAATTCCTGGAAAAATCTCAAAGGCCCACCATGTAGAGGGAGCATGTGAACCTTTAGTCCCACCTTGCTAGTTCTAGGAGAGAAAGACCAACTTATAAGGGATGGTGCTCTCCTTGCAACTAGACCTATATGGGTGAGAGGAGACTACAGAAACACACGCGCGCGTTCGTTCGCCTCGCTTCGCCGGGTCGAGCCGGGCTCGGGCACGGGCCGGGGCCGAGGGGCGCGGGCGCACGACATCCGCGTGAATGGTCCGCCGAAATCGGATCCGATTGCTTGCGCAGACGCGGGTCCCTTTTGCCGTTCCGTTTTGCCGTGGGTGTAATTGGTTGGAACGGTTCCGATTCATCTTCGGAGCAGTTACTAGTGGAGAATGAAGAGACGCCCTGATCACGCGTCTATTTCTCCTCCACCAAAAACTGAGCGACAGTTCTGCAAAAGAGAGAACTGAAGAGTCTCGCCGATCTCCTCTGTTTTGTGCTGCTATTCGTAGACTACTCCGTTCCTCTCATCGGTGTGCACCATTGAGCGGAAGAGCAGGTCTCCGGAACCCGTCGCCTTCGAGATCCTGCACCGGGAGAGGGTGAATAAGGTTTTTGGGAAGCGCTCCGCGCGACTGCTCGCATTCGTCCACCACGGCTCGTCTTCCTCTTCGCTCGAGTGCTGCCCGTCGTCGCCGTCGTCCGGTACCACGCGTCGTCATCGTGGTACCAGTCTGATCTGTGGCTGCTCCAACTGTGAACATCCGGTACGTTCTTACCACGTTCAGTACATTATTCTTGTTCATGTGTATAGTGTAATGCTATACCGTGGTTATGCGTATTCATCTGTTTTACGTCATGATTTATTTGTGGAATAAGTTAAACCTAATAGTGTTGTTATATCCAACATAGTATACCTTTTTCCATAGATTCCTGGAACATCCTTTCCCTTTGATCTCTTTGCGCCCCGCAATCCCAACCGGCATTGCAACTACGTGGTTTTTGTGGGATTGGAATGGCGACTAGAGGGGGGTGAATAGGCGCCTCGACACTTTCTCGTGAATAGGTGGCCTTTTCAAAACACCCAACGCACCTCCAATAATTTCGAATTCAAATTTAAACCAATCAATACGAATCAGAGCAACAAAAATATTTCAAATTCAGAATTCAGTGATGAGTAATTTTTAACCACACAACAGAGTTGTAATATACTGAAAAGGGAGTTCAACTCAGATTTGAAACTGAAAACTAAATTCTAAAAATAAACAGTAATTTCAGATAAGGACACAACACTTCTGAGTTTTTCTTGATGATGAACAGTGCATACACATCTTCTGATTCAAATTTCAGGTTTCAGCAAATTCAAACACAAAACTACACAGCTGTAAACTCAGAATGGATTCAAGACAAATTCTGGAAATGATTACAGCAAACTGATGTTATAACAGTATTTTCAGAGAGCCTATGAACTGTATTCAGGATACAATTTTCAGAAGTAATATGAGCTGAAACAGATTATGGCAATTCATAAAACAGAACAGAACTGAACCAATTCAATTTAAACCTGTTGTTTGAATGAACAATTCAAATTCAAAATAGAAATATGAAAATATTCAGTGTATTCAGAATGACTTTGAGTAATTACTTCAATTCAGAAAACTAACTCAAAATAGATTCAAACAGAAATTCAAACTACAAGTTCTGAAACTTCCTGGAAGATGAACAGTACTAGCAGATCCAGTTCAATCTACCAAATTTAATTCAAACAGATTCAAACAGACTCAATTGAAAATACTACTACTGAAATTGTCAGTATGATGAACAGTATCAACAGATTCACTTCATCACACAGATTAATGTTTTGCACACATTTTTGTTCAGATTTGAATAAATAGTCAAGAACCAATGTTGTATACATTATTTTAGAATCTGGACAGACTTAATCAATCTTAACAAATCGACATTTTCAATTCAGTCTCATGCCAATAACTTTTAGACTAGTTTCAGATAATCAAAACACTAGAACAGAAACAGAAAAACAAAAGTTCAGAAGATTAAAAAACCTCTAGAGTTGACCATTTCAGTTTGAACTGAGACTGAAAACTGATGAGATACGA
Source organism: Zizania palustris (assembly GCA_019279435.1). Lineage (NCBI taxonomy): Eukaryota > Viridiplantae > Streptophyta > Magnoliopsida > Poales > Poaceae > Zizania > Zizania palustris. The sequence continues at coordinate 73,399,983 of JAAALK010000288.1, read as the reverse complement.
ACAGGAAAAATACACACAAAACTGTTATGGATTTAATTTGACTAAAAACAGAATTTTCAGAATAGATACTAGATCAATACTCAGGTTGTATAGATTCAGAAAAGCCTTGCTAAATTGAAAAAGTCACAGCAGCAGAGTATTGAAAATCAGTGTTGAATCCTAGACTTCCTATTTTCAAACCAGAACACATTCTCCAAAAATCATATACTTAATTAAGATTTTAAGAATGTACTTTAACCAGAAACTTCTTACTACAGAACAGATTTCTTTTCAGATCAAATACAGAAACACAGAATAGTTAGAACCAATTTGATAAACTTCAGAAAACAGATTCATGACACAAAAATTCAAACAGTTTCAGTTCTACTAGGAATGAGATTTCAAACTTTTCTTGAGACAAGGTTAATTCATCAAAGTAAGTCAGAAGATCACACTAATCATTCCAAATGATAGACAAGACATGCTCAAATTTTTAGATAAAGAAAGAAGTAGCAATACTATTTCATAACATTTCAAATATTGAGAATAACCAGACAATTTGCAAAAACTCTCAGCAATCCATACTGTTCATGGTAATATTCTATTGAAAATCTGAATATATGACATTCAAATCTCAAGACTTCAATTAGTATATCATCATGATGATTTAAAAACCAATCTGAAAGAGAATCCACTCAAAACAACTCAAGAATCTGAAGACCTTTAATCAAACAAATCACTTAGCCAGAAATTACTATTCACAGTAATAAAACAGCAGATTCAAGAAGTATTCAGAAATCAAAAACTATTTAGGCATGCTTCATCCAAGAGAATACAACTTGATTCAAACACTTCAGCAGAAAAGCCAGGATCACCCTTCAATCATGATTTCAGCAACAATAAAAACAAGATTTACAGATTTAGAACTTCAAAACAACCACAAGATAAACAACAAGATTTACTTGCTCAGAAATGAAAACTGAATCACTAAACACAGCAGAATACCTCCTTGAAGAATCCCCAGAAGATGATGCACAGAAATCTTGCTTGATCCTGAAGAACTTGCTGAGGAAGAACAGATTCTCCACCCGATCACTGTTTATGTTCTTGACAAAAGAAATAGTGGCGTGGAGAAAACATTTTGGCTAGCATAAAGTTCTGGAAATTGATTCTCAAAAGAATCAGCACTATTGAGAGTTGTTCCTCCACGGATTAAAAGCCTGAGGCACTTGTCAGAAATTCCAGGAGATCCCAGCAAAAATAGAGATGAAATCCAAGCAACCAGCGCTGAAATCAGAATTAATCTTACGTGCTACAGTGGCGCCGGCAACCCTGTTGCGAATCAGGAAGTTTTATCTGAACTGCATCCTCTCTCCGTATATCTTGTGAGCAAAAATCTTGATGAAACATGTTCAGCCTAAACTTAGGGGATAAGATCCCTTAAGTAGGCACATTCTAGAAGAACCTTTTACAAAAAGACCCTTGGGCAAGTTCAGAATACAATATCCTGAAAATTACCCCATTTGACTCTAAAATAAAAACAACTAGACTCACCCTTTTAATATATTTTCAGAACTCGACAATTCTAAAAATATACCAAAAGTTTACACTATTAAACTGAAATACTAAAATCCTATTTATTGTATTTAAAACATTTAGAGATTCGATGGTTTTCAGCAAAAACCGACAAAGCCTCTCAATTCTTCGACTTATGACACCGCTTTGCGACTCCGAGCGCTAGCAAGCCTTTTCCGCTCTCGATACCCTCGAGACGCCTGATTACTTGTCCTGGCCTCCCTTTCAAAGACTCGGTCGTCACGCCGTCGCAACCATCCATCCGTCCAAGTCTTGCTCGATCTTTTCGTGCACTCTTGAGATCTTCTCCAACTTCACTCGGCCTTCCTGATCCTCCGACATCGAGCTCCCCACTTGACCCTCGATCACTCGCCATTGATAGTTGGTCAGCATCTCCACCCTGCACATTCAAGACACGCCAAAACAAGAACACGACGCACCACCGAAAACCTCGGCAACCAATCCTCAATTTTACATCGAACCCTTTGATGCACACAACCCAACACTCAACCAATCGCTCAACCGCTCATCCTTGTCAATCACTCAACATATAGATAGAAACCACCCTTGGTTTCATAGTTTGCTATTGCAAAGCACGCCGGTTGTTCTATCGAAAATCATTGGTGTCTCCCTTCAAGGCTCCAATGGCGACAAATTCTCCTTAGAGGTCAGTCGATCGAGCGAAGGATTTTTGACCATCATCGGTGAACCGTGGAGAGATCCCATCGAAGCTTCTGTCGTCATGGCGCCCAACCGACAGTGAGCCAGTTCCATCTCCTGACACCCACGAGCTTGTGGTTTTTAATTCCTTCTTCTCTCGTGGTTTTGGGCTGCCAACCCATCCTTTTCTTCGAGGCATCCTCCACCATTACGATATTTCCCTTTGCAATTTGAATCCCAATTTTGATCTCCACCTTGCCATTTTGTCCATATGTATGAGGCTTTCCTAGGGATTGGGCCTCATTTCAACCTATTCCGTTATTTTTTCGGCCTATAGGCATCTGGTGGCAAGGTGGTCGGTGGTTGCGGACTCCAGCTTTGCGATGGGAAGACGACAGAGTATATTCCGGTGGTGCTTCTGACCTCCAATAAGGGTTGGCAATCGGGCTAGTTTTACATGGCCAACCATGAGCCATCCTTGTCATTGGAGATCGATCGAGTGCCGAGGACAATGCTCACTTGGACCAACCGCTGCTCATCGGAGGAGCAAGAGCAGGTTGATGAGTTACGGCTTCACCCAACCTTCAAGTACTTGGGTCTAGCATGATTTTCACATGTTCCCGAGTGTATCTCCTCTAGTATCTTCAAGCCTTCAGCTTTGTCAACATATTTAAGTAGCACTCTAGTCGACACAACTCTTTTGTCTAATTCTGTCCCCACCAAGACATACTAATTCCTTCTTTGGGACAAATGAATCGCAGTGTATTTATCTTGGGGGACTCTAGAATTGACGATGAAGTCGATGATTGGTCGGTGCCAATTTGTACTCATAGCTTCAGCCCAAAATTTTCTAGGAGTCCTATGCTCATTGAGCATCATCCTAGCCATCTCCACAAGTGTGTGATTTTTCCTCTTAACCACACCATTTGTTGATGGACTCTAGGTGCAGAAAACTGATGTTCAATTTCATGTTCAAGGCAAAATTTTGCAAAACAACTATTTTTGAACTCGATGCCGTTGTCGCTTCGAATATCTTTCATTGCACTAGGGAGTTCATTGAATAGTCTCAGTGCTAAGCTCCGAAAGTGTATGAACACTTCATCCTTGCTCACAAGAAAGAAAACCCAAGAGTAACGAGAGTAGTCATCAACAACAACAAGTACATATCATTTACCGCCTAACGAGCTAACCCGGGATGGACCAACAGTATCCATGTGAAGAAGCTCACTGGGTCGCTCAGTCATTACCATGTTTATGGGGGAATGCGAGGTGGCAACCATTTTTCCAAGACGACATGGAGCACAAATGAGGTTCTTCTCAAATTTTAGCTTGGGCAATCCTCAGATGAGTCCTAGGGCACTTAATCTCGCAAGAAGATCAAAGCTCATGTGCACTAGTATCTTATGCCACATCCAAAGCTCAGAAGACGGTTCAGCTAAAAGACAATGAGAAGATCCAAATGACTAAGAGAAATCAGCTCCAAAAACTCTCCCTACTCTCAAGATTTTGCAAATGAAAGCACCGGAAGAATCAAGCACATAAGAGACATTACGACCAAAATGAACCTCAAAGCCCTCATCAAGTAATTGTGAAACTGAAAGTAAATTGTACCCCAAGTCCTCAACCAAAGACACATTAGTGAGAGTGAAATTTTCATTAATTTTGATCATACCTTGGCCTTTCACTCTGCTTTTGCGATTGTTTCCAAACGTGATGCTTTCTCGATGCTTGGCTGAGGTGAAGCTGGAGAACCATGAAGACTTTCCGGTCATGTGACGCGAATACCCAGAATCAATGATCCACTTGTCCTCCAGCCTCCCATGCCTCCCCTAAGTAGAGACGGGAGATCTTGTGTACTCAGTGCTGGGTTTAGAAATAAGATGCCTAGGTATCCAGCACTGAACTACTCGAGAAGTAGGTAAAGCAAGAGACTGTGTAGGATGAGAGTCATACTGAACATGAGGTCTTCTTGCAAATTGCTGAGGTCTCCTAAAATGATTTGGACCAAAATGCCTATGTGGTCTATCATCATACAAAGCATGATATAAACCACGATGGGCATAGCCACTCATATAACTATGTGGAACCTCATAATTAGAATAAGTATGATAACCATAATCATGCATATCAAATGAAGGATAATCATGAAAGTGTAAAGAGTGAGCACGACGTTCATCTTTCATATGTATATAGCAAAAACCAATCAAATGACCTACACGATGACAATAAGAGCAGTGAAAAACTTTCTTAAGTGTAGGTTTATAGGTTTCTGGTGCAAACCTCACAGTTTTCCTATGTTTTTGCTTGGAGTCTGTCTTGAGTGGTGGAATGATTATCTTTTTAGGTTGGGTAGGATTTTTGGCTTTTTGAGGTGTGTCTAACTGGGCTCTCTTTCTCAAGGGTAGTAGGTAGAGTGAACACAGTTTGGCTTGGGGTATTTGATGAAGTCCTCTCATAACCTAACCCAAGAGCTAACCCTACCCTGTCAGGACACATTTTTTATTTTATCCAAAGCAAATCCATCTTGCCCTTCCCTTCAGTGCATTTGTCTACCATGGAAAGCAGATAATCATTCTCACACTTAAGTTTCTCTACTAGCTCTCTAGCGAAGTTGAGTTGGTCCTTCAGGATGATGCAGATGGAACATGTTGGTTGCACATCCCTAGAACACTCAGCACTCTCCAATCTAGCCTTAAGCTCATCAATATGCTTATTTCTCAGATTAATGCTTTCAATAATTAAGGGACAATTTAAACATTCATTGATGACACAAGGACTAAAATCCACCTCCAAGAGTTGCTTCTGAACATTTTCAAGTTTTTCAAGGTTTTGAGCATGAATCAGATGTAACTGAGCAAGTTCATCCATAACGACAAGACATGACTCACATTCAACAATTTCAGACTTTGACTTCAACAAAGCAAGTTCAATAGACAGTGATTCAATTTTAAGCTTTAGTTCCTTTCGTTCTTTAGCAGCAAGTTTAAGCAGTCTATCTTGTGAAATAATTGCATCATTTAATTCATCATTTTGAACAAGTAACTGTTCAAGAGATATACTAACCTCAGATGAGTCAAGCTCATCGCTGTCGTGCTTGTCATTGGCTATGAAGCAGAGGTCGTTGAAGTCCTTCGTCTTTTCTTTCTTTTCTTCACTCTTGCCTGGTTCTTATTCATCAGAGCTTGGTTCTTCACTCGAGGTGTTGTCGATGTCACTGAGTGCAGCCACGAAAGCTCTAGCCATCATTTTTTCCACTTTTCCTTTTTTGCCTATGAAGAATGTTTTTTGTCTCTTTTCTGATATTTGTGTTCATGTTCATTCTTGGCTTTCAGATTTGGGCAGTTAGCTTTAATATGATTAAGATCACCGCACTCAAAACACCCTCGAGAGCCTCCTCTTCTTTGATCTCTTCTACCATTGTAGTACCTAGTGAACTTTTTGACTATAAGAGCAAGCTCTTCATCGTCCAATGTGTCCACTTATTCTTTTGTGATAGAGACCAAAGATGACAAGGCAAAACCCCTAGACAAAGCACAAACTCCAGACACACTACCTCCAAACGAGGTGACACTGCCGGAACTAGAAACTAGTGCCATGGATTGTAGAAAAGAGTTCCCAATTCCAAAACGAGATGCCTTGGCGATCTCAGTGGACTTAAGTTTACTAAAAAGTTCATCGCATGTCAAAGTATCAAAACTCATAGACTCTTCAATGCTTGAGATCTTTACTTCCCATATGCTACAATCAAGAGCATAGAGAAGTTTGATCACCCTGTCATGATCAGAGTAAGCTAGCATCCCAGTGGAGCGCAAGTTACTGACAATTCCATCAAACCGTGCAAACATGGCATCTATAGATTCATCGGGGCCTTGCACGAACATTTGGTATTCTTGGTTATACGTGCTCTGCCTCCTGGCCTTAATCTGAGAAGTGCCCTCATGAAATGTTCTCAAAGTCGTCCAGATCTCATGTGCAGTTCTAAGGTGCTAGACCCTGTCAAACTCGTTGCGACTCAGACTGATGAACAGTATGTTTCTAGCCTTGCTATTACAGTCGTACTGTGACTTCTCAGACTATGAGGTATGAGTTTCAGGATCACATACTAGAAATCAACAATATCCCAAATTGCACTTCCTTGGCTCAATAAATAAGCGTCCATGCGCACCTTCCGATAAGCATAATCTCGACCATCGAACATCGGAATCTTAGTGTTCTTGTCCATGTCGCCACAAGGATCACAAACCAGTTAAGGTCAACTGGTGATGTAACCGGCTTTGATACCAATTATGGGATCAGAATGGCGACTAGAGGGGGGTGAATAGGTGCCTCAACACTTTCTGCGAATGTGATGGCCTGTTCAGATCACCCAACACACCTCTAAAGATTCATATTTCAAATTTATACCAACCAAAATGAATCAGAGCAAGATTATCTTTTCTAATCCACAAAACTTGATTTACACTTAAACTTGATGCTCATGCAACAATCAACTTATCTCTAAGGGATCAGACCAAAAACTATGAGTAACTCTTGCTATCTGATATCTATTGCTGAACAAGAACTCAAAAATAAACAACCTAAAACATCTGACTAAGCATGCAATGTAATCAAGTATAAGCTCAAACAAAAATCTGAAACAGAGATTAAAGTTCAGAAATTGTAGAGTGATTTCAGTTATAATTAGAGCTCAATCTAGAAAGTAAGTTTAGAGGATAAAACCGATCTAATTCAATTGCATTTAAAACTATAAACAAGTTTCAAATATTCAATCCATTTCAAAAACAGCAACCTGATTCAAAATTCAGAGTTCAGTGAATAGTAATTTCGGATATTCAACAATACGCGCCGATGAGTAATCACAAGAAGAACACCAAAAACACAGATTAAAGGAGATGAAGAGAAAATTTCAAAATAAAAAGATCTCAGAATAATCCAAGCTCTCAGCACATAGAGTTTTCTGATTTTTTTATCAAAAAGGGCAGCAAACTCTTTAGGTGTAAGGCCCATTATATAGCCATACCTTAAGAGCCAACTTTACACATGAGTCCACCTACTTTTTAGATTTATACATGAGCACAAGACACAATTTCAGAAATAGTAAACCTGAAAATAACTCTCCTACTAGACTCAAAAAGAAATACAAACTTGACACAATCTTTTAATATATTTTCAGAACTTGATAATTCTAAAAATATACCAAAAGTTTACACTACTAAACTGAAATACTCAAATAAAACTAAATTTCTATTTATTGTATTTGAAACAAATTGTGATTTGACGGTTTTTAGCAAAAACTGACAAACCCTCCCCGATCGTCGACTACCGTCGTCAATCCACGAACTCGACTGCCAGCAAGTCTCTCCCTCTCTCGATCCCTCGAGCCACCTTGTCACTTGAACTGGCTTCCCTTTCGCTGACTTGATCGACGCTTCGTCTTGATCAACCTTCATCTCACGTCCTGCTCGATCTCCATGTGTATATCTAAGTCCACTCTCGACTTCGACTGACACCCTCGACCATCTGTCATTAGACTCCCCATCTAACCCTAATCCCTTACCATCGACAATTGATGAGTAACTCAAGCCTGCACACACGAGACAACACACAGACACACGTGCATATCCAGACATCCAGACACAAACTCATGACACATTACTTTGTGAATCACTCATCATAACCATGAACCATAGTGACAAACCTCACTATGTTCCTCACCCACACAGAGTGGTTGGCTAACCTAGTCTTCGTCAAGAAAAAGGCCTCCGGCAAGTACCGCATATGCATTGACTTCACATCTCTGAATAAATCATGCCAGAAATAGAGCTTTAAAAGGGTCCCAATTTACAAAGCCCTAAAAGGGTCCGAAAGTTTCAATTGGACGCCGGAGTGCCAGAAAAGCTTCAATGAAATAAAGGACTACCTCGGGAATCTATCAATGCTTACTGTGGCCCTTACAGAGGAAACTCTCCTCCTATATCTTGTAGCAACAGGCTTCGCAGTCAGCACAGTGCTTGTCAAAGAAATAGAGCTCAATGGAAAACCGGTGCAGAACCGAGTATACTTCATTTTAGAAGCCCTGTCCGGAGCAAAAACACGGTACTCTAAGCTCGAGAAAATCACGTATGCTTTGGTAATGGCCTCACGGAAGCTAAGGCATTACTTTTTAGCACACAATGTAATTGTCCCTACATCGTATCCCCTTGGCGATATGCTCTGGAGCAAAGACTCAACGGGAAGAATTGGAAAATGGGTTGTCGAGCTAGCCCCCTTCGGCATTTCCTTCACCACAAGAACAACCATTAAGTCTCAAGTTGTGGTTGACTTTGTTGTAGAGTGGACTCCATCCGCAGTATGGGCTCCGAAAGAATCATGCGAAGGAGTGTGGACAGTGTACTCCGACGGAGCATTTCTAGCATCTGGAGCTAGTGCCGGAGCCGTGATAATTTCACCTTTAGGGCAGAAATCAATGTACTCCGCAAGGCTCAACTTTAAGTCCACTAACAATATTGAAGAGTATGAAGGAATCCTGCTTGGCCTCCGCAAAGCGCGCGCACTTGGCGCCACTCGGGTTGTAATCAAAACAGATTCTCAGGTCATTGCAGGGCATGTTGACAAAAGCTTCTAGGCTTGGCATCCACATCTTGCAAAGTACTTAGAAGAAATCCACAAGACGAAGGCGTTATTCAAAGGGATTTCCGTATGGAGCATTCCACGAGCAGATAATCAGCATGCAGACATCCTAGCGAAGGCTGCTGCCAGAGCATTGGATGTCCCAGAAGAGGCTTTTCATGAAGAGGTTGTTAACCCTTCGGTGCCTCATCCACCCTCCGCAGAAGTACTTTGCATACCAATCACTGATTTGCGGAGCCCAATATTATACTTTTTGCAGAACAAAGCAAGTTCACTCGAGGGCCCAGAATTGCAAAGGTTACAGTCAAGGGTCCAGAATTATGAGCTTGTCAACAGAGTGCTATATAAAGCCGGAGTCTGTTCTCCTCTACTCCAATGCATCTCGCAACCCGAAGGCCAAGATATACTTCGGGAAATCCATGAAGGCTTGTGTGGTAGACACTTAGCCCCTCGGGCTTTAGCCGGCAAAACACTTCACCAGGGACTTTATTGGTCAACAATTGTAGCAGATGAAGAATCATTGGTCCGAACCTGTCAAGGGTGCCAATGTATGGGAAGACGAAGTCATCGTCCTTCAACACCCCTTCAAGTGATTGCTCCGGTATGGCCGATGGCACGATGGGAAATGGATCTCATCGACCCCTTCCCAATGGAGAAGGGCAGCTTGAACTTCGCTGTAGTAGCAATCGAATACTTTTCTAAATGGGTCGAAGCCAAACCTTTAACTACCATCACTTCGAAAAATGTGCAGAAATTCTTCTAGCAAAACATTATTTGCAGGCTTTGCAACCGTCCGTCATCCCCAATCCAACGGAGCCGTGGAGCGGGCCAATGGAAATATTATGTCCATCTTAAATCGAAGGATTGTAGGATTGGCAAAGGGGTTGTGGACTGAAGAGCTTCCTAAGATTTTATGGTCCATTCGGACCACTCAAGCTAGGTCTACAGGTTTTACCCCATTCCAGTTGTTGTTCGGGGACGAGGCCATGACTCCAACGGAGCTGAAAGGTGGATCCTTCGGCATAATGGAGCTAGAAGTTAAAGATGAAAGGAACACTTCGCTTGACTTGTCCGAAGAAAAGAGGCTTCGAGCTATCACCAATTTGACAAAGTACCAAGACCAGACAAAGACATGGTATGACCCAAAGGTAAAAGTTAATGAACTTAGGTTGGGTCATTTGGTACTACGAAGTGTAATTGCTCCGGGGAAATCAGGAAACAAATGGGAGGGACCATATATTATCCTACGCTCAGGGCGCCTCGGATCTTTTATATTAGCAAATTTAGAAGGGGAAGAATTAAAGCATGCATGGCATGCGAAGCACCTTAAACATTATTATGCTTAGGGGCCCTTTGTAACGAATTGTAAAGTACCTTTCTAAATTAATAAAAGCTTGTGGTTCAAATTATGCTTACCCCTCAATATTCCCTACTCCTGGTGGACGCATCAGGGGAACAGAGATGCTTGTGGAGGTAAGCATCTTTCATCGGAACCCAATAAATAGCCTTCAAACCATTGGTTTGGAGCTTCCATAAAAGAGTCGAAGGTGGCCAAAACCTATAGATTCTGAGCCACCACCTTTATAGCATCCGTAGAAGAGTCTAAGGACTATAAAATCACGGAGTTTGGACCATTGGTTCGGAGCTTCCGTAAAAGAGCCGAAGGTGGCCAAAACCTATGGATTCCGAGCCACTGCCTGGATAGCATCCGTACAAGAGTCTAAGGACTATAAAATCACGGAGTTCAAACTACTGGTTTAGAGCATTCGTACAAGAGCCGAAGGTGGCCAAAACGTACGGATTCTGAGCCACCGGCTTGATAGCATCCGTAGAAGAGTCTAAGGACTATAAAATCACGGAGTTCGAACCATTGGTTCGGAGCTTCCATAAAAGAGCCGAAGGTGGCCAAAACCTATGGATTCTGAGCCACTGGCTTGATAGCATCCGTAGAAGAGTCTAAGGACTATAAAATCACAGAGTTCGAACCACTGGTTTGGAGCATTCATACAAGAGCCGAAGGTGGCCAAAACCTATGGATTCTGAGCCACCAGCTTGATAGCATCCGTAGAAGAGTCTAAGGACTATAAAATCACAGAGTCCGAACCACTGGTTCGGAGCATCTGTACAGGAGACAAAGGTGGCCAAAACCTACGGATTCCGAGACATCGGCTTGATAACATCCGTAGAGGAGTCTAAGGACTATAAACAAATAGATTCTGATCCTCCGGGTTCTAAGCATCTGAAAAAGAGTCAAAGGTGACCACACTATAAGGTTTCAAGGCCCCGGCCAAATGAACCCCATCAAGAGTCCTAAGTGACCAATTTCGGAGCTCTAACTTATAAGTTCGAAGCCCCTTATGAAGTCCATAGCGACCATCTTTTCCGACATCGAACCATTAGTTCAATATGTCACCTACTCTACCTCTATTAGATAAGATATTATGATACGAACATACAGTTCGAAGAACTCTACGAAAAAGTAGAGTTCGTGGTTATCAAGTATTATTTGTGAAGCCTCGACTTTAATATGCTGGGCGTTGTGCGTGACTGGCCCTATTGCATTGCATAAGGCCACACACCCACAAAGAGGGGCAGGGGAATAATGCACAATCAAACGATGCTTCTCAAACAAATTATATTGCTTGGTTAAATCACATTACAAAATATCATAATCATGAAAAATTAGTATCTAAGCCTAAGTATAAGCGAAGGCCTCTCCGATCCCTAGAGCTACCTCCGGGACCAGCTCGGTCTTTGAAGCCTGGAGTTCTTAAAGCTTTCCTTTTGGTTCGAGTTTGATTGCCCTTTTGCGAAGCTCTCCAGACTCTCTGCTCTTCCTGAAGTTCGGCCCAAGTTCGAAGCCATTCGGAGCTAACCTCCGTCGAATCCTCGACTTGATGCTCCGAATCAGACCAATCTACGTACTCCAAAGACGAAGATGTTATTACTATAGCTTCTTCTTTATCTTCTTCTTTGATGTAAGAGAGCACTTCGCTAAAAACATCAGGTGCTATATCTCCATGTTCCCCTGAGGAATGGAGAATCGAGAGCGCATATAAGGCCTTAAGCTCTCAAGAATAGCCCACTGTTGGTAAAGCCCTTCGTCAAGTTCTAATACTTCGAGATCAAAATCTGAAGCATACAGCAAAACCTAAAAACAAACATTCAAACAAAGACTTTTCATTCATTGAAGCAAAAAGAATATTACAAAGTCTTTTTACATGGCAAAAGCGTCCTAAGAGGCTAGACCTTTGGGTCTAGAGGCGGAGCAGTTGACAGAGGTGGAGCCGGAGGCTTCGTCTGTGCTTGCCTTTACCGACGGGCTTCGTTGATCCATGCCTTGGTCACAGCTTTGCTATCTACTTTCCAGGTTGCCTAGAAATCTTCCCAAGCTAAGGCGATGTCCAGTGGTGGTTGCAACAAACCTTCGTTAGCAAAGGCTGCAGGTGTCAAACCCTTCACCGGAGTAATGGATACCCCAATGGCTTCGAAGTGATGAAGGACTCCGATCCAAGCTACTTGTCCAGAAATATCTCCGTAGCGAGTACCGGAGCCCTTCATCATCTTGGCTGCCACCTGGATCATCTTGAGCTTCAAGCCAAGAGGTTCATCCGTCGCGGCTAAAGAAGATGAGCCGACTGTTCCAAAATACTCCAGAACACCCCGGTGGGTGTCCATGGTCTCGTCAGCCACCTCGTTGTGCTTTGCCTTGGCCTTTGTCATGTCGAAGGAAATGGCGGAGAGCTCAGATGTCTTCATCATCAAATAGTTCTTCTAAGACAGCTCTTGCTGGAGCGCTTCTTGTAGCCGCACAAGCTCGGTCGCGGAAGTCACCTCCGCTGCTCGAAGCCTGTCGACTTCAGCTCTAAGCACCACTCACTCTGCTTGAAGCTCCTTGATTGAAGACACCAGGCCCTCTTGAGCTTGCTGCTCTGTTCGAAGTGCCTCCTCCACAATGGCCTTCGCCCTCTGCTCTTCGAGGAGTTTTCCTCCAATTGCAGGGACTTGTCTTTGGAGCCCCTAAGAGCCTCCTGGAATGTTGTAACCTTTCTTTTGAGCCGATTAAACTCAAGTTCATTGGAAGTCGCCGCCGCTCTAGCAAGAACAATTTGCCGCAAAAAGCAAAGTAAGTATGGTGCAATTACAATAAATTAAATATATGCTATGTCCTTCACATACCTAGAGGGTAGCCCATTCAAGGTCAATGTTTAGCTCCATTCCACTGGCTTCGCTCAGCGCAGAGACCAGTTTGGAGTTTCCAACCTCTTGGCTCATTTGAGCCAAGGGCTACAGGAGAGGCTGAAGCCCTGCCTGCTGCTCCAAGAACGGAGCTAATAGCGGAAGCCGGGACAGGGCCCTCTGATCATCTTTGGTGGGATCCTCCTCCGAAGCCTCCGCCGAGGGATCGTTCATCGACCCCGACGGCGTCATCACAAAAAGAAGGGAGAGGCCCAGGCCAAAATTTTCCTTTACCTCTCCCCATTGCGGGAGCCACCGGAGCCAAGTCTTCCATTGGAGTGTCACTCTCCGTCGAAGTGGACTCCTCCGCAGGAGTCACTCCCTCTGCTGAAGCAACTCCAGCTGTTGAAGTAGCCTCCACTGCCGGAGCCACCTCCTCCGCCAGAGCCTCGTCCCCAGCTGTAGCCAAGTCTTCCGCCAAGGCTCCATCTCGGGTCGGAGCCATGTTGCTCCCTGAGGCATCTACAACCACAAGGTATTGGTCAATCATCTAAAAGATATTGCCAATACAACGAAATTATTTCAGGTATGATGAATTAAGGAGTAAAGAACGAAGGCTTACCTTCATCAAAATTTTGGGGAAGAATTACGGGATCCCCCAGATACTCATACAATCTGAGGTACTCCTCGATGTCCTCCCCCGGAGTTTGGTTTGGAGTGGCTGATGTAGAGGCCCTTACCTCTACCATCACCACTCCGATCACGGGTGAATCGGAGCCCTTTGGCTCCGCTCCCTAAGCCCCTACGAGCTAAGTTTGGACTGTCTCTTCTTCATTTTTCGAAGGATCACCTCTGTCATCTGCCTACCAGAAGTCCTCCCCTTCTGCCACCAGCACCGCCTCAACATCAAACCGAGGTGGATCCTCATTTTCGGTCCAAGAATCCCCCTCACCACCCTCCATGAGTAAGGATTCAAGCTACATCCCCATTCAGACGTCCGAAGTCTCCTCCTCTTCAGACTCCTCCGAAGAAGAGCTCTGAATCTCCAACAAAGGTGGAGACACCGAAGGAGATGGGGGCTTAGCCTTCCGCGCCACCTTTTTTGCCAGAGTATTCACAGCCTTGGAGGTCCCCGTAGCGGCTTTCCTCTTTCAATGAACCAGGCCCGCTGCGTTGAAGCTTGGAAGAAGAGGGGTTTCAATCCTGAGTGCACTCCACACTCGATTGGAGCGTTCCCAACTCCCCACTAGCTCCACCCTTCGTTGCTTCTCCGCTGCGGTAGGGGCTCCGAGCACCCTCTCCACTGCTCGAGCTATTTGCTCCGGAGCCAGCACCAACGGAGCTGCTGAAACAAGGTAACAATATGTTAACAAAAATTATAGATATTCTATAGAACTAATTTAAATGTAGGAGATATCGAAGAGTTACCTAGAGAGTTTGAAGCGATCTCTCGAAGCTCCCCCTCCGAAGCACTTTGGAAAATAATGGGCCAATCGGCCCTGAGCGGAGGTATCTAGAGGGCAATGAATTCCTTCGCCAAGTTACGCATGCTCATGCGCTTCACCACCGAATACAACAACCCAAGTCACGTTCAAAGCAGACTTGAGTCCAAGGTCACCTCCGCTTCCCTCCTATACCAAATCTCTTGCTGGGGCCCCGCAAGACCGGAGTCTTCAAAAACTTCGGCGTAAATCCACCAAAGTATACAATCGGAGTACCACCAGTCATTGATTGCCTTTGCTGGGAAGTTCTTCAAGTGCTCCTTCTAGAGCTGGAAGTTAACACTCCCAAAGGCCACTAGCAGTTTGGAGTCTTTGGGCCCGTCGTGCGTCTTAGGTTGGCACGAAGCTTCGTGGATCACCGCGAACACTTTAGACCTTTCTTCGCACCCTTCGGATCAGAGGGCCCACTCGAAGACTGCCAAGCGAGCGATAGCGTTCGGAGACAATTGCGGGAGGGTGATGTGGAATAGCTCCAATACCTCCATCAAGAAGTCTGTTGAAGGGAGCCCAAGTCTCGCTTTGAAGAAGGCTTCGAAAACGACAACTTCTCCACTCCTCGGCGTCGGTATGACCTCCTCTCCGAGGATCCGAGTCCTCATTCCTGGACCTAGTTTCCTGTTCACCGCCACTTCCACGGTTTCTGTCGTGCAAGTCGATTCCCTGAGGGTGAAGGTTTGCTTCAGGGGCTTCTTTGATGGCGGGTGAAGATCCCACGGGTTGTTGGGCCAAGAGCCCCCTGGGGCCCTCACCATTTCCGCCGCTACAGAGGTAGCCCAGGCCTACCGTTGTGCCAGGGTCGCAGTCTCCGCAGGCACCTTTGTGCTTGTTCTCGCCATTGGTGAAACGCTCGGAAGGTTTTTGGAAACAAAGGTGGAAGAAGGAATGCTTGAGTTTGCTAAAACAGAAGGCTTTGTAAAAACCTTTCACCGATGTTTACTTCCTCTTTTATAAAGAGCTTCGCCTCTTGCTTGGCACAATTTGCACAACGTATTCACCTTGTAGATTTGACCCGTGTCAATGACAAGTGGGGCCGAAAGATGAAAGAATGTAAATCTGCGGTAAATTTTTGTGGCTGTTAATTTCTTGGAAGGCCTAACGACTATTTGAGGGATAACGGTTATAAAAGTAACGACTCTTTGCTATTTACTGTCGTTATGATGGTCCATTTCCTTTGGAGCAATCATGCAGAGATCGAAGTTCGGAGCCCGAATTTGATGCACCTCTGGCACAAAGGATGCTTCGAACGGTTATAATACATTGCATTCTTTCTAAGATCCTAAGCATGAAAATATTTCTTGTGTATACTGCTCTCCTTACTGTACAGGCTATCCAGAGAAGCGTATTCGAGGGGCTACTATTGGGGGAAAATACTTCATTCTCATGATCCTCCAAGATTCCAAGCAAATGCATTATACAATGAGGATAAAGGCAAGGGTCTTAATCTCAGAGTCCAAGACGCCCTCTGAACTGAAGGGCTCGAAGCCGAAGGGTCTGTCTAGGCTCTGGTCCTAAAAGACCCTCCAAAAGGCTCCCCCTCCGGAGTAGAAGACAACCAGAAGGATGGGACGTCTGCTTTATCAGTATCCTTCGAGCATGTTTTGCATATTAACCCTATAAGAGATACCAAAATAGTATCCACTATGTTAGTTGTAATTAAGGGGTATAAAGGTCTTTTCCTTAGAGATTTTACCTATAAATAACCCCCCCTTCTCGCCCTGTAAGAGGCATCGAATATAGAGATATTCAATACACACTTTGAACTATTCCGAGCTATTATCCTATTCGAAGGCTTGATCTTATAGAACCTATTAGCGTAATCTGTTGCGCCAACAGTATTGATTTCAGGGATTTAAACAAGGCCACTCCGAACGATGAGTACCCCATGCCAATAGCCGATATGTTGATCAACGATGCTTCAGGACATAAGGTACTAAGTTTTCTTGATGGTAATGTTGGTTACAACCAATTTTTTATGGTCGAAGAGGATGTTTACATAACGGCCTTTAGATATCTTGGTTTTGTTGGCTTGTCTGAGTGGGTTGTGATGACTTTTGTTTTAAAGAATGCTAGCGCTACATATCAACGTTCTATGAACTTGATCTTTCATGATTTGCTAGGAGTTATGCTAGAGGTCTATATAGATGATGTTGTAGTCAAATCGGATGCTATGGGTAACCATTTAGCTGATTTGAGGGTTGCTTTTGAAAGAATACATCAGTATGGCTTGAAAATGAACCCGCTCAAGTGTGCTTTTGGCGTGTCGGCGGCAAGTTCTTAGGATTTATGATTCATGAAAGAGGTATTGAGATTGATCATAAGAGACTTGAGAAGATTAAAAACTTTGAAGCGCTGACATGTAAGAAAGATGTGCAAAAGTTGCTAGGCAAGGTAAATTATTTGCGCCGCTTCATATCTAATTTGTCTAGCAAGATTGATGCTTTTGTCCCCATACTTCAGCTAAAGAACGAAGACGAGTTCACTTGGGGAGCAAGTCAGCAACGTGCTTTTGATCGAATCAAGGAGTGCTTGTCATCACCACCTGTAGTTAGAGCACCAAAGGCCAGAATTCTATTTTGGTTGTACGTTGCTGCAGAAGATAGCGTAATAGGAGTTGTCTTCACTCAGGAGGTGGAGGGAAAGGAGTACATTAAAATATTCTTGAGTCGCCGCCTGTTAGATGATGAGACGATGTACATGTTTTTAGAGCGCTTATGTTTATCACTTTATTATGCATGTACGAAACTCTGCCACTATCTTTTATCTGACACATGTATTGTTACTTGTCAAACTGATGTTATAAAATTCATGTTGCAAAAGCCGATTATAAGTGGGAGAATCTAAAAGTGGGCTTATTCTTTAATTGAGTATGATTTGGCTTATGAACCCTTGAAAGCTATGAAAGGCCAAATCATTGCAAACTTTACAATTGATCACCATGTAGATATCGATTGGAGTGATAGAATTGCTCTAATTGAGGTAGTGCCATGGAAACTTTACTTTGATGGTTCGGCTTGCAAGAATGGCCAAAGTGTCGGAGTTGTGCTCATATCACCTTGTGGTATGAGTTTCGAGACCTCAGTCCGTTTAGAATTTCCTTGTACTAATAATCAAGCCGAATATGAAGCTCTATTGCTAGGACTTGAACTTTTAGGCTCCATGTGTGTTAAACATGTTCATGCATATGGTGATTCACTATTCGTAGTTCAACAAGTAGCTAAAGATGCCCAATGCTTCAATGGTTTATTGAATAGTTACTTGGATAAATGTCTAGACATAATTGACACTTTTGATGATTTTGAGATTTCACATGTGTATAGGGAAGCCAACTCAGTAGTAAATGATTTAGCTCAACAAGCATCTTGTTATCAAATTAAAAGAGGTAAATTTTTCACACAAGAAAAACAGATACTTGACATAGTTTATTCCTACAAATCAGAACACTTCGGTTTGACCATCCTGACATGGCCGGTCTGACCATAGGCAACATGTCAGTCTGACCGGCCATGCCAGGCCGGTCTGACCATCTTGTGCCAATCTTCTGGCAATGGCCAGTATGACCGCCCCCCTATGCCCGGTCTGACCGACCTGCGTTAGGAAAGTTTAGGGCTCAGTGGGGCAGGTTACAATTTTTGGTTTGGACGCCAACTCGGGTGAGGATTTGGCGAATACTTCAGAAAACAATGTGGATGATTGGAGGACTCCAATTATTCAGTATTTGAGATATCCTAACAAGCGTATTGATCGGAAAGTTCGGTGGCAAGCGTTTAAATTCGTGTTGCTTGATGATGAGTTGTATCGCTGAACGATTGATGAAGTGCTTTCTGAGGCAATATGGGCATATAGAGTTGCGAAGCATGGTGCCACCAAGGTAAGTCCATATGAGTTGGTGTATGGACAAGATGTTTTTTTACCCCTAGAGGTGGATCTTGGCTCGTTGAGGTTGCTTAAGCAAGATGACTTATCGGTCGGTGATTATGAAGTTCTCTTGAAGGACAATTTAGAAGAAGTGACCGATAAGAGGTTAAGAGCTCTAGAGGCAATATGAAGAGACAAGAGAAGATTAGCTAGATCTTATAATAAAAAGGTGAAAGAAAAATCGTTTCAAGTTGGTGACTTGATTTGGAAGAGGATTTTGCCCTTAGGCACTGAAAGCCCCAAATTTGGTAAATGATTGTCTAGTTGGGAATCTCCTTTTAGATTTGTTTAAATCGCTCTAGGTAATGCATATTTGCTAGAGTATTTGCAAGGAGAGCGATTCCGAGGAGCTTTGAATGGTAGGTATTTGAAAAAGTACTTCCCAAGTGTGTAGCAAAACGCTTAAAGTGTCAAAAGGCCGATATGGAGTATATCGCCCTTAGCCCAGTGTGCTTTTGGCTCACTAAGTTTGCCAAAAGGCTGGGGGGCATTTGTTGATAGCAAAAATGGCATTAATGGTCGAAATTGTCAAAATATCAATTTTGGTAATTTTGGGCCGAAAATATGATAGACCTAGCACAGGCTGGTCCAACCAGCCATGTAGGCCCGGTATGACTGGCCATATAGGCCCGATCAGACCGGCACAATTTGAGTCCAACAAGGATTAATTTGTTTCGAGGTAATTTTATCCCTAATCAAATATTAACTACTTGGACGTGTTTTTGAGTAGATTAAAGCCCAGGCACGTTAACACCAACCCCTATAAATATAGGGGCAAGGTCGATTCAAGGATATCTTCAATCCAACACAAAACAGCTGAAGTCGATTCATCTTCTGAATGTTGCATCACTTATGATATGATTGAAGGATTCGAAAGTTATTGAAGAAAAACTCCTTCTAGAATCGGCACTCGGAAAGACCCGAGTTTGGCCAATGAGTCGGTAGCCGAGTTCTTATCCTAAGTGATGTGATGGAACTAGAGGCCGCTTAGAATTTCCATACGCCATCAGAGTTTTAACTCCAAGGGAGATGGCGATGCGAAAACCATTGAGGAGGGCTTCATATTTTGCTGCACTGTTAGACACCATGAACAATAATCGGAGGACATACTTCAAGCTTTCACCTTGGGGGGACATCAGGAGGATTCCAACTCCAGCTCCGTCGAGACCGAGTGACCCATTAAAGTACATAATTCATTGTTCTTGAGGGTCGTTTGTCGGTGGGAGCTGAAGCTCTCTCAACTCGACTACAAAGTAAGCGAGCGCTTGAGACTTGATTGCACTGCGCAACCTGAAGTCAAGGGTGTATTCCCTGAGTTCAATGGCCCATTTGATGATTCGTCTAGTGGCGTCCTGATTCTGCAAAATGTCACCAAGGGGAAACTCAGTAACCACTTCCACTGAGTGGGCTTGAAAATAATGCTTGAGCTTTGAGGTAGAGATGAGGATGGCGTATAGGAGCTTCTACACCTATTGGTATCGAACCTTTGAACGCCCGAGTACCTCTGATATAAAATATACTGGTCTTTGGACTGGATATGCGTGTCCTTCTTTGGGTCACTCAACAACCAAGGCGATGCTGCCCACGTGAGTCATGGCGGCGATGTAGAGGAGGAGTGTTTCTCCAACGGTCAGCACGGTGAGGATTATGGAGAATACAGGAAATTCTTGAGGTCGGAGAATGCCTAATCGGCTTCTGGCATCCAAGAGAAGTCCTCCTTCTTTAACATCTTTAAAAATGACATCTCGTGCTCCCCCAACCATGAAATAAACTGACCAAGAGAGGTCATACAGCCTGTCATACATTGAACATGTTTGACGTTATCGGGCCTTGCCATATTCAATATTGTTGAGATCTTCTCTATATTAGCCTCGATGCCTAGACTGCTGACGATGAATCCGAGCAGTTTTCTAGTTGGGACTCAAAACACACATTTATCTGGGTTGAGCCACCATCGAAACTTATAGAGGTTGTTCGTCGTCTCTTGAAGGTCCAGAATAAGATCTTCTGATTTCTTGGTCTTGATAACAATGTCAACAACATAGGCTTCGACATTACGACCAATCTGATCAGCTAAGCATCGCTAAATGGCCTACTGGTACATAGCCCCCGTATTCTTCAGTCCAAAGGACATTGATGTGTAGTAGTAGGCACCAAATGGGGTGATGAATGATGTCTTCATTTGATCTTCTTCCTTCGGGATAATTTGATGTTAGATTGAGTAGCAATCCAAGAAGCACAAGAGGGCTCTGCCCGTAGTTGAGTCAACAACTTGGTCGATGCGTGACAGTGGAAATGGATCTTTCAGACACCGCTTGTTGAGATCAGTGTAGTAAACACACATTCTCCATTTCCCATTTTTCTTCTTTACAACAACTGGGTTGGCTAACTAGTTTGTGTGCTGAACCTCCTTTATAAACCCTGCCACTAGTAGATGGGCTACTTCTTCTTTGATGGCCTTCTTACGGTCTTCCACAAATCTTCGCATCTTCTGTTTGACCGGCTAAGCGGTCGGGTTAACATGGAGTTCGTGCTCAATCAGATCCCGTGGTATGCCTAGCATATTAGAAGGCTGCCAGGCGAATATGTCGGTGTTGGAGAGAGGGAAGCTGACGAGCGCGCTTTCATATTTAGGATCAAGCGTTGTCCTGATCAGCACTGTCTTGGAGGGGTCGGTGTCCGAGAGTGGTATATTCTTGTACTCAGGGTGAGAAGGCCTCAAACTTATCGGGGAGGGCGCAGAGCTTGGCATCTCGAGCCTCGTGGTCGTCCTTTTTCTGGCTTCCTAGATCATCTCAACCATTCAGAAAGATATATCCAGGGCCTCATTTAGGGTGAGGTTGTCTTGCTCACAGGTGTGTGACATGGCAACATCTCCTTTTATGGAGAAGGCTCCTCTTGGCCCAGGAAACTTGAGGACCAGGTAGGCGTAGTGAGGCACAACTATTTACTTGGCTAGTGATGGCTTCCTGAGCATGGCGTGGTAAGCAGTATCGAAGTCAGCAACGTAGAACTTGATATGCTCTGTCCTATAGTTGTCATGAGTGTCGAATGTTACTGACATGGTGATTGTGCCAAGAGGGACGATGGCTTTTCCCTGTACAATCCCGTAAAAGGGGTATCCATCTCTTGGAACGCCGAGTGGTCAATGTTGAGTGCGACCAACATCCCTTTGAATAGGACGTCAAGGCCACTGCCACCACCAACTAGCACCCTTTTAAGGTGCACTTTGAGGACGTCTAGGTCAACAACCAATGGCAAGCATCCGGGCTTGGGGACATATATCCACTAATCTCATCGGTCGAAGGTGATCGGTATTTCTGACCATCTCAAGTGCTCAGTTGCTGTAACACCCTGGTTTCGATAAAATCGGGACTTCATTGAATTTCTATAGAAAAACAATAAATACAAAATATTCATCACACGACTACGTATTACGACAAACAAAATATAGCTCGTGGGCTATTTGATTACACAAAATTAATAATAAAAGGAAAAATCTTAGCGATGAACATCTTGCTTCAGGACTCGTAGCCTTGACTGGGACAGCTACCCTAGACCTCCGTCTTCATAGAACTCAGCGTCTAAATTTTTAATCACCGGGGATGAGTACAAAAGTACTCAACAAGCCACCGAGAATTCAATCGTAATGCAGGGTAATACCAAAGGAATGTAATGGCTTAAAGTGCAGAAAAGTACATTTTTAATGTTAAGCATTAATGTGATCAGGTTATTTGTACATAAATTAAATCATGAATAATGCATCATCTTCCAACTCGAGGAGTACAGTCAGCCCTCCTCACTCAACAGTCCTTACATGTCATTCCATCATGCAACACTCATAATTGTAAACTAAAGGTGAGATGTCACGCAACCCGCCCTTGACCGTGGGCTCGGCTTTTCGAAAAGATTTAAACTCTGATTAGAGGTGTACTACTGTACCCACAAGGCACTCATCCCTGCACACCACAGTGTGTTTAGAAGACCCAAGTCATAGGAACTCATGCCAAAACCTTTAGCATGAAACTCTCCAATTAGATAACACCCACTCTAGGTTTTACCGGCGCGCCAGCGCACTGGACCAACGTCGCGCCCTGTAACACCCCAAATTTTCAAAGCAATAAAAATATTATTGAATTCAATTTATTGAAATTATTATTTCAGAAAATACTTTTAAATCCCTTTTATACCCTTTTGAACTACAATATAGAGTAGATGACCAAATTAGGAGATGAAACTTTTTGTATATGATCCTAAGGCCAAAATATAATTTTGAGAATTTTTATAAATTTTTACCAGCCTTGGAAGTAGCCCTAATCTTTTAATCTATTTTCTGGAATTATTTTTATTCAGAAAAGTAATAGAACAGTAATGGGCTCCCCTCCCTCCCTTTTCTCTCTCCCGGCCGGCCCAGCCCGTTACCGCGCCCGCCTTAGACTGACGCATGGACCCCACCTGTCGGCGCCGAAATCTTTCCCCTCGCACGCGCACCCGACACTACGGCCCCACTTGTCAGCCTTCCCGTTCGCTCGCTCGCGCTCACTGGCCCGTGGACCCCGCCTGTCAGAGTCGTCGTCTCCGCGAGATCCGCCCCCAAATCCCCCCCCCTCGCCGGCCGAAACCCTAGCCCTCCTCGGATTCGCCCTCGCCGGCCCCCTCACCCTAATTACTCGACGGCATTGAATTCGCCGCGTTCCCCCGACCGTTTCCCCCCGTTAATCCCCGCCATTAAACCACGAGATCAGCGCTCGCGTGCATGGCCGAGGCTCACCGGCGCCATTGAAGACCTCCCCTCCCCTTTCCTTGTATTCGTCGCCCGTTATCCCTCGTCGTCGACCCTATATAAACCCCTCACCCCCGCCGCGCTCGGTCCACGCGTCCAATTGAGCCCAGACCGATCAGAGCTCCTGCATTCCACATTTTAGCGCGCCACCACCACCCGTCCTCCAGCCGCCGCTCGCCGTCGCCGGAGCCCCTCTCCATCCACGCCGACCGCACCATCGTGACCGCCGGGACCTCACCAACCTCGGCCACCACTACATCGACGACGAACCTCGCCGGATCGCCGTCGCCGCCAAGGACCCGAACGCCTCCGCCGCCTTCACTCGTCGCCGGCCACGCTCCGTCGACCCTTCTTCGCCGCAAGGGTACCCTCGTGATCCCCGTAGCACCCTCGTCCCATTTTAGGCCTTAGACTAGGTCGCCGTCGCTCGCCGTGGCCGCTGGCCCGCTCGCCGTCGTCGGAGAAGACGACCGGCACGGGTCGAGTACCCGTGCCGTGTCGGATTCACGCACGACCGTGCGATCTGGATCCGACGGTGATAGTTAATCCCCGCGTGCGGATTAATCTGATCCGTTAGATCTCGGCGAAGGGGTACGTTTTAATCTCGTGCGTCCATCTGTATTTAAAACCCGCGTTTAATCCTGTGCGTCCACGTGGTACCGGTTCGCACGTTTTAATCCTGGCCGTCCATCGCGACTTACGCGTCCCGCCTCGCCCTCGCGCGTCGGATCTGGATCCGACGGTCCAGATCGACCCGGCGCACGCGCACAGTGCGCGGGTTCACCGTGGGCCTGGCTCACCGTGGACCCGAGAGGTTTAAAATTTGAAAATAAATTCCAGAAATGCTTTTAAACTTGTAAAATTCATATCTAATGCATTTGAACTCTAAAAATTGCCATTCCAATTTTAGAAAATTCATAAAATTATTCTCTACATGTTTATGCAATAAAAACAGTAGGTTTATTTGGACATTTTCATGTTTATTTAAATAAGTATTCAAATGCCCTTAGGATTTAAATGTAAATTTAAATCTTTAAATTCCAGAAAATTTATATAATTGTCCCTTACTGTTTAAACACTAAAACCACTGGGTTTTCTCTAAATCATTTAAATTAAATTGATTAGAAAACTTAATGTAGTATTATACCCACTTAAAAACCCTTTATGAAAAACAATGATTCATTTAGATTCACTTTAAATTAATGGAGGAATAAATTTCAGAACTTTAATATCTGAATTTATTTTATTTATAATCAAACCGACTTAAACTTACGTGTTTATAATGTAATGTTATACTGTTTGATTGGATGTTGTGTTCTTTTTATTTTACTTTATATTAAAAAGACTACGACGTCGCCGAGGAGCCGGAGTACTTCCCCGAAGTCCCTCCCTCTCCCTTTGCTGAACAAGGCAAGTCACCAAACAATTCTTTTGAGCATATTGAACCCATGTCTGAATTGACTATCGCTAAAACACATAGGTTATGTATATGCATTAGTCAAATGAACCCTTACATTATATTTATTTAGGATCCCCCGACCTTGATGTGCAACCCAAGCCATGCTATCTCGCCTAACCTCCTTGTCACCATATGATCAATGATATTAGCTAGTGTCCAATGTATTGGCACGGCCGCTATAGGATAAAAACGAGTCGTAGAAAAATGGTTCTATTATATGATCCCCGTTGCTTCTTATCCTTGGAAATTCTGTTGGTGATGAGTCATGGTTGTGAGTGTATGCATGGTGGGTTCCGGGTGCAAGCTAGGGCATTGGTCAGTCGCACCCGGGGCACTATAAGGACCGGTCTGAGGGATCCGTTGCAATACACTTACGTACTAACCACAAGTCTAGTGGGTAAGTCCTAACTAAGGTATGGGTTGTTCCAAACCGAGGCCACCACTTGGAGATGGGTCAAGTTGCACCTGCGGGTGACTTGTACCAATGTGGCGCAAAAGGGGGTGCGACGTTAGCCGGGATGCGGCCCGGCGCGCCGGCGAAACCTAGAGCGGGTGGTTATCGCTTGGAACATCTCATATTGAGGTTTTGGCACGAGTTCCCGTGTAATGGGTCATCTCGTTGAGATGAGTGCGTGCCTTGTGGGTACAGTAGTACATCTCTGATCAGAGTCTTAAATCTTTTCGAAAAGCCGAGCCCACGGTCAAGGGCGGGTTGCGTGACATCCCCCAGTTAGTTTACTTGAATATGGATGTGCATGTTGTTTGTCATGTAAGGACCGTTGTGCGAGGAGGTAAAACGTACTCCTCGAGTTAGTTGATGTTGATGATGCTCATGTTTACTTTCCGCATGATTAAAATATGATTACACTAAATGCCATAACTGCAACTGCTTTATTCCGCCTTGTTAGCCTTTATCCTTCCTTGTTTATTATCCTGCATTATTATTTGCATTTGCGGTGGCTTGTTGAGTACTTTTTGTACTCATACCCGTTGGACCCCACAGAGGATGCGTATCTTGAAGACGGTCTGGAGTAGCAACCCAGTCAAGAAGAAAAATCCTGGAGAAGAAGTTCGTCATGCCGTTTTCTAATTATTTTACTCTACTGTTTTATTAAAACAATGTTGTAATAAATATGGTCTGCGTACCATGAATTTTAACGTATGTACGTTGTCGCATGATGAACCTCTTGTATTATTGTTTTTCTATGGAAATTCAATAATGTCTCGATTTTGATAAATCGGGGCGTGACAAGATGGTATCAGAGCCGACTTGACTGTAGGAAGCCAAACAGACCCGCCTAGCCATTAAGCCATAGGAAATTATTTCTTGAAAATCTACTTCATAAACTTTGTTCCTCTCCTCACTTTTATTCAACTTGCTGTTTTGTAGATGCCAGTCTACCAAGTTCACAGTTACTGCCGCCACTATGAGGGCTTCGTCCGGGAGCTCCGCATGATGCTCACCTTCCTCGGGTTCCTCTTCGAACCCGAATTTCAAGGAGTCTACCCCGACGAGTTCGCCGGGCCTTGCGACGTCTCCCTCACCGTCCATGGCTCCGGAGAACATCTGCCGCCCTACACCACCGCACTTGGAGGCCCGACTTTCGACGTCGCGTGCCAACGAGTCGCCCTCCAGGCCCTCATGGAGCTGAGGATGATCTACGGCGATCGTCTTCAGAACTCATCCTTCCGGCTTGTGCCGAAGCGTACTCCCGGAGCCCACCGTAGTATCTACCTCGGAGTTCACTCCGTGCGTGATCCGGTCATGGCTCGGCAGTCGCGTCTTCTGCAGGCCATGGATGATCTCCACACCGAGGCGGTGCTCGACGCCGACGAGCACCATGAGGCGGTTGCGTTTCTTCGTGAGGAAACGAAGAATCTGATCCAGCAGAACGGCGAGCTGCAGCGCAAGATCATGGAGCTGCAGAAGGACATCGCGGAGATGGTTCCTCTTCTTCCAAGGAAGAAGAAGCCTATCCGTGAGCCCCTCCCTCGCCCCAAGAGGATCCCGCCACGACCCTCTCCCGCCAGGCCTTCCACCAGCGCCCCTACACCACGCCCCGGCCTCGTCTCCGACTCCATCATCGAGAATTTTCTCGAGCCCACCATCTCTCTGGAGCCGCGCGCTCGTGGTTCCGAGAGCACGGAGACCGCCTCCGGTGGCGAGTAGGCGTTAGGAGACGCTAGTTAAATAAGAATCAAAATTTTGTATGTGGTGCTGCCCACGACGAGTGTGTCATGGGTAGAATAAAAACTTGATTGTAACAAACAATTTATGCCACCATATATAATTATGTGCTTGAATCTTATATGATTGTATTATCGTTTCGTCATTCTTTGCTTTATCGCTTTGTATATTCAGAAGATGACCGACCACCAGAACACCGGCTCCAACAACGGAGCAGGAGGAAGCCGAGATGCGCCTGAGGGCGTTGTGCCCAACTGGGGTGCGACAGGCCCGCGCCAATCCGGGTCGCCTTCCGCCAACCACCCCACCTTGGCGGAAATGATGGCGAATCAGAATCATCTGATTACCGCCCTCCTCACCCAAATGCAGCACCAACAGGCTCAGTTGGACCGTCTGCAGAACGGGGAGCCCGCCCCTCGCGCACCAGCACCCGCGGCCGCTCCGCAACTCTCCGAGTTCTTGCGCGTGCGCCCGCCCATCTTCTCGAGCACGACCAACCCGATGGAGGCCGGAGATTGGCTCCGCACTATCGAGAAGAAGCTCGACCTCCTCCCCTGCACAGACCGGGAGCGAGTGGCCTTCGCCACTCATCAGCTCCAGGGTCCCGCCGCCGAGTGGTGGGACAACTATCGCGCGTCCCAGCCAGAGGGCCACATGGTGACTTGGGCGGAGTTCACCATCGCCTTTCGTGCCGCCCACGTCCCCGCCGGTGTCATCGCGGTCAAACAGCAGGAATTCCGCGACCTGCAGCAGGGCAACAGGACTGTCATGGAG
The DNA here is from genome assembly GCA_019279435.1 of Zizania palustris. Classification (NCBI taxonomy): domain Eukaryota; kingdom Viridiplantae; phylum Streptophyta; class Magnoliopsida; order Poales; family Poaceae; genus Zizania; species Zizania palustris. The sequence continues at coordinate 73,372,339 of JAAALK010000288.1, read as the reverse complement.
TACCTCCATGAGTTCAACCGCCTCGCACGCTACGCACCGGAGGAAGTGCGCACCGACGCCCTCCGCCAAGCCAAGTTCCTCAGGGGACTTAAGGATGAGCTGTCCATCCAGCTCGTCGCCGCCGACTTCGCCGACTTCCAGCGGCTGGTCAATAAAGCGCTCATCCAAGAGACTGAGCAGAACAAGCTGGACCTCAAAAAGAGGAAGATGATCGCCTTCAAGCACCAGCAGGCGAACACTCAGAGGCCCCGCTTCGTCCCTCCGCCACCAGCACCCGCCTACCATCCTCGGCCCGCCTACAGGCCACCTCATGCAGCCGGTGGATCCAACGCCGGGCATCCTCGCCCCGCTCCACCAGCTCCGGCCGCTCAGCCCGCACCGGCCGCCAAAGCCCCGATCTTGAGGGATCGTCAAGGAAGGCCGGTTGTCTGCTTCAACTGCCGCAAGGAAGGGCACTACTCGCACCAGTGTCCTCACCCCAAGCAGAACCAAGGCGCAGCACCCCACCAGGCCGTTCGCGCCCGCGTCAACCACATCAGCGCGGAGGAAGCTCAGGAGGCTCCTGAAGTCGTACTCGGTACGTTTACTATGAATTCCGTACCGGCCGTCATATTATTTGACTCTGGAGCAACCCACTCCTTCGTCTCGGAAGATTTTGCAAAAACAAACAATCTGGACATGCTCCCTCTACCAATTCCCATGGTGATTGCCACCCCCGGCAATAGGACCTCAGCTCGCTTCTACAGCCCTAAGGTTCAACTTGACATCCAAGGAGTGCTGTTTCGGGCCGAGCCTGTCCTCATCCAATGCACCGGACTCGACCTTATATTAGGTATGGATTGGTTGATGAAGCACAAGGGAGTGATCGACTGTGCCAACAAGTCCGTCACGGTGACCAGTCCTGAAGGCGTAACCGTCACCTTCCGGATGACCAGTCGCAAACCACTCGGAGCATCCCTTCGCTCTATAGCTCTTGAAGAGGTGCCAATAGTCAAGGAGTTTGCAGATGTTTTCCCCGAAGATCTGCCCGGAATGCCTCCCAAGCGGGACATCGAATTCAGAATCGAGCTTGTCCCGGGGACCACTCCAATCTCCAAGCGCCCATACCGCATGGCCGCCAACGAACTAGCCGAAGTCAAGAGCAACATCGAAGACCTTGAGCAGAAAGGTTACATCCGACCGAGTACCTCACCCTGGGGTGCACCGGTTATATTTGCTATGAAGAAGGACAAGACCAAGAGGATGTGCGTGGACTATAGAGCCTTGAACGACGTAACCATCAAGAACAAATACCCATTGCCTCGGATCGACGACCTGTTCGATCAGCTAAAAGGATCCTCGGTGTTCTCCAAGATTGACCTCAGGTCAGGTTATCACCAGTTAAGGATCAGGGAGGAAGATATACCCAAGACTGCTTTCACCTCCCGCTATGGACTCTACGAGTACACTGTGATGTCGTTCGGACTCACGAATGCCCCGGCCTTTTTCATGAACATGATGAACAATGTATTCATGGAGTTCTTGGACAAGTTCATCGTGGTATTCATCGACGATATCCTCGTTTACTCCAAGACCAAGGAAGAACACGAGACTCACCTCCGTCTGACCCTCGGAAAGCTAAGAGAGCAGCAACTGTACGCCAAATACAGCAAGTGCGAATTTTGGTCGTCTGAGGTGAAGTTCCTCGGTCATGTGATATCTGCCGGAGGAATAGCAGTGGACCCAACCACCGTTGAAGCGGTAACCAACTGGCTGCAGCCCGCGACCGTGACCGAGATCCGGAGTTTTCTCGGATTGGCCGGATACTACCGCCGGTTCATCGAGAATTTTTCCAAGATCGCCAAGCCTATGACCAGACTTCTGCAGAAAGAGGTGAAGTTTGACTGGACCCCCGACTGCGAAGAGAGCTTCCAGACTCTCAAGAAGAAGCTTGTGTCAGCCCCCATTCTGACTCTACCAGACATCCGGAAAGACTTCCACGTCTACTGTGATGCCTCTCGTCAAGGATTGGGATGCGTCTTAATGCAAGAAGGGAAGGTGATATCCTACGCCTCCCGACAACTGAGACCGCATGAGCTGAACTACCCAACCCACGACCTGGAACTAGCAGCCGTGGTTCATGCCTTGAAGATATGGAGACATTACCTTGTGGGAAATCGGTGTGAGGTCTTCACCGACCACAAGAGCCTCAAGTACATATTCACCCAACCAGATCTGAATCTCAGGCAAAGGAGATGGTTGGAACTGATCAAGGATTACGACTTGGGCATCCATTATCATCCGGGCAAAGCGAACGTGGTGGCAGACGCCCTTAGTCGAAAAGGGTACTGCAATGCCATCATGATTCAAGACCAGGCTCCTCTGCTTTATAAGGAGATGGAGAGGCTAAATCTAGGGATCACCACTCGAGAGTACCTCGCTGCCTTGGAGTCTCGGCCTGTCTTAATAGACCAGATCCGAGAGAAGCAGAAGGAAGACCCAGACATCCTGGAAATCCAACAGAACATGAGGAAGGGTAAAGCCCCCGGATTCTCCGAGGATGAACATGGTACCATCTGGTTTGGAAACCGAGTATGTGTACCCAACATACCTGAGTTGAAGACTCTCATCCTTCAAGAAGCCCACGATACTCTGTACTCCATCCATCCCGGGAGTACAAAGATGTACCAAGACCTGAAGGAAAAATATTGGTGGGTCAGCATGAAGAGAGAAATAGCTAAGTATGTGGCCAAGTGCGACACATGCCGGCGAGTCAAGGCAGAGCATCAGAGACCTGCCGGACTGCTTCAACCCCTCAAAGTCCCTGAATGGAAGTGGGAAGAGATAGGAATGGACTTCATCACGGGACTGCCCAGGACCCAAGCTGGTCATGATTCTATCTGGGTGATCGTTGATCGACTCACCAAGGTAGCCCACTTCGTTCCGGTCAAGACAACTTACACCGTCGCCAAGTTGGCTGAGTTGTATATGACCCGGATCGTGTGCCTCCACGGAGTTCCCAAGAAGATTGTATCTGACCGCGGGAGTCAGTTTACCTCCAAGTTTTGGAAGAACCTTCAAGAGGAACTCGGCACCCGGCTGAACTTTAGCACCGCCTATCATCCACAGACCGACGGTCAAACCGAAAGGGTCAACCAGATATTGGAGGATATGCTTAGAGCTTGTGCTCTAGACTTTGGCGGAACGTGGGACAAGAACTTACCTTATGCGGAGTTCTCCTACAACAACAGCTATCAAGCCAGCCTGCAAATGTCCCCGTTCGAAGCACTCTATGGGCGCAAGTGCAGAACGCCGTTGCTCTGGGATCAAACCGGAGAATCACAACTGTTTGGGACAGATTTATTGAGAGAAGCCGAAGAGAAAGTTGAGATTATAAGAGACCGACTGAAGGCAGCCCAATCCAGGCAAAAGAGCTACGCCGATAACCGTCGAAGAGATCTAGCCTTTGAGGAGGGCGATTATGTCTACCTCCGAGTCACTCCCCTCCGTGGCACTCAAAGGTTCAACATGAAAGGCAAACTAGCACCCCGCTACGTCGGACCTTTCCAGATCCTCCATCGACAAGGAGAAGTGGCATATCAACTTGAACTGCCTCCATCCTTGGCAGGCGTTCATGATGTGTTCCATGTCTCGCAGCTGAAGAAGTGTCTCCGTGTACCCACCGAGCAAGCCGACCTTCAGCAGCTCAATGTCCAAGAAGACTTGACCTACATAGAGAGACCCGTCAAGATCTTGGAAACCAAGGAAAGAGTAACCCGAAGTCGCGTCGTCCGCTTCTGCAAAGTCCAATGGAACAACCACCCCGCAGAAGAAGCCACTTGGGAAAAAGAAGACGAGCTGAAAGCCCAATACCCCGAGCTATTCGAGTAGCGTTTCAATCTCGAGGACGAGATTCTTGTAAGGGGGATAGGTTTGTAACACCCCAAATTTTCAAAGCAATAAAAATATTATTGAATTCAATTTATTGAAATTATTATTTCAGAAAATACTTTTAAATCCCTTTTATACCCTTTTGAACTACAATATAGAGTAGATGACCAAATTAGGAGATGAAACTTTTTGTATATGATCCTAAGGCCAAAATATAATTTTGAGAATTTTTATAAATTTTTACCAGCCTTGGAAGTAGCCCTAATCTTTTAATCTATTTTCTGGAATTATTTTTATTCAGAAAAGTAATAGAACAGTAATGGGCTCCCCTCCCTCCCTTTTCTCTCTCCCGGCCGGCCCAGCCCGTTACCGCGCCCGCCTTAGACTGACGCATGGACCCCACCTGTCGGCGCCGAAATCTTTCCCCTCGCACGCGCACCCGACACTACGGCCCCACTTGTCAGCCTTCCCGTTCGCTCGCTCGCGCTCACTGGCCCGTGGACCCCGCCTGTCAGAGTCGTCGTCTCCGCGAGATCCGCCCCCAAATCCCCCCCCTCGCCGGCCGAAACCCTAGCCCTCCTCGGATTCGCCCTCGCCGGCCCCCTCACCCTAATTACTCGACGGCATTGAATTCCCCGCGTTCCCCCGACCGTTTCCCCCCGTTAATCCCCGCCATTAAACCACGAGATCAGCGCTCGCGTGCATGGCCGAGGCTCACCGGCGCCATTGAAGACCTCCCCTCCCCTTTCCTTGTATTCGTCGCCCGTTATCCCTCGCCGTCGACCCTATATAAACCCCTCACCCCCGCCGCGCTCGGTCCACGCGTCCAATTGAGCCCAGACCGATCAGAGCTCCTGCATTCCACATTTTAGCGCGCCACCACCACCCGTCCTCCAGCCGCCGCTCGCCGTCGCCGGAGCCCCTCTCCGTCCACGCCGACCGCACCATCGTGACCGCCGGGACCTCACCAACCTCGGCCACCACTACATCGATGACGAACCTCGCCGGATCGCCGTCGCCGCCAAGGACCCGAACGCCTCCGCCGCCTTCACTCGTCGCCGGCCACGCTCCGTCGACCCTTCTTCGCCGCAAGGGTACCCTCGTGATCCCCGTAGCACCCTCGTCCCATTTTAGGCCTTAGACTAGGTCACCGTCGCTCGCCGTGGCCGCTGGCCCGCTCGCCGTCGTCGGAGAAGACGACCGGCACGGGTCGAGTACCCGTGCCGTGTCGGATTCACGCACGACCGTGCGATCTGGATCCGACGGTGATAGTTAATCCCCGCGTGCGGATTAATCTGATCCGTTAGATCTCGGCGAAGGGGTACGTTTTAATCTCGTGCGTCCATCTGTATTTAAAACCCGCGTTTAATCCTGTGCGTCCACGTGGTACCGGTTCGCACGTTTTAATCCTGGCCGTCCATCGCGACTTACGCGTCCCGCCTCGCCCTCGCGCGTCGGATCTGGATCTGACGGTCCAGATCGACCCGGCGCACGCGCACAGTGCGCGGGTTCACCGTGGGCCTGGCTCACCGTGGACCCGAGAGGTTTAAAATTTGAAAATAAATTCCAGAAATGCTTTTAAACTTGTAAAATTCATATCTAATGCATTTGAACTCTAAAAATTGCCATTCCAATTTTAGAAAATTCATAAAATTATTCTCTACATGTTTATGCAATAAAAACAGTAGGTTTATTTGGACATTTTCATGTTTATTTAAATAAGTATTCAAATGCCCTTAGGATTTAAATGTAAATTTAAATCTTTAAATTCCAGAAAATTTATATAATTGTCCCTTACTGTTTAAACACTAAAACCACTGGGTTTTCTCTAAATCATTTAAATTAAATTGATTAGAAAACTTAATGTAGTATTATACCCACTTAAAAACCCTTTTATGAAAAACAATGATTCATTTAGATTCACTTTAAATTAATGGAGGAATAAATTTCAGAACTTTAATATCTGAATTTATTTTATTTATAATCAAACCGACTTAAACTTACGTGTTTATAATGTAATGTTATACTGTTTGATTGGATGTTGTGTTCTTTTTATTTTACTTTATATTAAAAAGACTACGACGTCGCCGAGGAGCCGGAGTACTTCCCCGAAGTCCCTCCCTCTCCCTTTGCTGAACAAGGCAAGTCACCAAACAATTCTTTTGAGCATATTGAACCCATGTCTGAATTGACTATCGCTAAAACACATAGGTTATGTATATGCATTAGTCAAATGAACCCTTACATTATATTTATTTAGGATCCCCCGACCTTGATGTGCAACCCAAGCCATGCTATCTCGCCTAACCTCCTTGTCACCATATGATCAATGATATTAGCTAGTGTCCAATGTATTGGCACGGCCGCTATAGGATAAAAACGAGTCGTAGAAAAATGGTTCTATTATATGATCCCCGTTGCTTCTTATCCTTGGAAATTCTGTTGGTGATGAGTCATGGTTGTGAGTGTATGCATGGTGGGTTCCGGGTGCAAGCTAGGGCATTGGTCAGTCGCACCCGGGGCACTATAAGGACCGGTCTGAGGGATCCGTTGCAATACACTTACGTACTAACCACAAGTCTAGTGGGTAAGTCCTAACTAAGGTATGGGTTGTTCCAAACCGAGGCCACCACTTGGAGATGGGTCAAGTTGCACCTGCGGGTGACTTGTACCAATGTGGCGCAAAAGGGGGTGCGACGTTAGCCGGGATGCGGCCCGGCGCGCCGGCGAAACCTAGAGCGGGTGGTTATCGCTTGGAACATCTCATATTGAGGTTTTGGCACGAGTTCCCGTGTAATGGGTCATCTCGTTGAGATGAGTGCGTGCCTTGTGGGTACAGTAGTACATCTCTGATCAGAGTCTTAAATCTTTTCGAAAAGCCGAGCCCACGGTCAAGGGCGGGTTGCGTGACATCCCCCAGTTAGTTTACTTGAATATGGATGTGCATGTTGTTTGTCATGTAAGGACCGTTGTGCGAGGAGGTAAAACGTACTCCTCGAGTTAGTTGATGTTGATGATGCTCATGTTTACTTTCCGCATGATTAAAATATGATTACACTAAATGCCATAACTGCAACTGCTTTATTCCGCCTTGTTAGCCTTTATCCTTCCTTGTTTATTATCCTGCATTATTATTTGCATTTGCGGTGGCTTGTTGAGTACTTTTGTACTCATACCCGTTGGACCCCACAGAGGATGCGTATCTTGAAGACGGTCTGGAGTAGCAACCCAGTCAAGAAGAAAAATCCTGGAGAAGAAGTTCGTCATGCCGTTTTCTAATTATTTACTCTACTGTTTTATTAAAACAATGTTGTAATAAATATGGTCTGCGTACCATGAATTTTAACGTATGTACGTTGTCGCATGATGAACCTCTTGTATTATTGTTTTTCTATGGAAATTCAATAATGTCTCGATTTTGATAAATCGGGGCGTGACACGCCCCCTTTTGTGCCTCCTCAGTACAAGTCACTCGTAGGTGCTACTTGACTCCACCAACTGGTGCCTTGATTTGGAATGTCCCATACCTCCATTTATGACTTACCCACTAGACTTGTGGTTAGTACGGAAGTGTTTTGTAACAGATCCCGCAGACCGGTCCTTATAGTGCCCCGGGTGCGACTAACCAATGCCCTCACTTGCACCTAGAACCCACCATGCTAACATTCCTAACCAAAACTCCAAGACCAACAGAATACCAGAGATGAGAGAAATAACGGGGATCATATAATAGAATTTCAGGTATCTATGACTCATTTTTAGCCTATAGAAGTTGTGTCGATACATTGGACACTACCTAATAATTCTATATATACTGGTGATAAGGAGTTTAGGCTCAATTGCATCGCTTGGGTTTGCACATCAAGGTCGGGGATCTAATAATTATATTGTAAGGTATTTAATTTTACTAATGCATATATAACCTATGGGTTTTAGCGATATTTAAATAAAACTAGGTTCAATATGCTCAAATATTGTGGTGGTGACTTGCCTTGGTCAGTAAATGGTGATGGAGAAACCTCGGGAAAATATTCTAGCTCCTCGACGGCGTCAAAATATTCTAGACACGCAAAACGAGAATAATAAACAATTAAAAGATAATTTTTTGAAATTTGAATGGTCAAATTTGGAGTTAATTTGAAGAAGATATGAATTTTTGAGGTTTAAAACACTTTCTGGAATTTATTTTAAATCAGAAACAGTCTTTGGTCCACGGGGAACCGAGCTCACGGTGAACCCGAGTACTGTGCGCGTGGACCGGATGAACCAGGGTCGTCGGATCAAGATATGGCAGATGTGGACGAAGCAGAGCGTTTAAGTGAAAATCGACGGCCGAGATCAACCGATACCGGTCAGCGGCAGTCAAAGCAATCTGCGCGCTGCATCGGCCGATCTAATCTGGACCGCACATTGTAGATCTGGCGGTCGAGATAAAATCTGACATGGCACAGGTAATTACCCGTGCCTGTCGCCTTCTCACGCGATGGCAGGAGCTCGCGGCAACCGCGGTGGCGAAGGCAATGGCCGGCAGCTCGATCTGAGGACGGAAATGGAAGGAGAATAATAGGGCAGTCATGAAGGTACCAGAGACGAGGCTAGGGGGTGGCTGGACGTGGCTAGCAATGAGCGAGGCGGCGATCATTGCTTGGGTCGACGATGACATCGGTCCTTCGGTGGTATTCAACACGAGCAGAGCGGCGGTCGTGGATGGGGGAGTGATGGCGGCCACGATGGGGTTGAAGAGAGGGCTCGGGGTTGACGTGATCTCGAGGCGAGGGTGACCAACAATGTGTTGGTGATCGGTGGCGCCTCTTCTTCTTGTTGTCTCCGTCGAATTCCTGTGAATTCGAGAACATTTGCTCTCGTTTGCCATCTTCAGTGCTGGTGAATTGCTCGGCGATGGTGATTGTTGATAGAAAAAATGGCTAATGGTCGAAATTGTCAAAATATCAATTTTGGTAATTTTGGGCCAAAATATGCTAGACCTGGCATAGGCCGGTCTGACTGTCCATGTAGGCCTGGTCAGATTGGCCATGTAGGCCCGGTAAGACCAGCCATGTAGGCTCGGTCAGACTAGCCTAATCTGAGTCCGAAAAGGATTAATTTGTTTCGAGGTAATTTTATCTCTAATCAAATCTTAACTACTTGGACGTGTTTTTGAGTACATTAAAGCCCAGGCACGTTGAGACCAACCCCTATAAATATAGGGGCAAGGTCGATTCAAGGATATCTTCAATCCAACACGAGATCAAACCCTAATTTCCTTGAATCGTACTTTTACTTTCTAATCTACCTTCCTTGCCCTAGGATTAGCCAAGTAACGTCCATCTTTGTTGGTTTGCGTTGTAAACCATCCGTCCGTCACGTCGTAATCACGGTAAGCCTTGTTGATTCGCTCGTGAATCACCTATTTAATCCACGTAACGGATTTCTATCGTTTTTATCGGTTTTTACCGGTGATTTGGTCTCTTGGCCGAATTACCATTTCTTTTTGGTGTTTTTGCAGGGTTTTCATATTCCTCTTCTTTGCCAAGAACCCCTACACCAAGCCTTCAACAGCAAAGAAACCGTCGGACCATCGGGCGAGCAGATCAGGCATTGTCAGTCTAACTGATGGCAAGAGGTCAGTCTGCCCGGGGCTTGTCGGGTCATCATTCTCATTGTCAGCACCCATCGGTCTGACTGACGGTGCTTGGTCGGTTCGACCGACCGCGCATAGTCGGCATCGGTCGGTTTTCCTCGCACGTCGGTGCAACTACTTGCACCCTCATCGGTCTGACCGGCCCATCTTGGTCGGTCCGACCGCCCTCTCTGGTTTTGGTCCAATCGGCTTTAGTTGGCCGGTTAGATTTAATTCCCCTCACTTCGATTAATTGGGTTGTATCTTTGTAACCTAATTTCCTGGAGACTCCACCCCTTTGTCACTATCAAGGGTCATCAGAACGTGACATCGGTGTCGTGTGACCACTTGGGAGCACAAAGGCCCCAAGGAGATGCTTTAGGCAGAGCAAGCCGCTTGGGCGCTTGAGCCAGTGGCGAGAATGTTGTCGGGGTTCATGAAGCTTTCACCTCCCCCAACAAGGTGACAATTTGAACCGGTTGGTTCATGCAATCCCCAACGAAAGTTAGAATTCCGAAGGCAATCGTGGCACCCATTAGCACCTTGGTGTTAACTTTGCAAATGACTACCATTGATTCGATCCATGGATCACAAAACTCCACCCCTACCTGGCGCGCCAGTTGTCGTTGTGTGGGAACAACAATAGCCTATGGGGTACCCGTAGTTTGATTTGTGTAGGTAGAAAGGGAAGTCGTGAAGGTGAATCAATTGTTACCTCGTTGGGGTTGCTTTTTTGACTTAACTTTGGCTTGCTTCACCCCTGTAGAGGCTCCCTCTGATCCCTTTATATGAGAGGGAACGAGGGTTATAAATGATGATTAATTACCCTACTAATGACTGAGAAAACAGTCAAATAATGGGTGATAACTACTAAGAATGATTGTTACAATTGATGATGATATTCATGGTGATTGATGATAGACTGATCTTTTAAGGCAAACCGTTGGAATATCGGCACTCGGGAGATGGCTCCCCAAGTGTGGGTGTTGAGGGACTCGGGGCCCTCAATATCAGTCTTCAGGAGGTAACCAACCATTGTACAGTCGGTACGGAAATCATTCGAGAAGGTACCCGGGGGTATATCCCCGGCATAGAGGTAGTAGTGGTTTGGGCAAACTTTCAAACAAAACTTAAAGGTTAATTTCAATTTGGCTAACCCAACATATCCAAAAGTTACTCAAAATAGTATATATTGTACTCTTGTGTTTTTAAATTTAGTGATATCTATAAGGCAAGAAAATACATATGAGGTATCTCTTCTATATTTATATTATAAGTTGTTTGACTTTTCTTTATTCAAACGTATGTAACTTTAACCAAATTTATATATATTAACACCACCTACAATGTCAAATAACTATAATATTAAAATATAGTTTATAATAGATTTAATAAAACTAAATTGCTTTATAATTGATAATATATATATATATTCTATAAAATTGATAGAACTATAGTTGTTGATTTATAAAAGAGTTCAACTTATAATATAAACAGATACTTATAATATGAATGGAAGAATGCACGACAATATGAAGATGTGGTAAACGACGACTATGTCATAATGACTTAGATTTGTTTTACAGCAAAAAGTCATTATAACAATTTCTGCAGACACAGCAGAATGCAAGCAAAATTCATACGCTACAAGAGGAAGGAGTGAACAAGCATGAAAATTTTACAGATTTACATATTAGGGCCTGTTTGTTTGATTGGAATTGGGCCGAATTGAATTCAATTCTTGGGCTGGCCTGTTTGGCAAACTTTAGAATTGGAAATTACAATTCCATCCATTTCTTGGGTCGGAATTAGAAGCCCAAAAACAATTCCTACCCTAAAACAAGGAAACAGTGATTCCTCTCCCAACCTCGAGCGGCGCCGCACGCCAGCGCCTCCTCCTCCTCGCCGTCGCCGCCCTCCTCGCCGTCGCACGCGAGCAGGCGCGGCGCCGGCCGGCCGGCCGCGGCGCTGCTGGTTCCTCACTTCCTCCGAGTGTGACGGCGTCGCGACGCGTCTGCAGGCTTCCGACCCAAGCCCCCAACTCCCCCGCGTCGTGTCGTGGGCCACCCCCCACCCACTCCGGCCTCCGCCGCGCCCGGTGGGACTCGCCGCCTCTCCTGGACGTGACACCACGGCTCCGACAATCCTGCTCCTCTTCTCCTTCCACAAACCAGGTGATGAGCTGATACTCTACCGCCCAGTTTACCATGCAGGCTGCATAGTGCCGCTATACTAGTGTGATTCTGGCAGCTTCTGAATTGAATTTAGCTAGGAAGATATACGATAGTTTCATAATATCAGAACCATTGGTCTGTTTTACCTGCTACTACAAGATGTTGGTGGTTATTATATGAAGTGATAGGTTTAAGGCAGATCAGACAAGTGGCATTAATTAGCAAATAAATTAGAATCCTCTTTAGTATACATTTCTTGGGCCTGTTTGTGCTGTATTTGAAGTATACAATTTGATTCAAATCATGAAAGCTAAATATGCTGAATTGGAATTAATCTGAACCAGTTCTGAATTGTACTTGCTTCTGAAAAATGTTAGTTCTCATTAGTTTTTGAGTTGTGTTTCCTAAAAATTATTTGATCATTCTTGGTATTAATATTCTCTGATCTGTCAGTTGTGAGATAGTCTTGCTGTGATTTTACTTGTAATCTTGTTGATGCTCATTAGATTGTTTCAAAATTTCATCAGAGAAGTCTTAATTGCAGATCCAGAAGTTTTAGTGCATGTTGTGTACTGTTTTAGTGCATGTTGTGTACTGTTTTACATCTTGAAGTGCTCTATTTCAGTTTTGATATGAATTGAGAGTAATCTGTGTTTGATGTATACAAGTTGATTCAGATCTTGAATATTGAATTTCATTGAAAGGTTCTTTACTGTTCATTGTCTGACAAAACTGAATATTGAATTGGTTGTGTAGCTGTTTTTGCTGAAATTATTTCAAACTTGTCTCTGGTATTTCAGTATGTGAAGTTACTCACTGCAGTAGTTTTGAAACTAAATCACCTCCTTTTTCCCATGTGGTGGTCTTGATGCATCTACAATGTTGCCATTCTATATAGATGGATGATTTTAAGTAGTATAAGGTGGAATTGAGGTGATAACTTGATTTTTTCTTGATCAGTTCAATCTAAAAAGGTCCTTCTGTGCATATATGCCTACTGAAATGAGAGAGAGGCGTAGGAAGAAGAGGCAGAGAGTAGCATCCTTATTTGTTGCAACTGTCATGGGCATGATTGCGGACTATTATCGTAAGAAAAGACCTAGACATCTTATGGATCCCTCTGAGGTGATAGAGAGAGATGTAGCTGGTCGGAAACAAATGCTAAGGAATCTGTATCAAGGATCAAATGTTTATTGCTATGACAGTTTGCGTCTAACTAAGAGATCCTTTTTGGACCTATGCACCATCTTACGTGAGAGGTGTGGTATGTGTGACACCTTGAATGTGTCGGTAGAAGAAAAGGTTGCTATCTTTTTGCTTGTAGTGGGTCATGGCATTAAGATGAGGATAATCCGTAGCTCATATGGATGGTCACTTGAACCAATTAGCCGCTATTTCAATGAGGTGTTGAGAGGTGTTCTATCACTATGCCATGAATTTATCAAGCTTCCTGATCCTTTAGCTGTACAACCTGAAGATTCTAAGTGGAGGTGGTTTCAAGATTGCCTTGGAGCACTAGATGGTACACACATTGATGTTTTTGTACCTTTGGTTGATCAAGGGAGGTATAGGAATAGGAAGCAACAAATCACCACCAATGTCTTGGGTGTTTGTGATCGACACATGAAGTTTGTTTATGTTCTAGCTGGATGGGAAGGGTCAGCTTCAGATTCACGTGTGTTACGTGATGCCATGTCTCGGGACGATGCATTTGCTATTCCAAGTGGAAAATATTACCTAGTAGATGCTGGATACACCAATGGACCTGGCTTTCTTGCTCCATATCGATCCACTCGCTACCACTTGAATGAGTGGGCTGCCCAAGGGAATAACCCATCAAATGCCAAGGAATTGTTCAATTTGCGCCATTCAACAGCTAGAAATGTGATAGAGAGAACGTTTGGGCTATTGAAGATGAGGTGGGCTATACTAAGGAAAAACTCATATTTTGACTTACAAAATCAGATTAGGATCATCAATGCTTGTTGCATATTGCACAACTTTGTAAGAGATAGGCAGAGAGATATGGATGATTTACTTTTAGGCCAAATTGATCAAGTAATATCCGTTGAATCTCATGATGTTCAAAGTGAAATGGGTATGATTACCAATGTGCAATCATCAAATCAATGGAGTAACTTCAGGGACCATAAAGCTAACCAAATGTTTGCTGATTACCAAGCGAGACGTGGTCAATGTATGATAGTTTTGTTTGATTTCTTTTTTATATATATTGTGTTGCTGTAATAACTTTAGTAACCTTTGTATTTTTTATTTGCAGGATATGGAGAAGGGTAAGAAGTCAGGCTCGGGCAGGGGGTACATTTCTTGGAATGATGATATGGACAAAGCACTTCTTGACACATTCGTGGAGTACTACAACAAGGGTGACAGATGCCAAAATGGCTGGAAGTCTCATGTCTACACGGCTGCTATCAAAAATGTCCGAGAAAAGTGCAATGTGGAAATCACAAAAGATAACATCATGTCAAGGAACAAGACATTTGACAAGCACCACACTATCATCAATGGTATGCTAGAAACAAGTGGCTTTGGTTGGGATTGGAACAAGAACAAGATATCCGTTGATAGTGATTCTGTTTGGGAGGCTTATGTGGCGGTAAGTTTCAGTTTTTTCTGTTTTTTGTTGTATACTCTTGTGTTTCAGATGTGTGATAAACAGTATTCATTGAAACTTGTTCTTATGTGCTGAATATGGACAGTGCATATACAATGCTGCCATTTTATTGAAACTTGTTCTTCTTATCTGTTTTTTGCAGAAAAATAAAGAAGCTAATGGGTACAGACACAAGACAATCTTATATTGGGACTCGATCAGCTTGGTATTTGGGAAAGATCATGCAACTGGTGAAGCGGCAAAGACCCCAGCAGATGGCGCGAGAGATATGAGTAAGGAAGATGGAACCGGTCAAGAGCTTACTTCATCAACAATTTCAGGAAGCTTAAAGAGGCAACGATCCAGTGATTCCTTCACCTCAATGATGGCGGAGAAATTAGACAAGTTTACTGAAGCTATTAGGGATGAAGCACCAAAAGGGCCGACATCAAAAGAAATATATAGCACATTGGAGGAGATAGATGGGTTAGATGAAGACACATTTTTAGACTTATTTGATATCTTAACAGGTGATGCGCGCAAGTACGAGTCCTTATTGGCACTTCCAGTGATCCTGAGAAAGAGATGGCTGTTGAAGCAACTGAAAAAGTGAACCTTGCATTGTGTGGTGTAAAACGAAGATCATTTTCTCTGCATTCTCCTCTTTTAACTGGAGTGTTATTCAAAACTGGATTGAACCTTGCATTGTGAACCTTATGTTTGAGATTGTTATTCAAAACTGGAGTGTGGAGATGGTTGATTTTTTTGTGCCCCTGGGAAAATGTAAATGATGGATTAGATGCTATGACATGTTCTTTTTAAATAACCTGTCTCATTGTTACATTGCTGATTGTTACCAACCTCTGTGATCATTGTTACATTTGAGTTATGTATGTTTTGTTACATATGATCTCCACCAATGTAAATTCCATATATAACTATCCAAACATGATATTGAATTTGATTCATGGAAAAGAATTCCATTAGCATCCAAACAAAAAAATTGAATTGAATCAAATTCTAAGCAATTACTTTCTTTGGGAATCTAATATCTAGAATGTTATTCATGGAATGAGTTTCATTTTCAAGGAAACAAACGGGGCCTTAGAGTTCGACGTCTACTGGCATTTGGCAGTGTTGAGACACGTGGGTAGACATATTCCTTCTATTATTGCGTACATTAAGAGAATCAAAGCACAAATTTATATATCTATATTTTAATTTGGTCATCTAAAAAATAATCTCTCCATATTTAACACACTAACAGATCATCTATATTATACTATCCGTAACATACTTTTTATATTTTAATAATATCTTTCCAACTACCATATATTTTAATAATACCAGCCAAGCAAACTAAGGTACAAGCACCAGTCAAGCAAGCTACATGCGGATAGCGGGAGGAGAGAGACACGTCGAAGTTGGTCTTTTTCTCTCTAGTTGTATGTTAGAATAGAATGTTTGTTGGAAAGTAAATTTGAGGGAGGAAACACTAAATCAAGAATGGGGGATGGGATGTATGCCCTGTTGGGTATGCGTCCCGTTTATATCCTTTGGCTAAATTTTAGTCTCGTCACACTAGATATTTGAGTGTTAATTAGAACTATTAAACATAGTTTAATTATAGAACTAACTACATAGATGAGAGCTAATTCATAAGACGAATCTATTAAACCTAATTAGTTCATAATTTGACAATATGATGCTACAGTAAAATGTGCTAATAATAGATTAATTAGGCTTAATAGATTCGTCTTACGAATTAACTTAAGGCTTCTAAAACAATTAATTTTATAATTAACTCATGTTTAATCCTTTTAATTAGCATCCGAACGAAT
The DNA here is from genome assembly GCA_019279435.1 of Zizania palustris. Lineage (NCBI taxonomy): Eukaryota > Viridiplantae > Streptophyta > Magnoliopsida > Poales > Poaceae > Zizania > Zizania palustris. The sequence continues at coordinate 73,356,217 of JAAALK010000288.1, read as the reverse complement.
ATTCGATAGGATAAGAACTAAACTTTATCCAAAACACTTTTAATTGTCGTTTTACAGCATAAGTATGGCAATTCATTTATTATAAAATAAAAGATAGCAATGAGGTGATATTTACAACTGCTAAGAAAAGGGAGTAATCGGTGATGTTTATGCCTACTCCTCGAATCCTCGTCTCCCAGCTTGTCTAGATGCTCTCGTAACACGAAAACGACAATGGGGGCTTCCTTAGCGATTAATCAAGCCAGATCAAGCGCCCGACTGGTTCCAACTTCCAAGTCCAACCAAATCGCCCTTAAATCACATCACAAATCACACTACTACTAATTTCACCTTATTAGACTAGCTCCCAACCAAAACCAATCCTCTTCCGTTTCCTACACGGATCGCGCCACTGGCTCACCGCGACGCACGCATGGCCCCGCCGCCGCCCTCGCTGCAGCCATCTGTTTCCTCCTCGTGGTACCGGCCCCGGCGCGCCAACGCGTCGACTTCCCGCCGCAGGTGCTTCGCGACGCAGTGGACCGCGAAGCGGTCGCAGAGCCGCTTCTGCCCAAGCCGGTGGCGGGCGCCGACGCAGCAGACATGAGATTTTTGCACACATAGCACCGGTATCGTTGGGCTTCGCCAAAATAGCATCCCAACAACGATGCTGGGATGCTATTTTGGCGATGCCGGTGCTATGTGTGCAAAAATCTCGGCAGACATGGTCACCGCCCTCGCCGTTCCGGGGGAGGGAGAGGAGGGACCCGCCCGCCGTGGGGGGCAGCTCCCCTCCCTGCTGTGTCTCGTCTTCCGGTGTGACGGCGACGTGGACGCAGTGGCGGTCCGGAGCGGCGACTCGCAGGACGGGTGGGCGCAGCCGGCGGGGAAGGCCGACGCGGAGGCGGACGACTCCGATTCGGACGGCGAGTCGGACTCGGACTGCGAGTCGGACTCCGACGACGAAGACGACAGCGGCGGCATCGTGGGGTGGTTCTGGTCCCTAGCGCATCGCTTCTGATCGATCCTGGCCGTCTATGGCCGCAGTTGCTTTTTGTGAAACCTTGGCAGGAGTTTGTAGTTCCTCCATACAGATACAGATATAGCATCACCATGTACACTTTGTAAAGCTATTATATTGATGAATAAATGATGCTCCTACGTTGTTCCACACATTACATACATGTAGGGACATATAGGGATAAAATAGAGCGAAAAGTTTTTGTTCGTCTTGGGAAGAAACGAGAAAACGGAGAAGTTATATGGAAACGAATAAAAAAAATACTAGAGTGAAAACAAAAACGGAATTTTTTATGTGGAAACGGAAACAAAATTTTTTAAACGGAAACGGAACAACAATTTTCGACAGAAATGGATACGAAAACGGAATATTTCGCGTAACAAGAACAAAAAATTTCTATTTTCACAATTTTTTTACTGCATTATATAGAATATTAGCTTTTACTTTTTCACATTATATAAAATTTAAACTATATTATATTCATAAAATATTAAACAATTTAATTTAAATTAATATATAATTATTTGCTAAAAATAAATAATATATATTCATTACAGCTAAAATAAAAATAGTTATTTGTTTATCATACTTTTTTCGTGTATTAATGATTTTTTATAATTTCGATAGATATTTGGTTCCATATTCATATCTATTTTCATATCCGCTTCTAAGATATTTGTATTTATTTTCATTTCCACAAAAAATATGGAAACAGATATAGTAACAGTTCTTTCCATTAGTTTCCGCTTCGTTTTTATCCCTCAGCAAGTGCATGATTAAACCCAAGATATCGAAAGAGCAAAACTAGAGACAACTTGGCAATTAGATGATTCCTTGGCGCTTACTCGCATCATAAATAACAGATAGCATGCTAACAATGATCTAGAACTGCTGGCAAAAATCAAATTTCAACATATGCTCCGGGACCATTTCAACAGGCAGAAGTCAAGTTCATGTGTGACTTCTTCCCCCCTACACTGTAGTAGAAAATATTTGGTGCACAACAATATCTGCCAGCAAGGATAACTGAAATCCGATGAAGCTTACTCCTCCTCGAGCTCATATTCATAGTCATCAATGTCGTCATCATATTCATCAACATCGCTAGTATCATTTTTGGTACGGAAGCCGCTCATCTCGTTCCTTCCTTCATCTTCATTGATGAACTCCAGACCATACACTGCATCTCTATGCTTCACCACCAACCAACGAAGCAGCCTGTCCTCCTTGTTCAGATAGTGGAGCTCTTGAGGGAAAGAAGGTGGAACCATCATGGTCATTTGCATAAGTTGGCCCTATAAACGCAACATAAACTTCAGTACACCGAGAAAGTTAATCAGATTCAATATCCAACATTAGTTTTCACAACACTGGCCATTACGAAAAATAATACCACTTCTGTGAATTTCAAAGTAGTTATTCTCAAAGCATTCAAATCCTCATTCCTGACAACCTTTTGCTAGTAGCCAACCATAAACAAAAGTGTATATCAAATATATTTTACATAAGACAACTTGTCAAGTCAATATAAGGACAACGAAAGTATAGTTTACAAGCTCAAATTCAGGAAGTGTGTTCATTGCACCCCCAGATGCTACAGTCATTCTGTAATAGTGTGTTGTATACTTTCAATTGCAGTATTGAGGGTTTATCTGAGAGTTAATAGATAATGTAAGGCGCTCTTACAAACAAGAACTAACAAAGCATGTACCGATTGAGAGCGCTGTGGAGCATCAAATCTCAGCCTGATATTCAGAAAATCATAACAAACAAAAATACAAAACTGATAAATAAGATAACTTTGTTAGTGATAACTTGTTTGCATCACTGCAATGCATCCTCACTAATCATGCCGCACCAGTATTAGTGATAAGTGACACCTTCTATTTACATGTCAACTTGAAGTAGGTTAGTTTGCTACAAAACTTTTTCTAGTTTATACAATTATGTTCACAGCTAGTCCGTTAGCAATAGCCAATGCCCAATAACATTGTTCTCATACAAAATCAAGCCAAAGTCACACTGGGTTATGTTTAGATCTCAGAATTTCACTAAAAAAACTCAATTCTTACACTCTCTAGATGTAATAAGAACAAATACAGTTAGCAAATTCCATACTCCATTAGTAACCATATATATTTGCTAAGAAACGGTTCAAGTGTTATGACTTGTGACTCATGATTACTATGAAGGCAACTGAGGAAATCTGAGCAAAGTTCTACATTCATATTGTTAGTACATGCATTATAATTAGGTACAAGTTAACAGCATTGTGATACGTAGCTAATTTTGACACAAGATTGTGCAGTCAGCCTCGACAAGTTAATTTTGGCATAAGAGCCTGAAAAGGCAACACTGTGGATAGTATCAGTATCCTATCCAATGGAAAATGGTTGATGGTGTGTATTTGCATTTCCAAAGTTTAATTATTATGAAATAATCAATTGGCCATTCTTGATATGTTGAATAGAAACACATATAAGATGATAAGATGTTCTGTACTTTATCATTATTAAATACAGATGTGTTGATATATATATATATATTATATATATATATATATATATCAAGCTGTAAATAAATCTTTGAGTTTTGACCTCAGTGTTGATTTCAACTCAAATGTGGAGATCATATCAACTGTTACAATTTTCAGGGAAAAAAAGAAAAAAAAAACAGTTCTTAAAACTAACAAATGAAATAGATAAATGCTTGTGTTGATGTGGAAATGGATAGAGAAAGACACATGAAAGAGAAAAATGTAGCTAATTATGGCAATCTTGAAGAGCAAGGCATATGAGACAGGCATAACGCCTCTGAAATTTCAAATTTGTTCAAGAATGAGATAACTTAAAATGAGAGCCCAAGCTCAAATGTAGTAGAGATAACATTGGACATTTCAACAGCTGCACAAGAAGAAAACTGCTTAATTCAAAGAAAATCTCAAACATTATGGAACCAAAAGAAACGCTCACCAACTACAATAAATTTCCGCAAGAAGAATACTTCAGTAATACAAAGATTCAAGTGTTCTACTGCAACAGAGACAATTTTGAGTCATCAACAATTCAGTAACCAAATTAAGTAAATTGGATCCCACAAATAAGATGAACAGAACTAGACGTAGACAGGAAACCTGAAAGAATATGCAACATTCCACCTGTAACATGGTTGCTGTTAGCGTCCTCGCGATGTTTTATACCTAAAAAAAATCCACGCTTCTATTCAATATTCAAATCAAACAGACCATTATGTACAGCTGCGTTCTCTGAACCACCCGACCAGTGAAATCCTGATATTCCTGAAACACTTATAATACTATCACCAGTGCTCCACCGATAAGAATGACCACATTGACACTAACGCATTCGCTAGGGAATTATCCTAAGGACACCAGGACGTCATGGACATTCTAAGGCTGAACCTAATGTGGCATTTCATCAAGCATGTCAAAGGCAATAACCGCCGCCAAGAACCTAGGAACCTCCGCAACTCTCAACAGTGCACTCAAGCATTTCGTCGAACACGCTTCCGCTTCGATCCATCAGGACGCATCAGATCGCCACCAAAATCCCAAGTCCACGAGGCACAGAAGAAACTTCGCCGAGAGCAAGCGGGGCAGTAAGAAGTGGTGAATCGGGCTGGTTGACCTGGAAGTGGCGCCCATCGAGCTTCCTGATGCCGTAGCCGAGTTGGACAGTTCCGAAGGACTTGAGGTCCGTGACGACGCCGTTCCGCTGGTACACGCGCCGCGCCACCCGCCCTGCGAGCTCCGCCACCGACTCCTTGGCCACCAGCGGCTTCACCAGAAGCATGCAGTCGTACAGCGGCATCTTTCCGCTCCAAAACTCTCCCGCTCGACGCGTCCCCGCCTCGCGCTCCGCTGGCTCCTCCCCTCCTGCCGCCGCCGCCGCCCGTCGTGCGTTCGGCTCGACGATCTCGGAGACGCGGACTTGGTGGAGCAGCTGGACCTTCTCCTCAGACCTAGAGAGCTGTCAGTTGGGCCTCGCTGCTAACACAAAGCCCATCTCTGTATTTTTGGGGTAAATCGAAGAAACGGTAGTTGCGGGCTTGCGGCCGCATGAGATGTATTGCCCCATCTTTTCTTTTTTATATATAATTATTTTCTAGATTCGTTTCAGCCCATCTGAAAAAACAAAAGGAAAATTTCGTTTTTCTGTTTCAGCACATTTCGTATTTTATATTTTTTATTCATGTGTGAAAATTTTTAATTCTAAGGTTTCGTGGTATCATGTATTGATTTTGATCGGATACTTTATTTTCAAGATAAAATAGATTAGTAGCGAAAGTAAAAGAACAAAGTAATTCTTATTAAAGAAAAAACAATATTGTAAGTATATAGAATTGAGTAATTTTAAGACGAATTTAAAATGATTGACTTGGATTTTTTTTAAGAAGGGAAGGAGATACGTACGACGATACACGTCGAATCATGTAACATAGACAGCGCACACACATACGGTGCCGTAGTTGTATCGTTTTTGGTTTTGGCGACGAAACGGGCCAAAACGCGATGGGAATGGAGTCCTTTCGGGAGAGATCCGCGCCGAGCATCGTATTTCCCAGGTGGACCCCACCGCCGGGATGAGTGGCCGCCAGCCCGCCGCGCCCATCCGGCCACTGCAGCAGGCACCCGGGGCCTGGGCAGCCGGCCGCGCGCAGCAGCAGGTCGCGGCGCGTCGGTTTCCACGTCGCTCTCTCCAATCTGACAGCCACGCCCCGACGCCCGTATGCGTGCGTGCGCGCGTCGCGTACATACGTGTGGTAAGTTTCTATAGTAAAATTAGTCCCATCTTATATTTAGTTCCGGTTACATAATGTTTACCGTAATAAGTAATAAGAGATATTAAAAGTAAGAGAGAAATACAGAAAAGAAATGATAAATATTGTTTTATTTCTTATGCACGGTTCATAAGCTTAGAGTTATTTTTTACTAAAGATTATTATAAGGACTACATCATAACGGTTGAGTTAGTTGATGGAAATATTTTAATATTTATGTACTACATTTTTTCACATATGAAAAAAAAAGCTTGAAGAAAAATAAGTAAAGTAAATTGTTTACAAGCTTTCGCGTGACAAAAAACCGACGAGTTAACATAATAATCTCTACTATATAAAGCGGCTAGTTTTCTGTGTCCTCCATCCGCTGCCTTTCCACTTCCATAAAAAACCAATCAAAACTTATACCCTATAAAAACCGGTGCGCTGACCCGTAACCGCCCGGCCACACACATAGCGGAGCGCGACGTGCGCCCCGCCCCTGTGCAACCGTCCTGCATGCAACACATGCATGTGCGCGCAGTGAGAAAGAAAGAAGAAAAGAGGAAAAAGAAAAAGAAGAAAAAAGAAGAAAAAAAGGAAAAGAATAAAAAATAAAATAAAAAACAAGAAAAAGAAAAGAAAACTATATTTATATTTCAGTTTTTTAATTTATGTATTTTGCGTGGAAGTAAAAACTTTTAGATTTCTGAAAAATCATATAGAAATATAAATTTTACACAAAAACCCTATTATAAAATAAAATTCTGTTGCAAAGCCCTACGACTAGTAATAATATAAGTAGCAATAGCAAAAACAATAATGAAAGCAAACATGCATCAAGGGCGGACTGGACTAACAAATTTGATATGTGTCACTCTAGTATATTATTTTTCATAAAATGTCACCCATTAAATGATAATTATTACAATGTCAACCCATTAAATGATAATTATTAAAATATCACTCGATGCTTTAAACATTCTACAATTTGCCTTTTTGTTAGTATGTGTTTTCTTTTTTTTTCTTCTAAAATTAACGTGAAGTGAAATGACATTTTTATCCTCCTCACTCTTATATATCCCTCCTAACCTTGATAGTTGTCGCTCGTCCACATCGGTCACATAGAGCTGGCATGGGTGGGTGCCAACAGTCGATAGCGGGAGGGATGCAAGAGAGAGGAGAAGAGGGTGCAAGTGTCATTTCAGGTTGATTTTGAAATAAAAACAAAAAATAGCAAAATAACTAATGTACCGAAATGGTATAATATTAAGGGTTAATAGCTTCTGTGCCACCGTTATTTCCTGAAATGTCAAAAATGCCATTACTATTCGTCTATTAGCCTACATGTCATTACAATTCTCCGATCGATACCCATATGCCATTAGGCCCACCTGCAGGGTGTTTAATTTTTCGTTTTGTTTAAACTGCCCTTCTTCTTCCCGTGGTTGTGCATCCGATAGCAGCCCCGAGGAGCGGGCCGGAGAGGGAGTTGTTCTGGAGGCTGAGGCCCTCGAGCGCGTCGAGGGTGGCGAAGGTGGGGGGAACCGGCCGGCGAGGCCGGCGTTCTTGAGGTCCATGTTGTTGACGCGGCCGGCGCGGTCGCAGGAGATGTGCGGCCAAGCACAGGGGTTGGTGTCGGCGGGCCAGGCGAGGACATCGGCGTTGGTCAGCGAGTGTTGCAGGTCGTGGAGCACGGCCAGGTCGGCCGGGTGTATGGCGGCGACGGCGGCTTGGAGTAGCGCGAGGGCCGCGATGAGGAGGAGGAGGCGGACCGACCTGATGGGCTCCACCGGTCTGCCAGGCTCCGTGGGCTCTGCGGGTATGTGCCTCCCCGCGGGCATTGGCAGCCTCGACGGCGCCATGCACGGTGTTGGACCCGACGGCGGCGCCATCGACCGCGCCATGCTCCTCGAGCTCGCCCTCGCCGCCGGGAAGAAGAAGGGCAGTTTAGACAAAACAAAAAATTAAACACCCTGCAGGTGGGCCTAATGGCATATGGGTATTGATCGGAGAATTGTAATGGCATGTAGGCTAATAAACGAATAGTAATAGCATTTTTGGCGTTTCAGGAAATAACGGTGGCACAGAAGCTATTAACCCTAATATTAAATCTCTCGGGCAGTCGGGCTATATTAGTGGACTACTAATGGTTATGTCTAATTGTAATAAAAAATAAAAAAAAAATATTAATTGAGCAAACTCGCACGTGACAGCGATCGAGTTGTAGAGGACCGAGCCTAAATCATGATTTAACCGTAACAGAGTATCTCCCTGACGTTGCTCGGTAATACGCAATGCAAACAAGAAAGGAACATGTCCGGGCAAGGCAAAGATATGTATGTCGTTGTTGCCTTTAACCTGGCCTCTCTGGTCCCTATCCCAGTCAGTTTTTCCTCTTTCTGTTTTGTCGCGTTGGGCTCTTCAGGTGCCGGGCGTTCGGTCGGTCGCTCGTCCTCCGATACAAGATATGCATGCAGCTCGATCGCCGCGCGCGGACGTATGTACGGGCTACTAACCACACTGTCATCGCTAGCTGAATATTCACGAGAGACGAGACGAGATCGCAGTGAGAGCTAGCTGGCTTACCTGATTCGTTCTACGGTACAAAGTATCGGTTGGCCCGTTCGACCGTCCAATTATACATTTGTTTAGTCGGATGAATATCTTTAAATAAAATACAATTATTCTATCTAGTCAAATACACGATCAGTTTGGTCTGTCAAGACCAATAACAGAGATGACAATACGTAAAAGTGTGATGAATGACGATAAATTTTCATGTAAGCTAGCTGAATATACTTACCCTTGCGAGTGAACTAGGGTGGCAAAGGATTGATTCGGGTTCATGTTATCCAATACTGAACCTAGACTTATTTAGATCTAGAAGTGAATAGCTCTATGAGTTAAAATATCATCTCATACTCGTTAGATTTACGGGACCCAACGAATCCCTGCAAATTTGATGGCAGGAGGCAACCTTGGTCGTTCAGGCTAGCAAGCGTCGACGGTGGGAGGTGATCGAGGTGGCGGAAGTCAACAAAAGATAGATTAGGACATTAGAAGTCGACAAGAGGTGAATAGGGACGACAGAAGGCGAAAGACATACGGTAGCAACGTAAAGCATATGGGGGTAGGCAGGCGATGGGTGGTGGCCAAGAGCGTTAAGGGTATTAGGTGGCGGTCAAGGGGAACGACCAATAACGATGACAATGGGTGGTGATGATGGCTGTGGGTGGCCTTAGAATGGCCTACACTACTAACGCTCATGGCCTCCTACGTCTCCTATTGCGGTGTTGGGAGTTGGGTGCTATACACAGAGATCTAATTCGGTAGATCCATTAATCAAAAATTAAACACAAACCTGATCCGATGGATCAAGTATATTCCCACCCCTGTGAACCAAAGGCGATGAGATGACTAGGTGAAAGCTAATGATGGTGATCTATGACTGTCTATTGGTTTGCCGTCAAGAAAATGAAAGCTTAAGGTGTTTTTTATTTCAATTTAGATTATAATAATTTAGTTTATTGGTTAAAAGTGCAAACAAATAGTCAATTTATTATAATCTAGAGCCTAAATGATAGTAATCTAATAAGTTGGTGTAACCTAGTTAGCTTTTTTGCTTATTACTTTAGAACTACTAAAATACTCACTACACTTTGCTAGAAAATTACTTCTCGTCATTTTATACTTAAATATTAGCTAGTCCATCCATATCGCAACACTTATTTTAAGTGCATTACAATTTTTTTGCTAAATAAACATAATTGTAATAATTTAGGTCACCGAACGATCATAACTAATTTTCCTCTAGATTATTATAAGCTAGCTTATTACAATCTCTATCTATAAATTATATTACAATAATCTCAAATTGAAACAAACACGATCTAAATATTCTAATTGTTCATGCTTTTCAAAGCAGAATTATATTTGCTATACAACTATATTTTGCTTTTAAAAACACAAAAATAAAAACATTTTTATAAAGAACTATTTATTATGTTTCTATAAATACAATTGTATTATGAATACATATTTCTTTGTCTTACTATGTACCCAAGACCTAATAATGTATTTTTATCACCATCATAATATTTAATACCTTAAAAGTAAGAGAAAATTGCATATATATCATCGAAAGTTCAATGGTTCTTATATATATCGCTGAAACTTTTTGTTTCCGTATATGCAACTGCTTTAATTTGTCGTGTCCATATTTATTATTACCGTTAGTTTTAACCATGTATAGAAAAATCAGTCGATCAGCCAATTAATTAATTTATGCCAAAATCAGGTCATTAATAGACCAAAATCAGGTCATTAATCTACTAGCGGATTAATCGATGGACAACTCAATTAATCGGACCACCATGGATTAATCCAGTTGCCTGATTTGGACATTGCGTCGTTGCTGCCTGGATTGTCGGGCTCGCATCGCTACAGCTAGATCCAGTGGCGGATCGACAGGGTATGCCTGCCAATAGCTAGTTAATTTAAGATAAGTAAACACACACACATATATATATATATATATATATATATATATATATATATATATATACCAAATTCGGAACAAAGAAGTGTGTAGCGCTAAGGGTGAAGCGCTTACTCATTTCTATGATGTTTTATAGTGTTTTTTCTTTGGTGTTCGGATGTTTGAGAAACAAACTCCTCCGAATTATTTTTTTCTCTATAGCCATAATGAACAAATCCCTCTAAATCGTAGGTCTGTTTTTTGGTACAATTATTTTTTCTCTATGCATATATATTGATATTACTTTGTCTTAACTATTTGATTAATTTTTTCTTTACAGTTATACTGTTTTTTCTTTGGTATTTGGCTGTTTAATTAATTTTTTCTCCACAGCCATACTGTTTTTCTTTGGGTTTTAGATGTTTGATGAACAAACCACTCCAAATTATTTTTTCTCTGTAGCCATAATGATCAAACCCCTCCAAATTGTAGGTCTATTTTTTGGTACAATTAATTTTTTCTATGCATATATATATATTTTGATTTTACTTTGTCTTAACTATTTGATTAATTTTTTTCTTTATAGTTATACTATTTTTGGTATTTGAATGTTTGATTATTTTTTTCTCCGCCGTCATAGTGTTTTTTCTTTGGTTTTTGCATGTTGCCATGTTTGATGAACAAACCCCTCCAAATTATTTTTTCTCTGCTGCTATAGTGAACAAATCCCTCCAAATTGTAGGTATGCTTTGTTAATATGATATTTGAATTATTTATATTTGTGGATTTTTTTAACTTAATCATTTAAATAAAAACTTATTATATTACTTAGTATATGACTATATGTATACTAAATTACGGTGTAAATTTAATAACTATTTATCCAATTAGAAATTTTTTTCACTGAATTATATCCTAGATCCACCACTGTCTAAATCCACAATGAGCTGCACGTTGGGTCACATTGTTGTAAACAAATCCGCACTAGTTGGTCACCTCAGGTCATGCTACCACCTGAAAGGACACTGATGTCACCTAGAGGGGTGAATAGGCGTTTCTGAAAAATTCTTCAATAAGAAATGTTAAAACTATCGGAATATCCGATTATTCCGGATCATCTAGGGTCCGGATATCTTTGGTTGAGTCGGAAGTTCTGAGGTTCAAAACTTCTGGTTCCAACCGGATATTGTGGGAATGACAAGAAATACACAAAGTTGATCCTTCAAGATTTTTATAGCAATTCTATAAGAATAGAAAGTAAGGATAAGTTGTTAAGAGTATGTCTATGCAAGAAAAATAGATCCATGTGGTAGATTTAGAGATCGGGATAAAACAAGCAGGAAATGTAATTAACCGATAAACTTTAGATCTAGCAGCCTCTAATGAGTTCTAGGTCAAATCATTTTTTCTTCCAAATTCTAATAGGTATTATGAAGATACCATATTCATCAATTGCAATCAACCAATGCAAGCACGAGCACGTAGATTGAACTAAAACATGTATGAATATGATAAGCTAGCTCATGTATATGAAGAACAAGTAAATAAACAAATAAGATACTGTTGACATCAAGATTTGGTAAAGCCCAAGCCCACTAAGGATGCCGCACAACCAACGAATGTCAAAGAAGTCTAGTCAAAGGTGGTCAAAGAATCCCGTCCATATCATTACAACATGGACGGATATAACAAAGCCGATAGAGGTGAGAGAGGATAAAGATGATCCAGAATTTGTTACAATATAGATTACTTGGGCGGCAAGTCTTTGGACTATAAATATGTAACTAATTAGTTAGGTTTAGAAGACACATAATCAACCACAAAAAACTATTCTTTTGGCACATCATCACCCTTGTGTTCCCAAGGTTAATCCCGACGAGACTTGTCACTCAGAATCAAGCTACATCACTCCGATCTCCGGCGAATAGTTGAGTCCCGCCACCCCGACGGTCACATCGACTAGGTCTGTGTTCTTCAAGGTTGCATCGTATCAATCTCTTGAGGCATCGGTCTGGTCAGTGCAATTGCCGGTTTATCTTGGTATGCTTGCTAGACCTAAGGCTGCATCACTTTGATCTCTTAGATTGATGTGAATTAGGTGTCGTAGTTTGAGGCTTCATCGGTTATGTCTGACATCTCATTTTATTGTATCTGGTTCATGTTGTGTACCATTCACCTAAATAAAGTATGCCCGATGCATTAAAGTGTTATTGATTTCTCGTGACTAGAAATTGTCTTGGTTAGGTCTGATCTTGCAGTTACCGTAATATGATGGTATGGATACATTGTTTGGTATGCTGAGTTTAGTTTCTATCGGAGTACAGGATGATAGGTTATCTTCAATTCTATTACACTCTATGCATATCTAGGAGGTGCTCATCAGCCTTTATGCGCAAGGACTTCATCTACCGGTCGATGGCGTGCTCAACCCGATAGTGTGGTCATGGTCATCGACCCTTTGGCCGATCGACGTGTTTACTCATGTTTATTTTATTCTCGCCACAGTTATCGGCTCGATAACCGATCGGCGTTGCTACTAACGTTATTTTTCTGGCTCCTTATTAGTCACATGGTCAAACTGATTGGAACGCTCAGAACCTTTTTTCCTAAGATTATAGGACCTACACTGGAGTTAAGTAGATCTCCTAGGCCACGCGTGTGACCAAAAAAACACCAACATACTTTTTGGCACACCCGGTGTGACTTTCTTCAGACCATTCATCCATGGCGGGCGAAGTTGATGGCAGTAACATCATCCTGATCACTATGGAGGCAATTACCGATGAACAAATGGTGAAGGTACAATACTACGTGGAAAACTACAAGAGATTGTGCCTCGACGCTTTCGGCATGAATCGATCTGGTCCTGTCTAGAGGAGTCAGTTGCCGAAACCAGCCGTGGCTGGGGAAATCACTCAGCAGGCTAATAGTCCACGGGTCACTTTTTAGGAAACCATCGACAACGCTCTCCATCACACTCTCATCAATCAGTCTGAGGTATTGGTTAATGAAGGAACAATGCCTAAGAAAATTCCGGTTGGATCGGAAGTTATGATTTGGAATCAGAAGTGCTGATATAGTATCGGAAGTTCCGATAATTTATTGTTTGTGAAACAGAGAGCTCAAATCGGAAGTTTCAATATGGTATCGGAAGTTCCTATAATTTTTAATTTAGAGACAGAGAGTTGAAACCGGAACTTTCGATGCATATTGGGAAAAATTGCACTGAACGGAAGTTCAAATAGGAGGTATCAGAAGTTCTGATAATTCCTGAAATTGCAGACCGAGAGTCCTGATCGAAAGTTCTGATCTGAGAATCGGAAGTTTTGAGGTGGGCGTAACGGATTGGATCTGTTAGGCTCCAATGTGGATTGGGGCCAGGACTCTCATTTCTATATAAAGAGAGGAGGAGGTCTTTGGAATCAAGTTTTTGATAGTTTAGATCAGATCTAAACCCTATCCACCAAGAACTCCTCTCCTCCCTTTCATGATCTAAAAAGTTGAGATTGAGAAATCTCACGTTTCTCACGTGCGGTGCTAGCACGTTGGCGTGGGAAGGATCTCATCCTTGTACGTGCGGATATCGTGGAGGTGCTGCTCCAATAGCAACGCTCATGGACTTCTTCACATAAACACCGACGTCGTCTTCGTCGATTGGATCATTAGGGAACAGCCGAAGCGAGGCGAGGACACGCTTTCCTGACATCGTCCTCCACTACACCTAGCGTGTCTCATGCTAGAAGGTACCGATTCATGATCCTCACGCGCATGGTTCTTGGGCTTTAGGGGAAAATTTTATAAATTACCGGCTAGTGTAGCTTCCCCATTCTCCAATAGTGGTATTAGAGCCTACGCACGTACATGGTGGAAAAATAGATTAGATATGTTTTTTGTCCACAGAAAATAGAAAGTTTCGATGCTAGATCGTAAGTTCCGATGTTTGTCGAATCAGAAGTTTCGATACTTGATCGGAAGTTCTGATATTGAATACGATTCAATACAGATAGCAATTTTGCTAATCGGAGTTCCGATATTGGATCAGAAGTTCCGACGGATCGGATGTTCCAATATTGGATCAGAAGTTCTGATGTCGGTTCTTAATTGATACAGAGAGAAATATTGCAGTTAGAAGTTTTATTTGGAATTGGAAGTTTTGATCATGTTCAGTAACTTGTAAATTTTTTGCCTAACGTTGTTTTGCAGAGAATGTTGTGACTGGTATGGCCTTGATAAATGTGATGTATGAGATGCATGCAATGAATGTAAATTAAATATGGCCTGCGTGTCATGATTATTTATAGCCAAGGCTGGTGTACATTTGTGACCTGCATGTCGAGTATTGATGCTTCATCAAAAACGAAGAAGAGCCTTATGTTTACAAGAAAGCTAGTGAGAGATCACTTGTATTTCTGATCTTATATGTGGATGACATATTAATGATCAGAAATGACATTCCTTTGTTGAATGATGTCAATACTTCATTGAAAAACAATTTTTCGATGAAAGATCTTGGAGAGGCAGCATAAATTTTGGGCATAAAGATCTATAGAGATAGATCAAAGCGGCTAATTGGATTAAGCCAAAGTATGTACATTGACAAGGTTTTGAAACGATTCAAAATGGAGAATTCCAAGAAGGGATTTCTTCCAATGTCACATGGTATTTCTCTTAGTAAGACTCAGTGTGCTGCAACACATGGTTAGCTAGAAAAGATGAGTGTGATCTCGTATGCCTCCACGATCGGGTCCATCATGTATGCCATGTTGTGTACACGCCCAGATGTTTCATATGCTCTAAGTGTTACGAGTAGGTACCAATCAATCTCGGGTGAAAGTCACTGGGCTGTAGTAAAAAGTGTCCTCAAGTACTTGAGAAGGATTGAGGGAAATGTTCCTAGTTTATGGTGGTGATGAGGAGCTCGTTGTAAGTGGTTACACCGATGCTAGCTTTCAGATCGATAAAGATGATTCTCAAACACAATCTGGTTTTGTATTCTGCATCAATGGAGGCACGATGAGTTGGAAGAGTTCTAAGCAAGAGACAGTGGCTGATTCTACAACGGAAGCTGAGTATATTGCAGCTTCAGAAGCTGCAAAGGAGGCCTTTTGGATCAGAAAGATTATTTGTGAGTTGGGTATTGTTCCTAGTGTGTCCAGTCCAGTGGACCTCTATTGTGATAATAGTGGTGCCATTGCGCAAGCCAAGAAGCCTAGATCACACTAGAAGTCCAAACATATACTTCGGAGATATCACCTGATCCGAGAGATCATTGAGAGAGATGATGTGAATATTTGCAAGGTACACATAGATTTGAACATAGCAGATTCATTGATAAAACCTCTTTCACAACCCAAGAATGAGTCACACCTTAGCTCCATAGGTACTAGATACTTGCGTGAGTGAGTCATTTGTATGTGGAAGACGTTAGTAGTGTCTATGCTAATGTAAGAGGATAATTGTTATCTTGTTCCTTGATTAAATATTGTTTACATTTAATTGATGAGTTGATGACTTGTTATGTGAAACTATTTGTGTTATAACGATATTGTTCAAAATGGATCCCTAATCTTATCATCATGTGGGACAATGATGATACATAGATTAGCACATATGACTGATTGATGATCACGTTTCACAGATCATAGACATAGAGATGTCAAATCAGTGATGTGGACACATGTTGGTGAACATGGTGTTGGATAGACCAACTTAATATACTACTGGGATTGTTATAGTAATGTGCCATCAGTTGTCATCTCAAATAGTGTACTTGTAGAGTCCTCAGACCTAAGATCGTCATTTGATTCCAGAATGCGTAGCGATAGATTTTAGATGCTTCCTAACGCTATTCCGTAACTAGGTAGTCATAAGGGTTGTTTTCAAGTGTGTTGTGAAACATGTCTTGGGATGTGAGCGGTCAAGATGAAATTTACCCCTCCTAATAACAGGAGAGATGTCTCTGGGCCCCTCGAGGTAGTCGGATTGGAAAAGTGTATGGCCATGCCACTATGACTAAAGAGTTAGTGATGATTTGAATTCGCTGCTTGTTCAAGTGAAATGTCGAGCTGTCTAACAAGGGTGGCACGAATCTCGCCTTGATCTTGACTGATGTCGTGTGGTAAAGGGACTAGTGCATGCGTATATCAAGGTTCAATGAAATTTGATTTTATACACTTTTGGGGGTCAATATGTGCTGCCAGGTACCGCTATTGATCAGTGATTCAGAAAAGGTTTCCAGTGAACAACTGTTAGTGTATAAACCTATCGGGTCACACACTTAAGAAGATGGATTAAGAAAATTGCAAAGAACTGGTTCTTGTGCAAGTGGGAGGTTGAAGGAACAGTGCCCAAGAAAATTTCGGTTGGATCAGAAGTTCCGATTTGGAATCAGATGTTCTGATTATTTTCTAAATTAGAAATAGAGAGCTCAAATCAGAAGTTCCGATATAGTATCGGAAGTTCCGATAATTTATTTTTTACAAAATAGAGAGCTCAAATCGGAAGTTCTGATATTGTATCGAAAATTCCGATAATTTCTAATTTAGAGACAGAGAGTTGAAACCGGAAGTTCTGATGCATATCGGGAACAATTTCACTAATAGGAAGTTTCGATAGGAGGTATCGGAAGTTCCGATAATTCCTAAAATTACGGACCGAGGGTCCTGATCAGAAGTTCCGATCTGAGGATTGGAAGTTCCGAGGTGAGCGGAACATATTAGATCTGTTAGGCACCAATATAGATTGGGGCCAGGACTCCCACCTCTATATAAAGAGAGGAGGAGGTCTTGGGAATCAAGTTTTTGATAGTTTACCAGATATAACCCTAGCCACCAAGAACTCCTCTCCTCCCTTTCTTGATCTCAAAAGTTGAGATTGAGAAATCTCATTTTTCTCACGTGCAGTGCTAGCACGCCGACGTAGGAAGGATCTCATCCCTGTACGTGTGGATACTGTGGAGGTGCTACTCCAATAGCGGTACTCGTGGACTTCTTCACATGAACACCGACGTCGTCTTCATTGATTGGATCATCGGGGAACGGCAGGAGCAAGGCAAGGACAGTGAGGACGCACTTCCCCGATATCTTCTTCCGTTGTACCTAGCGCGTCTCGTTCTTGATCCCTCACGCGCATGGTTCTTGGGATTTATGTCGAAATTTTTGAAATTGTCGGCTAGCATAGATTCCCCATTCCCCAATAGTTTATACCTTGCACGGTTTGATCAATAAGACTATTTATGGTACGATTGCTCAAGAACTAGCGCAAGGTCCGGTGTACTTCCCGACCAACCATTTTTGTCTGCTACAAAACCCTCAACATACTCGGCCGATGCTGCAACCACAAGGCCCAATGAGGTAGGGTCCATCAAACACTTCATTTGGCTTGGAAGTTAGCATGACGGCCCCGTTACCTACCTCTATGCTCCAAGGGCTAGGCAGACAGGACCCGTCTCAGAACACACATCCTTTCAGAAGGGGTACGACACCCTCCCAGCCTTTGGTTGTGCCGTAAGGCTCGATCAAGCAATAGGTATCCCAGCCTACGTACGGAATTGAAAGGGGGCACCCGATGGCATCCCTTAGGGGTACCATCAGACCGCATACTACGGAGTGACACCTTATCCCAATGAAGAACAAAGATACAACATTGTTCGGCTAGATCAGTATCAGCAGCCTCCAATGACTGATCAATACCCAGCACTAAACAAGTAGGAAGACGATTGGGTGAACCTAATCACTGAAGTTATTTGGGACTAGTTTGTCTTCAAGCCTAAAGATCAGAACTCAGTCTCCACGATTGAGCACATTAGTCATTTTCTCACCTAGTGTGGTGAGGCGTTGGCTGAGGAAGCACTCAAGGTTAGGTTCTTCCCGCTGTCACTATCAGGATCAGCTTTCGTGTGGTTCTTGTCACTACCGGTGAATTCTGTTAGAGAGTGGGCAGATCTAGAGAACAAGTTTCACAAGTATTTGTTCACCGGCATACATGAGACGAAACTTACCGACTTGACGTTAGTAAAGCAGAAGATGGACGAGTCAGTGCAAGATTATGCGTAAAGATTCTGCGATGTGAGAAGTAGGTGCTATAGCTTGAACCTCAGTGTTGCACAACTGGCTGACTTGGCACTCCAGGGGTTCCTGAATCCAATAAAGGAAAGGTTTTCATCACAACAGTTTGAAAGCCTCTCACACCTGGTACAGCGGGTATCAGTCCATGAGAGCTGATTCTAGGAGGCAAAAAGGGATAGGTATCCGAAGAAGGTGGCATATACCCAGGCATTCCATTCGGACTCCGATGAGGACAGCGGGTCCGATGTGGAGGTCGGCTTTGCCAAATGGACCCAAACAAGAAGTAGATCGCGTGTCCTTGGGTAAAGGCATCTGATAAAGAAGAAAAGTATGATTTCGAGATCAGTAAGGCTGATAGAATATTCGACCTATTGCTCAAAGAAAAGCATATCCAGTTTCCACCTAATCACGTGATACCACCTGTCGATGAACTGAAGAAGAAGTACTATAAGTGGCACAACTCCACGTCGCACCATACTAACGAATGCAAGGTATTTAGATAGCAAATCCAATCAGCCATGGAGCAAGGTCGAATCAAGTTCGATGATGGGAAGAAGCTGATAAATATCGACATCCACCCTTTCCCAGTCAACATGGTGCATGCGCACCACGCTGACGATCGACACACGAAGAAGAGCAGGCAAGCTAGCAGTAGCATCACTTCCTCGGACTTGATCGGAAAATACGAAAGGAAGTCAAGAGGAAGGATGGACGGCGAGGACAAACTTGATTACTCACGATTCAACCCCCATTGGAATTGTGAGTTCTTCAGATTCTGCTGGAATGAAGGGTTGCATTTGCCGTCGATGGACGACTGCCCTGAGTGTGGCAGCAAGGGCAGGTGATAGGGCAATCATGATCTGCGCACTGACAGGAAAAGATCACATAATCAGGAGAGGTTGGCCATCCATCGGAGGTTATCGCTGCCAAGAGCGTCAATACTAGAAAGGCTTGGTCCTGTCAATGCCAAGGAAAATGGTCAATCGACCGACGACAGCGTCATGTCAAGAAAACTACAGTGGTGCCCTAGCGAAATCTTCACAAAGAAGAAAAAGAGGAGAGTACAATGGTTGTGGTAGAAAGAGCTAAAGGTGCGGAGTTGCAAGAATAAGACTGATCGGCCCCAAAGGATTAAGAGTGAATTGTGAGTAAAAGATATGGACGATCACGACGATACGAAAGATGCAGGTATAAACATGGTTTTCTTCCTCCCTGTGGAGTATCGGGCTACTCTTGAAGATGACGTCGGGTAAGCCGATATAATGGCCCAACTCGCATTGACCCCGCAACCGGTAGTATTCGGCAAGCCAGAAGATCACGAACATTGGCACCTGAGACCTCTTTACATCAAGGGCTTGGTCAACGAGAATCCGGCATCCAAGATGATGATAGACGGGGGTGCAACCATCAACTTGATGCCATATGCCACCTTTCAGAAGCTATGGAAAGGGCCGGAGGACCTCACCAAAACCAATATGGTACTAGGGACTTCAGCGGCCATTCATCAGAGACAATGGGATGTTAAATGTGGAGCTAACGGTTGGGAGCAAGACCATCCCGACCACCTTCTTCTTCATAGAGGGAAAATGATCCTATAGTCTTTTTCTAGGGCACGATTGGATTCATGCAAATTGTTGTGTCCCATCGACAATGCATCAGAGCCTCATGCAATGGGTTGGTGACCAAGTGGACATTGTTCCTGCCGATAAATCAGTTAACATAGCAATAGTCGATTTATCGGTATGGGAGATGGAAGAAGTCATCTGCCTATCCGGAAAAGCTTGAGATGGTGATTTTCTTGAAGTATCAAATGATAGAATCAAACTAATCAATAATGAACAGCCTAAGCTTACCCTTTTAAGGCGACATAGATGAAGCAGAAGGTAAACTCGGTCAAGGCTTCACCGCAACCTATGAGCTATAGGAAGTAGACATCAGACCCGGTGATAGACCGAGGCCAACCTTTAAGTGCTAAACTTCCCAATGAAATAAAGAATGAATTAATCGCATTATTATGGGAGTATCAGGATTGCTTCATATGGGAATATCATGAAATGCCAGGTCTAAGCCGATCAATTGTAGAACATCGGCTCCCAATAAGACATGGATATCGACCATTCAAGCAATCACCCCAGCGGTTCAAGGCAAAAATATATCCATATATGAAGGCCAAGGTAACAAGGTTATATGATGTAGGATTCATAAGACCGTGCCGATATGTAGAGTGGGTATCGAATATTGTACCTATATGGAATAAAATTGCTGATGCCGCCAAAGAAAGGCGGTTCGATGAGATTAAGGAATACTTAGCCTCACCGCTAGTGTTGATGCTTCCATAGAAAGGGATTTCATTCAGGTTATATTTGTCAATTGATGATGAAGCTATCGGGTCGGTCCTGGTGCAAGAGATTGATAAAAAAGAAAGGGTAATTTTCTATCTCATTAGAAGACTACTAGACGTTGAGACCCAATACTAGAAAAGATCTACTGTGCCTATACTTCTCATGCACCAAACTGAGACATTACCTTCTATTATCAGAATGCACTGTGATATGTAAGGTCAATGTCATTAAGTGTATGCTATCGACCCAGTGTTGAAAGGGCATATCGGGAAATGGGTCATCACTCTCACTGAATTTGACCTTAGATATGAATCGACTAAGGCAGTAAAGGGACAAGTGATAGCTGATTTATAGTCTAGCACAGAGATGAAGCAGTGACCCATGTTGAGCTGACACCATGGACCCAATTCTTCGATGGATCAGTGTGTCAGCATGGATGTGGTATAGGCCTGGTGATTGTTTCCCCTTGGGGGCATCATTTGAATTTTCATATACCATCAGACCTTTCTCCACCAATAATCAGGCTGAATACGAAGCAATATTGAAAGGGTTACAACTATTGGAAGAAGTGGGCGTTGATACAATAGAAATTTTGGGAGACTCTCTACTAGTGATGAGGCAACTGTCAGATGAGTATGAATGCAAAGACAACATGCTGAAAGAATATCATGATCGGTGTCAATCCATAATGTTAAGATTTTGAAGTGTAACTCTTATTCATATCCAAGGGAGCAGAACTCAGAAGCAAATGATTTGGCCTAGATGACGTCAGGATATACGTCGATGGCTAGGTCGATTGAGGTAGAGATTGCGGAGATTAAGGCCGATGACGGGAGGTATGATATCATTCATTATTTGAAAAATACTTCAACATCGGCACCAAGAAGACTCAGATATCAAGAGACAAGATATGTGCTGCTCGGTGAAGACTTGTACCATCGGGCAACTGATGGAGTTATTCTCAAACGTATAAGAACTGAGGAAGCTAAGATGGTGATGTGTGAAGTACACAATGGTATATGCGGAACACACTGGTCGGCACAGAAAATGAAACGGTTGCTTCGGAGAGCAGGTTACTTCTGGCTGACTATGGTGGAGGACTGTATAAAATACTATAAGGGATGTCAGGACTGTCAGAGGTTTGGATCCATTCAGAGGGCACTTGCATCAGTAATGAACCTGATAATTAAACCCTGGCCCTTTAGGGGGTGGGGCATCGATATGATCGACCAAATCAACCCAGCATCAAGTAAAGGACACAAGTTCATATTGGCAACTACCGATTATTTAACGAAATGGGTAGAGGTCGTTCCACTCAAAAGGTTTACTTTTGTTGATGCTATTGAGTTCATTAGAGAACATATAATATATCAGTTCGGGATTCCACAGTCCACCACCATAGATCAGGAGGCAATTTTTGTATCGGGGAGTTCCAGCAATTTGTAGCTGTATGAGAATCAAGCACTTAAATTTGTTGCCATATTATGCACAAGCCAATGGTCAGGCCGAAACATCCAACAAGAGCCTGATCAAGTCAACAAAGCGTAAGATCAATGAGCAACCGAAGCGGTGGTATCGGTCTCTGTTAGAAGCACTCAAGTAACAGCATATCAGTTAGTCTATGACCATGAAGTAGTATGTAACATCCCAAGATTTAAAAATAAATAAAATAAAGGAAATATATTATTCAAAGAATTTCTGGAATTATTTATTAAAGAAAATCCTAAACGAGCCCTATGAAAGCCAAATAGGGAGAATATTCAGAATTTCAACATGGAAAATTTATGATAGAATCTAGAGGCCAAGATATAATTTTAGGAATTTTTACAAATTTTTATCAACAGTGATTCAACCCTTAATCAAATAAATGAATTACTAGATTTATTTTAAATCGGAAAACAATTTTAAATCCCAATGGGCCTCAACCTCCAATCTACCCCGAGCCCGGCCCAGTCCAGCCTTGAGCCACTGACAAGCGGGACCCGCCTGTCGGCGCCACCTCCCGCCTCTCTCTCCCGCCCGCGCCCAGCTCGGCCCCACATGTCAGCCACCCACGCGTGTCCCTATCTCTCTGACCGACCAGGCCCGCCTGTCGGTTCCCTTCTGTTTTGGCTCGCCCGACGACAGGTGGGGGCCACCTATCGGGATCGTCTTCCTCGTTGGAAGGGGATCCCCCCTTCCATTTTCCAGTGATCCCCTTCCCTGTTTCGCCGCCGGCCGCCCCTATCCGGTCAGATTCGCCCCGGACTCCCTTCCTCAGACCACCGCGACCCCCTTCCATCTTTAGCCAACGCGCAATTGAGTTTATGGTAGCATACCCGAGGAGATTGGAACCTCGCCGGAGATAATGGGAACCCTAGGTTCCTTTCCTATCTACGCCGGCGACCCCTCCTATATAATCCCCTCCGATCACCGCAGCCGAGACCTCACACCCTCAAGCTAGCCACGCATTACCTAGCCCCCATTGCTACTCTTTTGGCTTTCTCTCCTGCTCTACCTCTGGCCACCGCTCGCCGCCGCCTCGGACCTCCTCCGTCCACGCCGTCGCCACCATCGTGACCACCGGAGCCCGCCCTACCTCAGCATCTACTCCGTTGGCCGTGAGCGCCACCGGATCGCCGTCGCTGTCGAGCACCCGAGAAGACCTCGCCATCTACCCTTGCCGCCGGTCGCCTTCGGACATCCTTCTTCGCTGTCAAAGGTATGATCGTGACCGCCGTCCTCTCCTCGTTCCATTTCAGTCGAGACCTAGGGCCCAGCCCCCTCGCCGTCACCATCGCTGCCGCACCCGAGCTCACCGGAGTCGGAGACGAAGGAGGGTACGAGCCCTTACACGCGTGCCGTGCCGGATTGAATCCTGGCCGCATGTTCGTGATCATAGCGCCCTGATTAAATCCTACGGGATTTAATCTCAGCCCTTGATCCGGTCAAAGGGGTACAGGGCCATCTCAGCCGTCGATCACTACTTAAACCCCCAGATCAATCTCGTGCGTCCACATCATAACCTTTCGCACGTTTAATCACAGCTGTCCAAAATCATTTAAACCTCCCGCCTCCCATCTGGCCGCTGGATCCAGATCCAACGGTCCAGATCGATCGGGTCCACGCGCACAGTCGCCGGTCCACCGTGGGTCTGGCTCACCGTGGACCAGAACCCATTTTCTGTTTAAAATAAAATTCAGAAATTGATTTAAACTTTGGAAATTCATAACTTGCTCATTTTAACTCGAAATTTCACCATTCAAATTTTATTAAATCAGCATTTTATTCTCTACACATTAATGCCATAAAAACAGTATGTCACTGCTGCCCAAAATATTCTTATTTCATTAAACAAATAAAACCCCTTAGGGATAGAATTGTAAATTCAGAAATAAATTGGGAAAAGCCTTAAAAATTAATCTTTAATGTTTTTCACATAACTTCAGAATAATAAAACTTTATTTCACCTAATAAAACCCCTAATACTTATATGCTTATTTATTAGGTCCCCGTCCTTGTGTGCAAACCCAAGCCATGCTTATTGAGCCTTAACTCCTTGTCACTCTACTATAATATATTAGCTAGTGTCCAATGTACCGACACAACTGCTATAGGATA
The DNA here is from genome assembly GCA_019279435.1 of Zizania palustris. Taxonomy (NCBI): domain Eukaryota; kingdom Viridiplantae; phylum Streptophyta; class Magnoliopsida; order Poales; family Poaceae; genus Zizania; species Zizania palustris. Next base: position 73,331,950 of record JAAALK010000288.1, on the reverse strand, counting down.
AAAAGAATGAGTCGTAGATAGATGGATTCTACTATATGTATTTCCCCGTTATTCTCATCTCTGGACTCTGTTGGAGTTGGCTATGTTATAAGTATGGTGGGTTTCGGGTGCAAGCTAGGGCATTGGTTGGTCGCACCCGAGGCGCTATAAGGACCGGTCTACGGGATCTGTTGCAAAGCACTTCCGTACTAACCACAAGTCTAATGGGTAAGTCCCAACTGGAAGTATGGAACAATCTGACTCGATGCACCATAGTGGAGGGGCAAGGGGCAACCTGCGGGTGACTTGTACCGACGTGGCTCAAGGGGGGTATGGTGTGGCTCGACGCGTCGGGGCACCATATGAAACCCATAAGAGGGTGCTGTCGGGTCGAGGAGGACCATATGGAAGGTTTTGGCATGAGTTCCCATGGTATGGGTCATCTCGTTACACTTTGGTGTATGTGATGAGTGCGTGCCTTGTGGGTACAGTGGTACACCTCTGATCAGAGTATTTAAATCTTTTTGAAAAGCTTAGCCCATGGTCAAGGGCGGGTTGTGTGACTTCTCGCAGTTAGTTTACAATTGTTTGAATGGTTGAGTTATTCATGGCATGTAAGGACTGTTGCGCGAGGGTGGGCTGACTGTACCCCTCAAGTTAGAAGATGATGATGCATACACATGTTTACATTTCTGTATTAATAAATTGATCACATTTAACTGCTTTACAAATTATGCTCTTCCACAAAATTAGCCACTATCTCCCTTGTTATTACTCTGCATTATATTTGCATCCGGTGGCTTGCTGAGTACGTTTTGTACTCACCCCCATTGACTTACACCACCAGAGCCCGTCTACTACGAGGAGGATGAAGGTCTGGAGTAGCGACCCAGTCAAGGCGAGACTGGAAGGAGGCGTTCATCTAGGACCCTTGTTTATTAGTTTCTCTTCACCTTTATTCACTTTTGTACTAATACGGTCTACGAACCGTGAATGATTGCTCATATTGTACGTGGTCGCATGATGAACGTCTTGGTTTATTGATTTTCTATGGAATTTCAATAAATCCCCGGTTTTATTAAATCGGGGCGTGACATAGTACTACCATAGGAAAATAACATCGGCTCAAGAATGAAGGATAACACTACAAGACCAACTCACAGCCGATGATTATTATAATTTAATGACAAATGGCTTAGAAAATTTAGCGTAGGTCTGATTAAGAGCCCTCGAGAAGACTAAAGATAAAAAAAGAAAGGGTTGTTAGTTTTACAACAAGAAAGTTGTGCCCAAGTCATTTGAACAGGGAGAACTCATGTGGAATGAGGTGGCATATAGAATGAGGTGGCATCGGTGATGCGCATGGCGAATGGCACCGGCGAGCCGATGTTCTTGGGTATCGATCTGAGTCGGGAAGGAGGCCAGAACACCTTCCTTCTCAGCAATCTTCACCCGGACCCCATCTAGCCTCGAGGCTAGGTTGGTTTCTTCTGCACAGCTGGTCAAGCTCTAGTGATGTGGCCGATGACTCGCTCCGAACATGATCCAAGAGGATACCTTCTACAAACCAACGGTTCATCATGGATCTTGATTGCCTCCCGCTGTGATGCCTAGCTGGCGCGATCGGCCATTGCTTCAATGCCTGCTACACGTACGGCCGATGGAATTCTAGGTACGCGGCCGACGTAAGGGCGTCAACCAACTTCGTGGAGAGGAAGTCCAGGATGTCATTGAAACGCCCCTTATCGGCCTCGATTCATTGACTAGGACCTCCATTAGGTTTTCAAGGCGAGACTGGAAGGAGGCGTTCATCTAGGACCCTTGTTTTATTAGTTTCTCTTCACCTTTATTCACTTTTGTACTAATACGGTCTACGAACCGTGAATGATTGCTCGTATTGTACGTGGTCGCATGATGAACATTTTGGTTTATTGATTTTCTATGGAATTTCAATAAATCCCCGGTTTTATTAAATCGGGGCGTGACAAGATGGTATCAGAGCCGACTTGACTGTAGGAAGCCAAACAGACCTGACCCTAGGACTTATATTAGCTATATTTTTCTTACAAAATTACTTACCCCCTCATCTTCTGGAGTTTCACGAAAATTCTCTCTTTTGTAGATGCCGGTTCATACCATGACTGGGACTCTTCGCGATGAGGCCGGATTCATCCGCGAGCTTTGCATGCTCGTCGGTTTCCTCGGATTCGAGCACGAGCCTTTGTTTCACGGAGTCTTCCCGACGAGGACGAGAGCTACTGCGAGGTCACCATCGTCATCCAGCATTCTACGCAGACAGCCCACACTTATCGAGCCGGAGGACCCACCTTCTTGGTTGCCAGTCAGCGCACCGCCCTCAGGCCCCTCACCGAGCTCCGAGTGATCTACGACAGCGAGCTCTATGACACGGGACCATCGTTTCGTGCCTCTATGCACTCCAGGGAGTCCCCACAACGTCTACGTCAGCACGCTCTCCCAGCGCCACTCCGCGGTTGGGCACACTATACGCTGTTGGAGGCGATGGACGAGCTTCACTATGAGGCCCTGCAGGATGCCAACGGGCAACATGACACGATTGATTTCTATCGTCACTCTTCAGAGGATCTGAACCGCGAGAACAGAGAGCTTCATCGTCGTGTCCAGCAGGGGCACGGTTGGCTGCCGAGGCTGAGTTGAGGTGCCAGAATGAGCTCCTACGACAGAACGTCGCCGTCAACGCACAACTTTGCCAGCAGCTTAAGGATTTGAAGAAGGACCTAGAGGAGGTCGCCCCCCTTCCGCCCCGCAAGCGGAAAGCACTCCGGATCCCCACGGTGAGGCCCAAGAGGATCTCCCACAGCACACCTCCCGCCGGACCCTCCAGCTCCACCACCCCGGCCATCTCCGCTGAGCCCGTGGATGAGTCATCCCCCGAGCTGCCTTAGACGTAGTCTTTACGATTGATTGTTTTCTTTTTATTGTTTTGGATGTATTGCCACTCATGTCAAATATAAGGCATGGGTGAAGATTAAATAAAATACATAATGTAATCGCAAGGATGACACATTTTTGAAATAAAACTTAGTGTCATTTCCCCTAAGAGATTGTTGTCTATTTTGGAAACTTCAGGATGACTAACACTCAGGGATCCGATGCTCCCCATAGTGGAGGGAACAACGGAAACTTGCCCCAATGGGGAGCGACTGGACAAAGGCAGGCCCCAGTCGCCAATCACCCCACGTTGGCCGAGATGATGGCCAACAAAAATCAGTTGGTATCCGCACTGTTGAACCAGATGCAACAGCAGCAGAATCAGATGCAGGAGCAGCAGGCTCAGTTCTTCCGCCTTCACCAGCAGCAGCCTGAGATACCTCGCCCCGCCACTCCCGCTCCTGCACCCGCCTCTCAGCTGTCGGAGTTTCTCCGAGTCCGCCCTCCCACGTTCTCTAGCACCACCAACCCCTTGGAGGCTGGTGACTGGCTGAGGACGATTCGGAAGAGGTTGGATCTCCTGACTTGCACTGAGCAGGAGAGGGTAGCCTTTGCTGCCCACCAACTCTAGGGTCCTGCCGCGGAATGGTGGGACAACCTGCGCGAGACTCTGCCTGAGGGACACGTCCACACTTGGGCGGAGTTCTCCGCCGCTTTCCGCACAGCTCATGTCCCCGATGGCATTATGCCCAGAAGCAACAAGAGTTTAGGGACCTACAACAAGGAAGCAGGTCCGTAACAGAATATCTGCATGAGTTCAACCGGCTGGCCTGGTATGTGCCTGAGGAAGTCCGTACTAACATGGCCAAGCAGTCTAAATTTCTCCGGGGGCTAAAGGACGAGCTTTCCCTTCAGCTGGTCTCTGGAGACTACGCCAACTTTCAGAAGTTGGTTAACAAGGCAATCATTCAGGAGACCAAGCAAACAAGGTCGACCTGAAGAAGAAGAGAATGATCGCCTTCCGCTAGAACCAAGGAATGGCGCAGAGGCCCGCTTTGCACCTCCCCCACCGGCGCACCAATATCGTCCCGCGCCACCCGCCGCCAATGCTAGAGCCGGACATCCTCGCCCCGCTCCCGCCGCACCGGCCACTCCAACTGCCCCTGCCAAGAAAGCAGAGGTTCTGTGCGACAAGCACGGCAAGCCCGTGATCTGCTTCAACTGCCGCCAGGAAGGGCATTACTCCCACCAGTGCCCCCACCCCAAGCGTACACAAGGAGTCGCGGCCAACCCTGCCGTCCGCGCCCGCGTCAATCATGTCTCCGCCGAGGAAGCTCAGGCCGCACGCGAGATCGTCATGGGTAAGTTCACGGTACATTCGGCCCTTGTAGTGGTATTATTTGATACTGGAGCTACGCACTCATTTATATCAGCACATATGCGAATTAGCAAGACCAGTATTAATAGCCACCCCTGGCAAACAAACCCAAGCCCATTCCTATAGTCCAAGGGTATGGGTAGATATCCAAGGCACAATATTCTAAGCCGACCCCATCCTAATAGAATGCCAAGGTTTGGATCTGATTTTAGGAATGGATTGGCTCAACAAACACCAAGGTGTGATAAGATGTGCCCGGAGGCAAGTAACTGTGACCAGTGAAGAAGGGACTGTTGTCACGTTCCAGATGCCAAGTCAGAAGTCCGGAAGACGTCGTCTACACCAGATTACTTTGGAAGAGATACCAGTGGTCTGCGAGTACCCGGACGTATTTCCAGAAGATTTACCAGGGATGCCACCCAAAAGGGACATCGAGTTCCGGATTGATCTAGTACCCGGAACCACTCCCATCTACAAGCGACCATACCGGATGGCCGCCAATGAGCTAGTTGAATGAAGCAGCAACTGGAGGATCTTGAGAAGAAAGGTTACATCAGACCTAGCACATCCCCATGGGGAGCCCACGCCATCTTCGTTGAGAAGAAGGAGGACAAGGCTAAGCGCATGTGCGTGGATTATCGAGCCTTGAATGAGGTAACCATCAAGAACAAGTACCCACTACCCAGGATCGATGATCTATTTGATCAGCTGAAAGGAGCTACGGTATTTTCTAAGATGACCTGCGGTCCGGTTATCATCAGCTAAGGATTCGAGAGGAGGACATACCCAAGACAGCATTCACCTCTCGCTATGGGCTTTACGAGTGCACCGTCATGTCCTTTGGATTGACCAACGCCCCGACTTTCTCATGAACATGATGAATAAGGTGTTTATGGAATACTTGGACAAGTTTATCGTAGTATTTATAGATGACATTCTCATATATTTCAAGGACAAAGAGGAGCATGAGACTCACATCCGATTGACCTTAGGAAAACTAAGGGAACATCAGTTATACGCCAAGTACATCAAGTGCAAATTTTGGACGACGGAAGTAAAGTTCCTTGGACATATCATCTCTGCGCAAGGTATCGCAGTGGATCCTTCCACCGTGGAAGTAGTTACTGATTGGCTGCCACCCACCAACGTATCGGAGATACAGAGTTTTCTTGGTTTGGCAGGATACTATCGGCGCTTTATCGAGAATTTCTCCAAGATAGCCAAGCCTATGACTAAATTGTTGTAGAAGGGAGAGAAGTTTTAATGGACTCCTGAATGCGAGGAAAGATTTCACACCCTCAAGACCCGGTTAGTGTTAGCACCCATACTGACCCTACCGGATATCAGGAAGGACTTCCATGTCTATTGCGATGCATCTCGCCAAGGATTGGGATGTGTCCTTATGCAAGACGGAAAGGTTGTCTCATACGCCTCTCGTTAGTTGAGACCTCATGAGCTAAACTACCCTACAACGACCTAGAATGGCGCTGTTGTGCACGCCCTGAAGATATGGAGGCATTATTTGGTCGAAAACCGCTGCGAAATCTTTACGGATCACAAGAGTCTGAAGTACATCTTTACGCAGCCTGATCTCAACCTTAGGCAAAGGCGATGGTTGGAATTGATAAAGGACTACGACTTAGGTATTCACTACCATCCCGACAAGCAAATGTGGTAGCTGATGCACTAAGTCGAAAGGGTATTGCACCGCCATCGTGATTCAGGATCACGTGCCTTTGTTATATAAGGAGATGGAAAAGTTAAATCTCGGGTTAACCACAAGAGCTATCTAGCCACCCTTGAGACCCGACCAGTCCTGTTCGAGCAAATCCATGAGGCTCAGTTAGAAAACCCGGATATAGCCGCCATTAAGAAGAACATGAGACAGGGCAAAGCCCCAGGATTTTCAGAGGATGAGAATGGCACCATATGGTTTGGAACCACGATCTGCGTGCCAGATAAACCGGAGATAAAAACCCTTATTCTAAGGGAGGCCCATGATACTTTGTACTCCATCCATCCCGGGAGTACCAAGATGTACCAGAACCTGAAGGAATGTTATTGGTGGGTTAGCATGAAGAAGGAAATTGCTTAGTTTGTCGCAGAATGTGACACCTGCCGACGAGTAAAAGCAGAACATCAGAGACCCGCAGGGCTGTTACAGCCACTTAAAGTGCCTAAATGTAAATGGGAAGAGATAGGTAGGACTTCATCACCGGGCTTCCAAAGACCCAACTTAGATATGATTCCATATGGGTAATCATTAACCGGCTAACAAAGGTAGCTCACTTCATAGCCGTCAAGACAACCTTCAGTGGCCCTAAACTAGCAGAGTTGTATATGGCCCACATCATGTGCCTTCATGGAGTACCAAGAAGATAGTCTCCGATAGAGGGAGTCAGTTTACGTCTCGATTCTGGAAAAACCTTCAAGAGGAGATGGGACGAGACTAAACTTCAGCACCGCATACCACCCTCAAACAGATGGACAAACTGAAAGGGTGAATTAGGTATTAGAGGATATGCTTCGGGCATGCATCCTGGATTTTGGAGGAACTTGGGACAAGAGTTTACCATACGCCGAGTTTTCATACAACAACAGTTACCAAGCCAACCTTCAAATGTCCCGTTCGAAGCTTTATATGGACATAAGTGCAGGACGCCTTTACTTTGGATCAAACCGGTGAATCCCAAGTGTTTGGAACCGACATCCTTCGGGAAGCTGAAGAGAAGGTACGGATATCAGAGACCGACTCAAGACAGCCCAATCTCGACAAAAGAGCTATGCGGACAATCGTCGTGGGGATTTAGCCTTTGAAGAGGGAGACCATGTCTACCTCCGATCACCCCTCTCTGTGGCACTCAACGGTTAACATGAGAGGAAAGTTGGCACCTCGATACGTTGGACCTTTTCCCATTGTTCGACGCCAAGGAGAAGTCGCCTACCAGTTGGAACTGCCACCCTCATTGGCTGGGGTACATGATGTATTCCATGTGTCACAACTAAAGAAGTGTCTTCGAGTCCCGACAGAGCAGGTAGACCTTCAGCAGTTGGATGTTCAAGAAGATCTGACCTATGTGGAAAAGCCCGTCAAGATCTTGGAAGTCAAGAAAGGACCACCAGGAGTCGAGTCATCCGCTTCTGTAAAGTTCAGTGGAGCAATCATCCCGTAGAGGAAGCTACGTGGGAAAAAGAGGAAGAACTCAAAGCACAACACCCTGAGCTATTCGAGGATTGATCCAAATCTCGAGGATGAGATTCTCTGTAAGGGGATAGGATTGTAACATCCCAAGATTTAAAAATAAATAAAATAAAGGAAACATATTATTCAAAGAATTTCTGGAATTATTTATTAAAGAAAATCCTAAAAGAGCCATATTAAAGCCAACAGGGAGAAATCTTCAGAATTTCAACATGGAAAATTTATGATAGAATCTAGAGGCCAAGATATAATTTTAGGAATTTTTACAAATTTTTATCAATAGTGATTGAACCCTTAATCAAATAAATGAATTACTGGATTTATTTTAAATCAGAAAACAATTTTAAATCCTAATGGTCCTCAACCTCAATCTACCCCGAGCCCGGCCCAGTCCAGCCTTGAGCCACTAACAAGCGGGACCCGCCTGTTGGCGCCGCCTCCCGCCTCTCTCTCCCGCCCGCGCCCCGCTCGGCACCACATGTCAGCCACCCGCGCCTGTCCCTATCTCTCTGACCGACCAGGCCCGCCTGTCGGTTCCCTTCTGTTTTGGCTCGCCCGACGACAGGTGGGGGCCACCTGTCGGGATCATCTTCCTCATTGGAAGGGGATCCCCCTTCCATTTTTCGGTGATCCCCTTCCCTGTTTCACCACCGACTACCCCTATCCGGCCAGATTCGCCCCGGACTCCCTTCCTCAAACCACTGCGACCCCTTCCATCTTTAGCCAACGCGCAATTGAGTTTATGGTAGCTTACCCGAGGAGATTGGAACCTCGCCAGAGATAATGGGAACCCTAGGTTCCTTTCCTATCTTACGCCGGTGACCCCTCCTATATAATCCCCTCCGATCACCGCAGCCGAGACCTCACACCCTCACAGCTAGCCACGCATTCTCGAGCCCCCATCGCTACTCTTTCGACTTTCTCTCCTGCTCCACCTCCGGCCACCACTCGTCGCCGCCTCGGACCTCCTCCATCCACGCCGTCGCCACCATCGTGACCACCAGAGCCCACCCGACCTCGACATCTACTCCGTTGGCCGTGAGCGCCACCGGATCGCCGTCGTCGTCGAGCACCCGAGAAGACCTCGATGTCTACCCTCGCCGCCGGTCGCCTTCGGACATCCTTCTTCGCCGTCGAAGGTATGATCATGACCGCTGTCCTTTCCTCATTCCATTTTCGTCGAGACCTAGGGCCTAGCCCCCTCGCCGTCACCGTCGCCGTCGCCGCCGCACCCAAGCCTGCGGAGTCGGAGACGAAGGAGGGTACGAGCCCTTACGCGTGTGCCGTGCCGGATTGAATCCTGGCCGCACGTTCACGAATGTAGCGCCCTGATTAAATCCCTACGGGATTAATCTCAGCCCTTGATCTGGTCAAAGGGGTACAGGGCCATCTCAGCCGTCGATCGCTATTTAACCCCCGGATCAATCTCGTGCGTCCACGTCATAACCTTTCGCATGTTTTAATCACAACCATCCAAAATCATTTAAACCTCCTGCCTCGCATCTGGCCATTGGATCCAGATCCAACGGTCTAGATCGATCGGGTCCACGCGCAAAGTCACCTGTCCACCGTGGGTCTGGCTCACCATGGACCAGAACCCATTTTCTGTTCAAAATAAAATTCAGAAATTGATTTAAACTTTGTAAATTCATAACTTGCTCATTTTAACTCCAAATTTCACCATTCAAATTTTATTAAATTCAGTATTTTATTCTCTACACATTAATGCCATAAAAAACAGTATGTCACTATTGCCAAAAATATTCTTATTAATTAAACAAATAAAAACCCCTTAGGGATAGAATTGTAAATTCAGAAATAAATTGGGAAAAGCCTTAAAATTAATCTTTAATGTTTTTTCACATAACTTCAGAATAATAAAACTTTATTTCACCTAATAAAACCCCTAATACTTGAATGCTTATTGTTTTGTGATATTTATTTGTGTATTGAATGCTATGTTTACTTTTTCTGTATCGAGAAGACTACGAGTACATCGAGGAGCCGGAGTTTTACCCCGAGGTTCCTCCATCACCATTTTCTGAACAAGGCAAGTCACAACCCCCATTTTGATCATCATTGAGCCCATGTTTTAATAAATTATCGCTATAACTCATAGGATAATATTGCATTAGTCAAATATCAAGCCCTACACTATATTTATTAGATCCCCGTTCTTGTGTGCAAACCCAAGCCATGCTTACTGAGCCTTAACTCCTTGTCACTCTACTATAATATATTAGCTAGTGTCCAATGTACCGACACAACTGCTATAGGATAAAAAGAATGAGTCATAGATAGATGGATTCTACTATATGTATTTCCCCGTTATTCTCGTCTCTGGACTCTGTTGGAGTTGGCTATGTTATAAGTATGGTGGGTTTCGGGTGCAAGCTAGGGCATTGGTTGGTCGCACCCGGGGCGCTATAAGGACCGGTCTGCAGGATCTGTTGCAAAGCACTTCCGTACTAACCACAAGTCTAATGGGTAAGTCCTAACTGGAAGTATGGAACAATCCAACTCGATGCACCATAGTGGAGGGGGCAAGGGGCAACCTGCGGGTGACTTGTACCGACGTGGCTCAAGGGGGGTATGGTGTTGGCTCGACGCGTCGGGGCACCATATGAAACCCATAAGAGGGTGTTGTCGGGTCGAGGAGGACCATATGGAAGGTTTTGGCATGAGTTCCCGTGGTATGGGTCATCTCGTTACACTTTGGTGTATGTGATGAGTGCGTGCCTTGTGGGTACAGTGGTACACCTCTGATCAGATTATTTAAATCTTTTTGAAAAGCTGAGCCCACAGTCAAGGGCAGGTTCTGTGACTTCTCGCATTTAGTTTATAATTGTTTGAATGGTTGAGTTATTCATGGCATGTAAGGACTGTTGCGCGAGGGTGGGCTGACTGTACCCCTCGAGTTAGAAGATGATGATGCATACACATGTTTACATTTTTGTATTAATAAATTGATGACATTTAACTGCTTTACAAATTATGATCTTTCGCAAAATTAGCCAATATCTCCCTTGTTATTACTCCGCATTATATTTGCATCCAGTGGCTTGCTGAGTACGTTTGTACTCACCCCCGTTGACTTACACCACCAGAGCCTGTCTACTACGAGGAGGATGAAGGTCTAGAGTAGCGACCCAGTCAAGGCGAGACTGGAAGGAGGCATTCATCTAGGACCCTTGTTTTATTAGTTTCTCTTCACCTTTATTCACTTTTGTACTAATACGGTCTACGAACCATGAATGATTGCTCGTATTGTACGTGGTCGCATGATGAACATCTTGGTTTATTGATTTTCTATGGAATTTCAATAAATCCCCGGTTTTATTAAATCGGGGCATGACATAGTACTACCATAGGAAAATAACATCGGCTCAAGAATGAAGGATAACACTACAAGACCAACTCACAGCCGATGATTATTATAATTTAATGACAAATGGCTTAGACGATTTAGCGTAGGTCCGATTAAGAGCCCTCGAGAAGACTGAAGATAAAAAAGAAAGGGTTGCTAGTTTTACAACAAGAAAGTTGTGCCCAAGTCATTTGAACAGGGAGAACTCATGTGGAAACTTATCCTACCGATCAGGTCTAAGGACAATCAGTTTGGTAAGTGGTCACCCAATTGGGAAGGACCATTTCGAATACATCAAGTGGTTCCTGGCAACGCCTATTTTCTTAAAGGATTAGATGGAGAAGTATTAGGGAAATCTTTTAATGGGAAGTACTTGAAGAAATATTTTTCGGTCGTTTAGATAAATACATAAAGATCTACACACAAACATCAAACAGCTGATACCGATGGTATTGCCTTTAGACGGCCGATGTTGTAGCATCACCCTTAGACACAAAGACTCAAGACCAAATCAAGGGATCAATGATAATATATTACAAAGGCATAATGTTTGAGTTACAAGTCAAAGATCAAACACAAGGAAATTCAAGAAGAGCGCGACGAATGGCCTCGATCGCCCATAGCCGGATCGCATCGATGCTCTGAAGGATAGCCCGGTCCTCGACGTCCGAGCCGAGGTCATATAGAATGAGGTGGCATCGGTGATGCGCATGGCGAATGGCACCGGCGAGCCGATGTTCTTGGGTATCGATCTGAGTCGGGAAGGAGGCCAGAACACCTTCCTTTTCAGCAATCTTCACCCGGATCCCATCTAGCCTCGAGGCTAGGTTGGTTTCTTCTGCACCAGCTGCTCAAGCTCCAGTGATGTGGCCGATGACTCGCTCCGAACACGATCCAAGAGGATACCTTCTACAAACAACGGTTCATCATGGATCTTGATTGCCTCCCGCTGTGATGCCTAGCTGGCGCGATCGGCCATTTGCTTCAATGCCTGCTACACGTACGGCCGATGGAATTCTAGGTACGTGGCCGACGTAAGGGCGTCAACCAACTTCGTGGAGAGGAAGTCTAGGATGTCATTGAAACGCCCCTTATCGGCCCCGATTCATTGACTAAGACCTCCATTAGGTCTTCAAGGCGGAGCAGTAGGCCCGACAAAACCCCCTCCACTTTCGGAGGAAACTAAGTCATGGCCGACGAAGGGGAACCGATGACTTCTTCATCCTCAAGATATGGCCCAATATCAAAAGGGAATTTGAAACCAACCACATTGTGACAATAAGTATAAAAGTGCTTACGTCGGTAGGCATGGCAGGGGCAGCCGATTACGGAGCGCAATCAGCAAAAGAAGCGGCGGTATCATCCTCCACTACACCCACCAGAAGGGTGTGTGACCCCTCCTTTTCAAGACTACCTTGGGGGGCAGACGAGTCCGCAGTGTCTGGCATCGGCTACATTTAAGGCCGATGTTAGCTATGCGGAAGGCAACAAGAAGATAAAGAAAGTAAAGTACCTAATGAGAGCTTGAAGTAGGATGAACCCCAACATCGGTTGCCATGCTGGTGATGACAACGATCGTCGAACCACCTTCCGGTGCATTGGTTTCAACTGTTGTGGCCATATCGTCAACACTGGCTGATACGCCAGAATCAACAGCTATGACCCCCGGTGTACCGGCCCTAACAATGGTTTCCACAGTAGTATCTCCAGCGGGCGGGGTCGATTGGGTGCCAGCTGGGTCATCAACCATCTGGTCAAATGCCGTGTGAAGAGACGTGATGGCAGGGAAAGAAGGTGTTGACACGAAAACGTGCCCCCACACTTGGGTCAGTTCCACGATCCAAAAGTGTGTGTATACTTAGGGACGAGCCTAAGCGTAACACGACATCGACGTCGTGTTCTGACTACCCTTAACCGTGGTAAGGGGGTGGAGTTGCCAGGTAATCAGATCACACAGAAATAATCTAATTAGCCAAAAAGAAATATATTAAACAGAATAAATCTGCAAGCCGAGCGGAGCCTGACTGATCCGAAGTATAAAGTGCGAAGGGTATCGCTGAAGGGTACCTTCAGCGTTTGATGCGAAGTGTCCCGCCGAAGGGTGCCTTCGGCGTTCGGACTGATCTGGCCGAAGGCAGGCTCCAAATAGATCTTGACGCGACAATCACCTCCGAATAGCGGGGATCGGCGCGAAGTCTCTAACACGATAAAATAACTCAAACGTAACAAGCAAGCGTGACTTCGTCTGACGCGGGGTACGAATGTGGCAAATCCTGTCGTGATGAAGCCTGTTCGAAGCGTGCTGGCACGTGGGACTCGGTCAAACCGACATCAGTGTGACGGTCCAGCACGGGTAGTCGAAGCAGTATTTTCGCCGAGGGGTGTTCTGGCAGCCTCCAAAACCAATCTCCTGGCTCCGGACACCTCCGGCGAAGTGGCTCCGAGCGTAGAAACCTGCAACAGAACAGAGATCAAGTGCCAATTCAGCCTGGGGACTGAATTTTGCTAAGTGTTGCACTAGAGAGCGAAGGTAGCAATCTGTTACACAGATTAGTGGATACTTCACAGGCGAAGTAACAAGGCGATAGTAATCTATTACATAGATAACGGATACTTCACAAGCGAAGTAACATGGATTACCAATGTTCTGAAGTAGCCGGCGGAGGGCTTCCAGGCAAACCCACAAAGGTTGTAGAAAAGTAAAGGTAAAAGTAAAGGTACGGTTCAAAGCTAGGGCTTTGTGTCGATTTGTGTTGGGGGGCTAATGAACTGGCCTCACCCCTATATTTTAAGGGCTAGTCTTCTAATCCCTAAGATTAATTTGTTAAGATTCGGCCTAATCACGCGTAGGGATAAAATTAGCCAGAATCAGATTCAAACTCTATCTCTGAAATCCTGCCCGAAGTGGGCCTTCGTCCAGGCCCACGCCTTCCTCCCGCATAATATGAAGGTAAATGAGGAACAAGGGAGCAAGCAGAACGAAAAAAACTCAAGTTGATTGTGCTTACCTAAGAAGCCTCATCGACGTAGCCAGGATATAGCCATTCACAGTACGTCTTCGAGTGCCGGTTGAAGAGGTTCCTTGCCCATTCATCCCACCATTGGACAAAATCATCGGAGCTGATGCAGCAGGCCGGCCAAGGAGCAAGGTCACCATAATGGACCTTATCGGCCACTCGGGAAAGGTGATCATACTCTGGAACATCTATAACCTCTCCATGAATTTGGATTCAGCTGCTGAAGAATAGGTGAGGTGGGAGATGGCCAAATCCTAGTTGCCACGAGTAGACCGTCGGATGATAAAATTCAAAGGGCGATTTCCAGATGTGGTCGATAGTGAAGTTGACAGGCAAGAAACAAGGAGTGATCAAGGTTTTAAATATTCTAGTGGACTCCTCGTTTCAGCACACATCAGCCAGGAGAAACCCACAGGGATATTCATATTCAGATAGAAACTCATATGCAAACCAAATGGTTTTCTCGTCCTGGAAGTCGCTGTAAAACCGTGCGAAGCAGAGGCTCAAAGATTCTAGGGACATCCGGAAATTGGAACGACAGGCGGCCGCCTCGCCCAAAGATGAACACTGGCGATAAGTCAAATCAGTCGATTTAGGATGATCGGAGGGGAACTCCATTAAGGTGAGGGATGGATTGTCGATGACTTAGGCGGTGTAGATATTGAGACAGAGCTGCAAAAACCACCAAGGACCACCGAAGTGACCAACAGGTTTGTCAACCGATAGCTTGGTCGATACCTAGTGAAGGATATGATAAGTAGCACCAAGGAGGTATCGTCTAATGGGGATTTTCTTTTTTGCAGCAAGCTACTCAGCCAGGTACTGAAGATGAGAAGTTGGACCTATAGTGGATCCACAGAAGACAAATAGCTCCAACCAAAGGTTTAGGATATCCACATGCTCATAAGCTTCGACATGGCATGTTTTCTTGTTATGCTTCATAATATATTTACTCCAGCCACTGGTGGATTTCACGTCAAGGCGATAGATTGGCTTGGAATGGAAGGAAAAAGGATTGCAAGGGGAGACAATATCAAGAGAGGTCAAGGCGAATATGTCCAACAAGGATGGGCTCATCAGGCCATGACCAAAAACAAAGGCGTTGAGGGTATCAGACCAAAAGTAACAAGCGGCGCAAGAAGTGGCTCGTTCTTGTACGGTTTGGCAAGAGAGAGACCGATGCAGTGACCAATGCCGATTTCATCCCAAGATGGATAGTTGATGGCCAATACCCTAAGGTACCAATCGTGCCAACCGGGGAGTGGATAAGGAAAATCCCTAAAGCTAAGATGCCAATCGGAGGAAAGCATAGAAGAGCATTTGAAAGGGATCCGATTGGTTTCGACGTTTATAATATCGTTGGGATCGGGGTTGCCCATCGGACCCAGGAAATGATAAGTGGGGTGGTTGGCCATAGGAATCAAGACTTGGTTCTTTAGTTTCTACATAGAAAAAAAGGAAAAAGAAATAGTGAGATAAGAGGGAAACAATGAATAAAGTGGTAGAAGAACCGAGAAAACCAAAGAGCAGCGAAAAAGAAAAAAAGAATATCGAAGACTTACTAAAGGGATCGTGTCATTGGTGGCCATCGTGAAGGATGCGGGAGAATGGGATCAGCGGAGAGGATGAAGAATGATAAGGTGGCGGTCGCAAGAGCGCCGGAAGAAATACGACGGTGAGCTTAAGGGCTAAGGTGAGGATAGTATGCAGAAAGCGTGAAGAAGAAAAGTGAGAAGTGGCGGGGGATACTTATAGAGCAAAAATGACTCCTCGGCAGCCAGGTCAAGCCGATCTCACCGGATTTGGTGGGACCACCATCAACATTCGGCAAAAAGGTAATCATGAGTACAGTTTTTGAAACGACGAGATCTTTGCAGGCACGGGATTATGGGAACAAAATCTTCGGATTTAAAAGCACCAGTTTAGAACTGTGTGGGATGAATCTTGGTCCGACGCTGCCATAAAGAAAAGTAGATGTGTTAGACCAAGTGACATCCATCATAATCGTGAATGGTCGAAGAAGAACATGCAAAAAAGGAAGAAGAAAGGATGAAATGATATGGAGTTGGTACCCTATGCATTGTTTTATAAAGTGCTAGAAGATGAAGGGTTTTGACTACTAATGATAAATTTGAAAAGACGTTATGAAGGGACGTTTGGAAGGACGTGATGGTAGAGGGTGATGATGACCAATAATTTCGAAGCATCGGTTACCCTTTAATACACCGAAACTAGGAGGCATGTGTTGACGCTAAGATTTGATAAAGCCTAAGCCCACTAAGGTTGCCGCATAGTCAACGGAAGTCAAAGAAGTCCAATCAAAGGTGGTCAAAGAAGCTCGTCCATATCGCTACAACATGGCTGGATATAAAGGAGTCGATAGATGTGAGAGAGGATAAAGATGATCCAGAATCAGTTACAATATAGATTACTTAGGTAGAAAGTCTCCATACTATAAATATGTATCTAATTAGCTAGGTTTAGGAGACACACAATCAACCACAACAAACTATTCTTTCAACACATCACCACCCTTGGGTTATCAAGGTTAATCCTGGTGAGACTTGGCACTCGGAACTAGGATGCATCATTCTGATCTCTAGTGAAGAGGTGAGTCCTTCCACCCCGACAATCACACCGACTAGGTCTGTGTTCTTCAAGACTGCATCGTATCAATCTCTTGAGGCATCGGTCTAGTTAGTGCGATCACCGGTTTATCTTGGTATGCTTGCTAGATCTAAGGCTACATCACTTTGATCTCTTAGATTGATGTGAATTAGGTGTCGTAGTTTGAGGCTTCATCGGTTAAGTCTGACATCTCATTCTATTGTATCTCGTTCATGGTGTGTACCATTCACCTAAATAAAGTATGCCCGATGTGTTAAAGTTTTATTGATTTCTCCTGACTAGCAATTGTCTTGGTTAGGTCCGATCTTGTAGTTATGATAATTTGATGGTATGGATACATTGTTTAGTATACTGAGTTTAGTTTCTATCGGAGTACAAGCCGATAGGTTATCTTCAATTCTGTTACACTCTATGCATATCTAGGAGTTGATCATCAGCCTTTACGTGCAAGCACTTCATCTACCAGCCGATGGCGTGCTCAACCCGATAGCATGGTCATGGTCATCAGCCATGTGGATGATCGGTGCATTTACTCATGTTTATTTTATTCTCATCACAGTCATTGGCTTGGTAGCTGATCATTGTTGCTACTAACATTATTTTCTTTGGATCCATATCAGTTACAGGGTCAAGCTGATTAGCATGCTCACAACCTTTTTCCTAATATTATAGGACCTGCACTAGAGTTAAGCAGATCTCCTAAGCTACACGTGTGACCAAAAAAGATACCAACAGATACATGATTTGTTTCCCAAAGTTTGGTTCCATTGATACTACGTCTCCGTTGAGGGATACAAAAGGCCGAGTCTCTTTCAATCCTTTTCCTCACTAAACAACCATTTCTATTGATTTACCTCTTCCCTTACAGAGATAAGGTAGAACCTTCATAAACTTTCTCGGGCACACCATAATCCTTAGTTGCTTATGAGCGACACCTTGCCATCTATGAGATCTCAATCTCCAAGAGTAATAAACACAATAATCTATTTGTTTGCTATGAACTCAAGTGCTCAAGTATTGGAACAAATCTCATCCATTCTTTCCCACAAATAGCTCAACCCAACTCACTAATCTTCACTAGATCCAATAAATGTGGAGTGGGATGAACCCTAAATGCTTTTGAATCTTGGAGGAAATAGTGGTGTTGCGCTCTCTATCAAAGAGAGGAAGAGGGGTTTATATAGCCCTCACCCTTTGGCTAGTCATTGGGGGCAAAAGTTACAAAAAAATCGGAATTTCTAGACCTTTCTAGAAGTTCTAGGCCAAAACAGAACGTTAAAATCAGAACTTCTGGTCTAGTATGGAAGTTCCAGACCTTGAGATCCTAAAACTTCTGGATCCATCCGGAGCTTACAAAATTCCTGGCAACACCCTAGAAAAAAGGTCATAACTTTTGACTTTGAAGTACATTTTGATAATAGTGGCACCATTGCACAAGCAAAAGAGCCTAGATCGCACCAGAAATCCAAGTATACACATCAATGATATCACCTGATTTGAGAGATTATCGATAGGGGTGATGTTAAGATTTGCTAGGTGCACACGGATTTGAACATAACAGATCCATTGAGTAAACATCTCTCTCAACCCAAGCATGAGGCAAACTTGAACTCAATGGGTATTAACTACTTGTGTGAGTGAGTTATGTGTATGTGAGAGATGGTGTCATGTCTATACTTATGTAGTTTAGATAATTGTTATCTTTTTCCTTGAATAATTTTCATTTACATTGATTAACGAGTTGATGACTTGTTTATGAAACTCTTTGTTATATAATGATGTTTTTCAAAATGATCCATAATTTTATATCGTCATGTGGGACAATGATGATATATAGATTAGCATATCCGACTAATTGATGATCATGTTTCACAGATCATAGACATGGATATGTAGAATCAGTGATGTGGATACATGTTTGCAAACATGGTGTTGGATAGACCAACTTTGAGACACTGTTGGGAATGTTATTCTTAATGTTCCATCAGTTGTTTTCTCAAATGGTGTACTTGCTGAGTCCATTGACTTGAGATCGTCATTAATTCTGGAATGCGTAGTAGCACACTTTGAAACTTACCAACGCTATTTCGTAACTAGATAGTTATAAATGTTGTTCTCAGTTGTGTTACAAAACATGTGTTGGGATGTGAGCGACCAAGATGGAATTTACCCCTTCTCATAATGGGAGAGACATCTCTAGGCCCCTCAAAATAGTTGGATTGGAAAAGTACATGGCCATGCCATTATGACTAAAGAGTTAGTCACGATTAAATCCACTACTTGATGGAGTGAAAAGTCAAGCTAACCAACAAGGGTGGCACGAATCTCACATGAGCTTGACCGATGTCATGAGGTAAAGGGATTAGTCCATGAGTATATCAAGGTCAATAGAAAATATGATTATGTATCCTTTCGGAGGTCAATATGTGTTGCTAGGTACCGCTATTGATCGGAGATCCAGAAAAGGCTTGCGATGAGCGGTCATTTACATATGAACCAATCGGGTCACACACTTAAGGAGATGGAATTCAAAACGTGCAAGAATCAGAGATTGAATGAATTGTGCCCAAGAGAATTATAGGTGATTCGGAAGTTCCAGTTGTGAACTATAAGTTCTGGGTCAGACCTAGTTGTTCATTTCCTGGAGAAATTGGATGTTCTAGTTGTGAACTGGAAATTCCGGGTTTTGGACAAACCAGAAGTTCTAGATTGAGTTTAATTGGAAATAGAATGTTCAAACTAGAAGTTTCGGTTGTGAATCAGAATTTCCCGATCCGGAAATAAAAGGTTCAAAACGAAAGTTCTAGATGGGATCCAAAAGTTCTAGACAAGAATTAATTCGAAACAGTAGAGTCAAAATGGAAGTTTTGGTCCAGAAAAAATAAATTAGATCTATTAGGCTTTAATACAGATTAAGGGCCCAAGTGTTGGCACTATATGAAGGGAGGTGGAGGGAGGATGTGGGTTGCTATTGCCATTTTCCAAAATCCTAGCTGCCACACCTCTCCTCTCTCGGATTGCAAAGAGTTGTGATCTTCTCTCCCCGGATCTCTCGAGTGGAGCTAGCATGCTGGTGAAAGGTGATTGCATCCATGTACTTGTGGACTCTGTGGAGGCACTACTCAAATAGCGGTGATCATCTTCTTCCTTGTGAAGATCGCTAGTCTACGTCACCTTCATTGTCAGGCTACGTCAACTCAATCATCAATGAATGGATTCAGCGGTGCAGAATTGAGCGAGGACACATTTCCCAAATTTGTCTTCCGCTGCACTAGCGCGTCTCGCATTAGCAAGGTAATGATCTATGATTCCTCACATGCGTGGTTTTTGGGCTAACGTGGTGAAAAATTAAAATAATAGGTTAGCGTAGCCTCCCCATATACCAACAACATATACTTTGGCGAAATCACCTCATTTGAGAGATTATAGATAAAGGTGATGTAAATATATGCATGGTGCACATGGATTTGAACATTGCATATCCATTGACGAAAAGCCTCTCTCACAGCCCAAGCATGAGGCGCACTTGAGCTCTATGGGTATTAGATACTTACATCAGTGAGTCTAGTGTATGTGAGAAAAAGGTGTACTGTCTATGCTTATGTACTATGGATAATTGTTTTATTGTTCCTTGAATAAATATATTTTACATTAATGATAAAGTACATGAGTTTTTTGTGAAACTAAATGTTTTATAATGATGTTGTTCAACATGATCCGTAATCTCATATTGTCATTTGGGACAATGATAATTTATAGATTAATACATATGTTTGATTGATTATCATGTTTCACAGATCATAGACATGGAAATGTTAAATTAGAGATGTGGACACTTGTTAGTGAACATGGTATTAGATAGACCCCTTTGAGATACTGATGGTATTGTTATTTTTATGTGCCATCGGTTGTTATCTCAAATGGTGTACCTGTAGAATCCTTAGGCCTAAGATCGTCATTGATTTTAGAATGCATAGTGGCACACTTTGAGGCTTCCCAACACTATTCCATAACTGTGTATTAATAAAGATTGTTTTAAGTGTGTTATGAAATATGTCTTGGGATGTGAGTCTTCGAGACGGAATTTACTAGTCGTAATAACGAGAGAGACGTCTTTGGGCCCTCAAGATGATTGGATTAGAAAAGTGCATGTCCATGCCACTATGACTAAAGAGTTAGTCATAATTGAACCCACTACTTGATCAAGTTAAATGTCGAGCTATCAACAAGGGGGCATGAATCTCACCTTGAGCTTAACTAATGGCGTGTGGTAAAGGGATTTGTGTGTGTATATCAAGGTTCAAAAAATTATTTTGTCTTTGTATGCATTAGGGGGGGGGTCAGTGGTTCAGTAGGAGCTGAAACACTTTCATTGATTCTTGAACCTCTTTGAGTCGCACCGTGCTCCCACTAACCCCTTTCGAGAGAAACTCTTTCTCAAGAAAAACACCATTCCGGGAGATAAACACTTTGCCTTATTCTCAGTTATAAAAGTAGTATCCTTTGGTTTCCCTACAATACCTCTCAAAGAAGCTTTTATCAGACTTGGGACTGAGCTTATCATATGTCAAACGTTTAATATATGTCTCACAACCTCAAATCTTTAGAAAAGACAACCCGAGACACTTCTAAATCCATATCTCATATGTTGTCCTCTCTACTAATTTAGATGGAAGTATGTTTAGTGTGAAATTAGCGTTTCTAAAATGAATCCCTACGAAGATAATTGAAGATCAAAATGACTCACCATCGACTAGACCATGTGTATGTGAAAGATGGTATTAGTGTCTATGCTTATGTGTGAGGATAATTGTTATCTTGTTCCTTGAATAAATGTCATTTACATTGATTAATGAGTTGATGACTTGTTATGTGAGACTCTTTATTTTATAATTATATTGTTCAAAAAGGATCCTTGATCTTATCATCATATGGGACAATGATGATACACAAATTAGTACATCTGACTGATTGATTATCCTGTTTCACAGATCATAGACATGGAGATATCAAATTAGTGATGTGAACACATGTTGGAGAACATGGTGTTGGATAGACCCACTTGAGATACTGATGGGATTGTTATTGTAATGTGTCATCGGTTGTCATCTCAAATGGTGTACCTGTAGAGTCCTTATACCTGAGATCGTCATTTGATTCCAGAATACGTAGTAGCACACTTTGATGCTTCCTAACGCTATTCGTAACTGGGTAGCCATAAGGATTGTTTTCAGGTGTGTTATAAAACATTTCATGGGATATGAGCGATCAATATGGAATTTACCCCTCCTTATAACAGGATAGACGTCTCTATGCCCCTCGAGGTAGTCAGATTGGAAAAGTACAAGGCTATCATTGCGTGGGAGCAACAATAGCCTACAAGGGGTACCCGTAGTTTGATTTGTGTAGGTAAAGAGGGGAGTTGTGATTATGGACCGATGGTTACCTCAACGGGTGAGGCAAAAGACGGGTGAGAGAGGGGACTCAAGAGGATTTTTAGATAGGTTCGGGCCTCACTGAGGATAATAGCCCCACTCCTGTGTGTGTATGATCGTATATGTCTTTTCTCTTGTTCCCGAATGTTCGAGGTGAATAGAATCCAATCGGAATCGGATTCAAGAAGGTCAGAAAGTCTCCGAAAAAAGGAGTCCTCCCTCCTAAAGCCTCCCCCTAGTCCTTTTATATGATAAGGACAGGGGTTATAGGAGGGTAAATGTCATGCTAATGGTTTTGTAAACAACCACGTAATGATTGGTTATTGGTAGAAATAACTATAGTATTTAATGATGGTCTTGATGAAGGTAATTGTTGCTTGATGATTTGTAGACTGTCCATTGGACTCTAGGCACTCAAACATGCTTCTTCATGAGTACAGGCTCTAGAGGACTTGTGGTCCTCAAAAATTAGTCTTCACGGGTCAGCCGACTGCCTGGCAGTCGGCATGAAACCACTCAGCAGGGTACTCGAGGTTATATCCCCAATAGCAGCTCCTGAGCTTTTTTTGGCGTGCGATTGACTCGGATCAGATGGAAAGAGCTCCAAGTAATTTTGTTGCTAGTGTAATTTACCTATTCGGTGCACCGCCTAGGTGCACCTAGTGAGTATAACCCTCGAGATTGAAGTTTCTTCAAATAATAAGCTTCAGTCTCAAAAATGTCTTTTGAAAACTTTTCTTTGGCATCGGTGAGCAATGGAACTGTCTGGATCTTTTGCCAGGAGAAGAGGCTGTATGGAACAGTGCCTGTTGGTGTTGAAAGTTCGGAATGGCTTGTGCAACTTGCAATGTTACTTTTGGCAGAAGGAGTGAGGGCAACCGTCGCTTTTTGCTTCAACTTCCATTGTGCAGTTTAAAGTTTTCTGATAGTTATGGAAACTATATCGGCGTAATTGATGAAAATAAGCACTCTGGGTTGCTTCTCGGCAACTACGATGCTTCGAGATTTGGAGCCATCTAGAGAGAAATCAAGGGTTATAAATAATCTCCTCAGCATACCTTGATCTTTTACCCCAATCTCCGTGTATTCTTCCCCATTTGATCTCCTGGCATGCCGCCAAAGCTCTTAGCATTGCAACTATGTGGTTTGTTATCGCAAAGACCGGTGGTTATTTAACCTCAAACCTTTGGCGGGTTCCTCAAAAGTTTCGATGGCGGTGAGTGCTTCTTGGAGGTCGATCGACCGGGCGAAGGAGTTCTGACCGTCAACGGTGGGAGAAGAAGTGGTGCTAGTGCTGGAGAGCCGTGGAGAGATCCCTCCGAAGATTCTATCTTCGTGGCGTGCAGCCGGCGGTGAGTCGTTTACTTCCCTCGATACCCACAACATTGGGGTTTATGATTCCTTCTTCTCTCGTGGTTTCAAGTTGCCAACGCATCCCTTCCTTCGTGGTGTTCTTCATCATTATAACATTTCTCTTTGAAGCCTGAATCCCAACTCCATTCTTCACCTCGCTATCTTTGTCCACATGTGTGACGCATTTTTGAGGATTGAGCCCCATTTCAAACTTTTTCGCAATTTTTTCTGCTTGCGGTCCCTCAACAATAAGGTGGTTAGCGGGTGTGGGCTTCAACTTCACGATGGGAAAGCGATGGAGTACATCTTTGTGCCACTTCCTTCTTCCAATAAGGGGTGGCACTCGGGTTGGTTTTATGCGGCCAACCACAAGCCATCCCTTTCTCTGGAGATTGACCGAGTGCCGACGATGGCACTCACTTGGACCAACTGGTGCTCGACCGAGGAGCAGGGGCAGGTCAATGAGCTAGTAGACTTGATTCGCTAACCTCGAGAGGACAACGTCACTAGCCTCTATGTGGTGGTGAGCTTCCTACTTCGTTGAATCGTGCCATTGAAGCAGCGACTTTACCCTGACTTTGAGTACTCGGGGCTCGAAGATCCGACTAGGGAGTAGACTGAAAGTCTGCCTGGTCGGAGGTGGAGGCGAGGGCGCGGAGTGTATTCGCCAGCAAAGTTGAGGTCCAGAGCTTCACCCATTGTCGTCCCTTTAGACTCAGCTTTCCTCGACCGGAGGTAATGTTATCTCCCTTCTTTGATGGTGTCATTGGAGTTTGTAGGTTGTCTTCCAAGCATTAACCTTGAAACGTGCAGAGTCGAGTTGTTTTCGTCTCTCTACCCCCACTACCAGAGCATCCTCACCCGGTCGGGAAAAAATACATTGGGTCGAACGACGACGCTTCTAGGAGGAAGAGGAAGGGCAAGGAAACTTGTTCCCCTTAGGCGAAGAAGCCGGTGGAGGCCTCGCCCGATTGGCAGTCGACCCCGAGTTTGACTAGGACAGAGGCGAGCAAGAAGACATCACAGGGACTGACAGAGATCCCTTCGTCCTTCATCGGGGAGGTGAGCGTCGACTCATAGACTCCAAGAGGATGCCTACAACATCCGAGGCCACTGTGCCATCATCCTCTGTGTCCACCCCATCTCCTCCTTCACCTTCACGACCGACACCCTCTTCGTCGGTCCCGCCGTTTGGTTTTGTTTTGGGCATGGGCCCTAGCTCGCGGACAAATAAGTTGGTCTTTCGGCTGTCAGCATGGTAAGGATGTCGAGAGGTACTTGGTCTTCTTGATTGACTTTTAATAATTTCTTTCAAATTTATTTTAGTAGTGTTGATGGATGAGGAACATAGTGAGGTGTGTCACTAGTGTTCAAGGTAATGATGAGTGATTGATAGGGTGAATTCATGAGTTGTGTATGGATGCTCTGGATATGGTGTGTGTGTCTATGTTTGTCTCGTGTGTGCAGGCTTGAGTTACTCGTCAACTGTCGATGGCACGTGATCAGGGTTAGACGGGGAGTCTAATGCTAAATGGTCGAGGGTGTCAGTCGAAGTCGAGAGTGGACTCTGATGTACGCATGGAGGTCGAACAGGACGTTGAGTTGAAGATTGATCAAGACGAAGCGTCGATCGAGTCAACGAAAGGGAAGCCAGCTCAAGTGACAAGGCGGCTCGAGGATCGAGAGCGGGAGAGACTTACTGACGGTCGAGTTCACGGACGGATTACGGGCGTCGACGATCAGGAGAGGCTTTGTCGGTTTTTGCTAAAAACCGTCGAAACTTTAAATGTTTTTATTAATTCAATAAATTTGTGTCAAGTTTTAGTTTAAATGTTTTAGTTTCATAGTGTATCCTTTTGGTATATTTTTTGAGTGAGATCACTCTGAAAATATATTAAAAAGAAGAGTCATTTTGTATTTTTTTTCTTTTAGGGTCAAATAGGGTATTTTCATATTTGTGTTTTTAGAATTTTCTAGGGGGCAAAGTGTAAAACTGGGTCTTCTAGAAACTTCGGCAGGTGGGATATTTATCCCTGACCTATTGGCCGATCAGAATCACTGGAAAGAAAAATTTTGCTTAGCAAATTCGAATCAAAACCAGAAAACATTCCTTGAGAAATGAATTCTTGACCGTGAACAGTAATCGCTGGAGCTTTTCGTTTCTGCTACAGATGCTGTGCCGAAATCTATGTTCATCATAAGGTGTTGTCTGTATTCAAGCGATTAAACCAGTAAGTAATCGTCCGTTTTCTCTGAAAATTTTTGTGGTGATTTGAATGGTTTTTCTATGAGAATTCATTGAGTAATATGTAATTTCTGTGTTGAACATGATGATCCTTGATTTCAGTTAGGTTCCATGAGAATATCATGTTTTAGGATCTGTTTTTAGTGTTGGTTGTTCTTCAGATTCATGAAGTCAGTCCTGGTTCTAACTAATTCTGTGATTTGTGTATGTGAAGAATCCCTAGAAAGTTGATCTGAGTTCTTGACTAGTTTAAACTCCAAACTGTTTATATTACCTAACTTTTGTGAACTGGTTGAGTACTGATCTGAGTTAGTGTGTGCTAGTTTTGTTCAGCTTTCCTTTATCTGAAACCTCTGTTTTCACCTAGTACTTTATTGTCTAATCTGTTTAGTTCTTTAGTTTATCATCTATGAAGTTGATCCTGAGGATTAGTTGCAGTAAATGAGGTTGGTTTAGCTACTTGCTTCTTTAGATGAGAGTTGTTCTGGATAAATTCAATCTAATTCAGTTTTGATTCATTCTCTCACTATTCATCTTCAAGACTGTTTCAGTTCATTAGTTTTTGTGTTCCTTTTGGTCAAGTTGAGTTGGTTCTGTGCAAAAGTTGCTGAACTTTGAGAGTTTGATCAATTCTCTATGTTTATCTTGCTTTGTGCTAATAGATACACCGTTGCTTGTCATTTGTAGTTTCAACTGCTGTAATTTCAGATTTGGTACAGGATTTACTGCTTCTAGTCTTCAGTTGTTAATTACTCAAGTGACTCAAAGTGGAATCAGATCATCTTTGACTTGTTTATTTGAACAAACTGTTGTTTCAGAAATTCAGTCCTGTTTTCAGTGATTCAATCTTTAAACCTGAACTCTGAGGCTTTCTGAAAAGGTAAAAGAACTGTTCAGTTCTGCTGTGAATTTTCTGTGATTGGTGTGGACTGTTTTTAGTTGATAAACATGTGTTGCTGAAGTTGAATTCTGTTCTGTGTGTTACTTACTTCAAGATTGCATACTGAAGTTCTCTGAAATTGAATCAGAAATTGTTTTTGTACTGTTTGTTCACTGTTGAGTTCAAATTACTGAAAATCTACTTCATATCCAAATTCTGTTCAGCATGTGCTACAGATAATAGAGAAACAGGAAATCAAATTGAATTTCATAATCAATCTGTTAGTATTAAACCGACTCACTGTACTTTTACTGATCCTTAATCAGTTTTCCTATCAAGGTTGTTTACACATTGTGAGTAACCAATTTCTTGCATGTAACTTCACAAAGTTGTTTCAGTATCACTTATGTTTCAGATAAGATACAGTATACACTGTTCTATTCTGCTGTTCTGATTTGTCCTGATCTTTGAAAGAGATTTTGTTGACTAGGTGCTATAGTCAAGTTCAGATTTGAATCTTTTTGAAGTTTGAAGGTTTGAAAACAAAATTTGCTCAAGTTATGAAATCTGCATATTGAATCAAATCCTAAAATCTGAATTGAAAACTTAAATCTCTGAGTATCTGCTGAGTTCTGAACTCTGTCGACTGATCAATTACCGACAGGCTCTTATCGACAAACCAAGTGTCGATCTAGGAAGTCTGTTTCGGAGTTTCATCCACCGACAGTTTCAGATCGACTGTTCAAGTGTCGATTTAGACAAAAAATTTATTTGAAGTTGTTTTGTGTTCTGAATGTATACTGTGATCTTCAATTTGATTATGTGATCTTTTGGAGGAGCGTTGGGTGATTTGATTAGACCATCACATTCACGAGAAAGTGTTGAGGCGCCTATTCACCCCCTCTAGTCACCATTCCGATCCCACAATGGATCACCACTGCCTGAGCCAATTCTAGTTGGGGCGGCTAGAGTCATTTAAGGGTTGGAGGTCTCTGATCCTCCCGAGTACGGAAGTTGATGGCGCGACGCCGCTGGATGGTGAAATGCCACCGCTAGGTGACACATCGGCGTTTGGGCCTCCTTCACCAAGGAGGTCAGGAGGTCCGCCACTGGCCGCTGGAGTGGCCATAGAGGAGTATGCCACGACAGGGAAGGAGCCATCCGCTCTCGCTGTCGCGGTCGGGAGTAGTTTGACCCAAACGACAATGCTATACATAAATAGGATTCAAATCATTAAGTCGAGATTTCTTCATATTAATGTTATTAACGTGTGTATCCTCAAGTTTCAGAATATATAAGCCATTTAACAATGGATAAACACCTTAGAAGATACCATTTAAAAATATCGAACAACACTTGTTTTTATTACGAATTCAAAACTGTCTTCCTCTAAATATGATGAATATATAATGTTTCTGCCCAAGGCGGAAATAAAATAAAATTATTTAATTTGAAAACTAATCTCAAGGGTAACGACAAAGAATAAATGTCGATGGCAAATGTTACAACTTTTGCACCTGTTGGTCTTGTTTTTGGTCACACATGTGGCCTGGGAGGTCTGCTTAACTCCAGTGCAGGTCCTACAATCTTAGAGAAAAAATGTTCTAAGCGTGCAAATCAGATTGACCCTGCAACACGCTTTCTCTTCTTACTCTCCTTTTGAACCATCGTCACATGATTAGGATTTTTCTTAATGCATTCCTTGGCTATATTGAGTATTCCATGTAATTCAACCATGTTCTTATTTATGCCATTCATATGAAAATTCAGAATGAACGGCTCAAAGCTCACAAGGAATGACTGAAGAATCACATCTGTGGCCAAATCTTTATCAAGAGTAGACTTAAGAAGGCGTTTGGTTGTGTTTATTTTAAGTGTTATCTATTTACATTGTAAACTAATTACGTTAGATTTTATTTGGTTTGAATGTGGTGGTATTAGATACCATGTAATCAGATTACAACCTAGTAATCAACCCATTACACTTTAACTAATCTGTATCAGATTGTGTTACCATAATACATTATACTTTTCAACCAAACACTATAGTGTAAATAGAATATATTACACTTGTTAACCAAACAAATATAGTAATTTGATACATTGTTATCACTTGAAACTGTAATTAATTTCATTACCATTTATGTTACCTTGACCAAACCAAACACCACATAAGTTTTTTTAGGTTCTCAATGTAACCAATCATCTTGATCACATGAGGACTCACTAGACTACCTCCCGCCAACTTGCATGCAAACAAGGACTTTGAGAGATTATACCTCTTAGTCCATGCTTGGTTCTCAAACATGCCTTTGAGTCCCACGATCATATCGATTGTAACACTCCAAGAAATAAAAACAAATAAAATAAAAGAAAATTATTATTTAAATCATTTCTGGATTTATTTATTAAAGAAAAATCCTTAAAGAGCCCTAATAAAGCCAAATAGGAAGGAATATTCAAAATTTGGACTTGAAAATTTCATGAGATAAACTAGAAGCCTAAATATAATTTTAGGAATTTTTACAAATTTTTATCAACAGTGATTCAACCCTTAATCAAATATGTAAATTACTGGATTTATTTTAAATCAGAAAAGGGATTAAAATTCTAAACGGGCCGCAACCTTCAAAGTCCCCGAGCCCAGCCTAGTCCAAATCACCAGGCGCTGACAAGTGGGACCTAGATGTCGGCGTCGCTCCCCTCTTCTCTCTCCCACCCGCGCCCGCCTCGGCCCCACCAGTCAGCCACAAGCCGCGCCCCCTTCCTCCCTCTGACAGGTGTGGCCCGCCTGTCGGCCCCTTTCCTTTTCCGTTCGCCCACTGACAGGTGGAGCCCACCTGTCAGGACCTTCGTCCCCGATGGAAGGGGATCGCTCCCTTCCCATTCCGGCGACCACCTTTCCTTCCCTCGCCGCCGGCCGCCCGATTTCGTCAATCCGACCACGGATTCGCTACCACCGAACGCCAGCGACCTCTTTCCATCCAAACCCGACGCGGATTCGTAGTTATAGAAGCTTAACCGTGAGCATGGAAGCTCGCCGGCGTGAAATAGGAATCCCCTCGGATCTCCACGGTTCCCTTCCGTTTACACGACGGCGAAGCCCCTATTTAAACCCCCTCCGGTCGCCGCACTTAGCCCACACCTCCCTAGCTCAAGCCATCGCCTTCAGGAGCACTGCCGCCAGGTTTTTGGCCTCTAGCTCTTCTCCGCCTCCAGCCACCGCTCGCCGACGATCGAGGCCACCGCTGCCCTCGCTGTCACCACCTAAGTGACCACAGAGGTCCGCTCGTCCTCGGCCACGCCTCCATTGGTCGAGAGGACCGCCGGATCGCCTCGCTGCCGACGAACCCGAACGGTTTCTCCGCCCCTCATCAACGCCGGTCGCCATCAGCTCGCTGCCACCGCCACCACCGGTACGCCCGTGTTCCCCTCACGTCACTGGTTCCATTTTTGGCCTTAGCATCGCCGTTCAACCCACACCGTCACCGGAATTCCTCGCTGTTGGACCGCCGGAGCCGAGAACGAAGAGGGTAAAACCCCCTTAGCGCGTGCCGTGCCGGAATCCTTCCTGGCCGCACGATCGCGATCGAAGCACATGGATTAAATCCCTTCGGGATTTAATCTGGGCCGTCGATCAAACCCTAAGGGGTATCGAGGCCTCTCGGCCGTCGATCGTAACTTAAAACCCCGAAGCAATCTCGAGTGTCCACGCGTACCCGTTCGCTATGATTTAATCAGGACCGTCCATTTTCATTAAAGCCACCCGCCTCACGCCTGATCGTTGGATCTGGATCCAACGGATCTGGGTGAATCCGGTCCACGCGCATAGTGCTGCGGTCCACCGTGGGCCTGGCTCAACATGGACCAGAGCCCATATTCTGTTTAAATAAAATTCTAGAAATTGATTTAAACTTTGAAAATTCATATCTTGCTCATTTTCACTCCAAATTTCATCATTCAAATTTTGTTAAAACCAGAATATTATTCTCTACACATTAATGCCATAAAAACAGTATGTTACTGTTACCCAAAATATTTTTAACAAAGAAAAGAATAAAAACCCCTTAGGGGTAAATTATTAATTCAGAAAAATAAATTAGAAAAGCCTTAAGAAAATAAGTTTACTGTTTATTCACCAAACATCAGAATATTAAAACTTTATTCCCCATAATGAAACCCACAAATATGTATGTTTATTATTGGGTGGATTTTTATCTGTTTATTGAATGTGTTGTTTATTTTTCCGTATCGAGAAGACTACGAGTTCGTCGAGGAGCAGGAGTTCTACCCCGAGGTTCCTCCATCCCCCTTTGCTGATCAAGGCAAGTCATCGACCACCTCTGTGGAAACAGTTGATCATTATTGAGCCCATGTTTTAATAAATTATCGCTATAACTCATAGGTTAATATTGCATTAGTCCAATATCAAGCCCTACACTTATAATTATTAGATCCCCGTCCTTGTGTGCAAGCCTAAGCCATGCTTATTGAGCCTTAACTCCTTGTCACTCTACTATAAAATTATTAGCTAGTGCCCAATAGTACCGGCACAACTGCTATAGGATAAAAAGAATGAGTCGTAGATAGCTGGATTCTGATATATGAATTTCCCCGTTATTCTTGTCTCTGGACTCTGTTGGAGTTGGCTAAGTTATAAGTATGGTGGGTTCCGGGTGCAAGCTCGGGCATTGGTTTGTCGCACCCGGGGCACTATAAGGACCGGTCTGCGGGATCTGTTGCAAAGCACTTCCGTACCAACCACAAGTCTAATGGGTAAGTCCTAACTGGAAGTATGGAATGCTCTGGCTCGATGCACCATAGAGGAGGGGGCAAGGGGCAAGCCTGCGGGCGACTTGTACCGACGAGGCTCAAGGGGGGGTATGGTGGGGCTCTGATGCGTCGGGACACCATATGAAACCCATAAGAGGGTGCTGTTGAGTCGAGGAGGACTATATGGAAGGTTTTGGCACGAGTTCCCGTGAAATGGGTCATCTCGTTACACTTTGGTGTAAGTGATGAGTGCGTGCCTTGTGGGTACAGTGGTACATCTCTGATCAGAGTAAAATCAATCTTTTCGAAAAGCCGAGCCCACGGTCAAGGGCGGGTTGTGTGGCTACTCGCAGTTAGTTTACAATTGTTTGAATGGATGAGTTATTCATGGCATGTAAGGACTGTTGAGCGAGGTGGGGCTGACTGTACCCCTCGAGTTAGATGATGATGATGATGCATACGCATGTTTATGTTTCAGCACTAATAAATTGTTCACATTAAATGCTTTACAAACTATTCGCTTCCGCAAAACTAGCCAATATCTCCCTTGTTATTATCTTGCATTATATTTGCATTCGGTGGCTTGCTGAGTACATCTGTACTCACCCCGTTGACTTACACCATCAGAGCCCGTCTACTACGAGGAGGATGAAGGTCTGGAGTAGCGACCCAGTCAAGGCGAGACTGGAAGGAGGCGTTCATCTAGGACCCTTATTTTATTAGTTTCTCTTCACTTTCATTCACTTTTGTATTAATGCGGTCTACGAACCGTGAATGATTGCCCGTATTGTACGTGGTTGCTTGATGAACGTCTTGGTTTATTGATTTTCTTTGGAATCTCAATAAAAGTCCTGATTTATTAAATCGGGGCGCGACATAGGCATCCCTGTCCTCATATTGCTTCTGAAGATCAGAGGACATGCAGACAAGCATGAGATAATTGACATCAATTGAATCATTGGTGTGCTTCTCATAAACCCGCTGATCAGCAATTAATGTATCATCGTTTGTTTCTTTAGGATGGGATTCCTCTAGAATATAATCCTTCTTTTCTTGCTTAAGAAAAATTCTCAAGCTTTTGTACCACTTTATAAAGTTTGTTCCAAATAGTTTCTCCTTCTTAAGGATAGATCGCATATTAAAAATAGAAGAGTTCTTAGCCATAGGTGCCATGATCTACAACAACAATGCAAGGTTCAACACTATGTTATGTGAATATTCTATAAAATAAAAGATGCTCCACAATATGTAAAATCGCTTTCCCTCTAACGACACATAGTGGGACAAGATCTATATCTTGCTAACTCCTAGTAAGATTTAGCATCATTACTAGAAGATTAGTGACATATATAGGGAAGCAACACTTGCTAATCACATCTTATGTGACTCTTATTTTTTGGGATAACATCTAATGTTGTGCCAACTTCATGCCCTAATGCCCAAAACCATTTTGATAGCTTTGTTAAGCAAACCAATACTATGCATGTGTGTTGACGCCAAGATTTAGTAAAGATCAGGGCCACTAAAGATGCCATACGGTCAACAGAAGTCAAAGAGGATCCGGTCAAAGATGGTCAAGGAAGCCCGTCCATGCTGTTACGAGATGACTAGACGCAAAAGAGCCGATGGAGATAAAGATAAAAAGAAGATAAGGATTATCCAGAATCAGTTAGGATAGAGTGCTTGGACGGCAAGTCTCCAGACTATAAATATGTACCCCTAGTTAGTTTAGAAACATACATCTCTGTCAAACAACTACTTGGCGCATCACCACCCTTGGCTTCCAAGGTTAATCCCGGCGGGATTTGGCACTCGAAGCTGGGTTGCATCGTTTTGATCTCCGGCGAAGAGGTGAGTCCCGCCACCCCCGATGACCGTATCCTCATGACTTCATCAATTTGATCTCTTGAGGTGAACATCAAAATAGTATGATCATTAGTTCTCAGTGTATCAGCTAGGTCTAAGGCTGTATCAAATTGATCTCTTAGATTGATGTGATCTAAGTGTGGTAGTTTGAGGCTTCATCAGTTAGGTCCGACATCTCTTGCTATTGTATTTTTTATATGTTGTATACCGTTCATCTAAATAAAGCATGTCCAATACTTTGATATATTATTAAGATCATCGTGATTAGCTA
Organism: Zizania palustris; assembly: GCA_019279435.1. Lineage (NCBI taxonomy): Eukaryota > Viridiplantae > Streptophyta > Magnoliopsida > Poales > Poaceae > Zizania > Zizania palustris. The sequence continues at coordinate 73,298,646 of JAAALK010000288.1, read as the reverse complement.
CTATCTTGGTTATGTCTGATCTAGTTATTATGATTATTTTCATGATATAGATATGTTATCTGGCACGTTTTATTTATTTCTATCGGAGTACAAGTCGACATGTTATCTTTAATTCAACGCCATATCTTACTTGCCATCGGAAAAGCACTCATCGTCCTATGTGGTAAACTGCCCATCTTATCGGTCGATGGCACACTTGCCTGGTTGCTTCACCCCTGGTCATCGGCCCTATGGTTGATAGGCATGATATTCCACGAATATCCCATCCTCATCGCAATCATCGGCTTGATAGCCGATAGGCCATGCTATTGATCACATTTTCCTGTTTCCTTATCAGTTGTAGGGTCAAACTGATTGGTATGCCTTGAACCCTTTTTTGAGAATGTAGGACCTGCACTGAAGTTAAGCATATCTTCTAGGCCACACGTGTGTCAAAGTGTGACCAAAAAATGCACCAACAATGTGGTTGTCTGACATCCATCCTAACTGGTCAAGATAAAATATGGCACCCTGCTTTGATAGACCCGCCATCAATGATCGAGAACTTTGGTATGTGCAGCTATTGAAAAGAGCATCAATACTTAATTTTCTTAGGTAAACTATTCTAACATGGTAACGATGTATGATGTCTACCGTACATGGAACATGGAAAATAGTATGACAGGAACATAATAAAACATCACAAGAAATCATATTAACTATGACATAGCATGAATATTTTCACATGGCGATATCCTTCTCCATGGTTCTTGTACTTCAGGCTATCATGCTTCAAGCCTCCATGATCTTGTATCAACCTATTATAACTAATAGTGCTATATTAATTACATGAGTAGAAGCATCACATGTCGACTCATAGGTCATATAACATTTGAATAGCCTTGGACTGTAATTAACCATGACATGTAGGCCATGTAAATTGCATACATTCATCTCATATATTTGCAAGGCCATACTAGTCACAACATTCTCTGTAAAACAAGTTAGGCGAAGAATCTATGTGTGACCGAAAACTAGACCCTAAACTTCTAGCTTAATAGGCCTGAAACTTCTGATTGAAGGGTCCAAGACTTTCGACTTAGGGCCAAAACTTTCAAAATCACCCTTTTGTATCAAATTTAATTTGGCCCAGAACTTTTGGGTAACACCCAAAACTTCCAAAAATAACCTTCTATTTTGAGAATTATTTTGCCTAGAACTTCCGAGTCTAACCTAGAACTTCTGAAAATAACTCTCTGTATTAAAAATTATTTTGGCCCGGAACTTTTGGGTCACACCTAGATCTTTTGAAAATTCAACACAAAGAACAATAGATCTAATCTATATCTACCACGTGTCTTTATACGTGATCGATCTAGATCAAACACTACGCATGTAGGATATAATACCACTATTGGGATATGGGGAGGCTACACTAGCGCTAATTTAAAAAATTTACTCTATTAGCCTAGGAACCATGCGTGCAATTGGATTATGAATTGTTACCTTCTAACGTGAGACACGCTAGTGCAGCGAAAGAAAAGTTGGGGAAGTGTGTCCTCGCTCTAATCTGCTCAACTTCGTTCGTTCATCGATGATGAAGTTGACGCCGTCTAGCGATCTCCACTCGAGAAAGAAGACAAGCACCACTATTGGAGTAGTGCCTCCACTGTATCCACACGTCTAGGAATAGGATCACCTAACGCCAGCATGCTAGCACTGCTCGAGAGAACCGGGAGAGATTGATCTCAACAATAGAGACCACAAGGAGAGGAGATGTGATGGCTAGGGTTAGAAAACAAGAGCAACAACGACCTCTTCGTGCCAACCCCTCCTCTCTTTATATAGTACCCACACATGGGCCTTAATCTATATTAAAGCCCAATAGATCTAATCTGTTCGCCTAGACTGGAATTTCCAACCCATAGGCCTGAACATCCGGAATTAACTTTTTGTTCCAAATTTATTTTGACCTGGAACTTCTACACCACATCTAGAACTTTCGGTTCATACAGAACCCAGAACTTCTAGGTCATCCTCAAAACTTCTAGTTCTTCTAGAATTCGTAATTGGGACTGGCCTGGAATTCGATCGAACCAAAACTTCTGAAGGCTCTAGAACCTAGAACTTCCGGCCTCAAGCTAGAACTTTCGATTATGCTAGAATTCTCTTGGGCATATTTCCATCACTTGTTTACTAGAGTCGATCATCAGGTTCAAAGACACTACAATTCCCTTACACATCTAATCACCATTGATCTCAAATACCCCTTGGGTGGACTACTTGGTGATTCACCGACACTAAGAAGCTACTAGTGGCAATGCTCAAGCGTGGCTCAAAGGTCATGATCACTTCCTACTACTAGAAGCCTATGTCACTTAAGGGTGAGACACATGTTAGTGTGAGAGACTCACTACCATACTTGATGTGCCCCTTGGTCAAAGAAGGCATGTAGTTCTTGGTGGCACCCTAAAGGTTGTGATGGGCCACTTAGTGGGAGTTGCTACTAGGGTTGCCACCTTCATAGGGTAGATAAACCTTACTAGGAAGATTGGATGTGTAGATGCATACAACCATTGTTGTGGCACAAAGAGACCATGTGGTGCCCTAAAACCCTAACATAATGGATTGATGTCGCGTCGCCTCAACCAAGGTTGCAATATCTCGTAACTAGAGGCCCACATGAGAAACCATATGTAGTCCTCCTAGGAGATGGCTCAACAAGATTTGGGTCGTTTATAGGATATATGTTGAGGTGAGACACTCAAACTCTAACTAGTAACACACCTATGATGACCCTCCTAAGAAGGATGATTGAGCTAACAAGTGATTGCTAGGAAGTGATCGTACTTCCAAACCTGTCGTCTAATAAGATGTGTCTATCTTGGTTGCCTAGTATGTCTATCAACTCTACGAAGATCAGTAGTCCTCGACTATGGAATTGTTGAGGCTCCATAAAAACTGTCCAACGGCCACAGATAATAGTCCTCAATTAAGGGTAGTCAAGGATCTTTTGCTATCTAACTCTAGTCCATAGTGCTTGAATCATCACTCTACTTAACTGCCATGTTTAACCACATCTTTTTCGTTATGGAACGTGTCCTTATAGCCGTGAATCAATGCATGTCACACCCTCCATCAATTAAGCCAACCATTAGGGTTAGTTCTACTATTTCAAAGACAACAACATATGCACAGGATACGATTCCCTCGAGACAAGTGTTTTTAGTGGAGTCAAAATGTTAATTTCAAATACAATTGTAGAGAAAATAGCGAATGGCCAGAATGCCCCTCCCCCATTCCGTCTACATTTCTTCTTCTTTGTTTCTCTCTTTCCCGCAGCTCCATCGCTCTACGCTCGCCGTCGTAGCGGAGGTAGCCCTCGCCTGCTCTACGCTCTTTCCCGCGCTCTCCCGTCTCCTCGCGTGCTCGCCTTCAGCCTGCACCGAGAAGCGACGCTGCCTGATTCCGCTGCATCCTCTCCGGTCAGCACCCTAACGCACATCCTCTCTCTCTCTCTACCCGCACATTTTCTCTTTGCCTTAACCTTAGCTTCTCTTCTAGATCTGGAAGCTTTTCTCTTTGCCTTAACCTAGTAGTAATAACAGTTTGTTTCCAGAAAAAATGGGGGTTCATCTGAACCCCCATGCCCCACGTTAGGTCCGTGCTTGCTATGCGCTACGTTCAGGCATGTATATATTTGTTTTGTAGGAGAACATTCCTAGTACAATCATCAATCCCACCTGTTTTCTTATGCTAGAATAGTGTAATCTCTCCATCAATTTACTTCATTTTTATGTTAGTTTATGAAAATTGTATGGTTCATTGGCTTCCTTGTGCTAAATGAAAAATGGGATAGCTAATATGGCAATTTAGTAGTTAAAATCGCAGAAAGTGTATTTCAGGGAGAAATGCACTTATTTTATGCATAATTTTGACCTTTTGGCCTGTGGAAATATGACATTATTTGATACACATTCTGGCATAACCATTTATATTTTTTTTTTTGCTATCAGGATAAGCGTTGATCCTGGACTTGCTCTTTTGTATGTCACATGTTGCAATGAAGGATTCTCAGGTGAGTTTTGTTTGCTACCATCTTTGGTTTTTTACTGAAGATCCTCATTTTGTATCATCTTCAAATTCAGATTAAAACCCCCTCTGTGATTTATGTTACTAACAGTGGAATATGTGAGTTTTGTGCAGATTACAGATTGATATAATGCATGTTAAGGAGAATTTACGTAGTTTCTATCAGTACTTTGTAAGATAGTAATTTTGGTAGTAAGTTGGCAAATATTGGAGTTGAACACCTAATGTTTGCTTTCATATATATACATAAAAAAGAGATTCTGGTACTGATACTTTCTCTGCAGCATAGATATCTGCTATTTAGGCATTTAAGAACAGCGATACCAATCATTGTATTATTACTGTTTGATAGCTTTTGGCAAGATAATTCAGTAGTTAGAGGTTAGAGCCAAGGCTGCTCTGAATCTCATAAACAATTGTTAGTGATTTCAGTATTAGCATTATCCCCTTGTGCTTTTAGGAGGTGGTTGATCTATGTTACTTATGGTTGATGGAAATTTCCTATAGGATATTCTGAGCCCAGCTGACTTGCAGTCATCAGCACAAGGTACTAATGAAGTGCAAAGTAACCAACTGAATCCAATGGCCACTGATGCTCCTGGAGGAGATTCTGGTTCATTGTCTGTTGCCAGTAATGATAATAGAAAGGTCTCACGTGAAGACATTGAACTTGTAAGATCCTAGCTATGTTTGAATATTTTGGATTATGCAGACTCAGTTTTGACCAGATGATATCCCTCTATAAGGATATTCTACACTGTTACTAACTTATTAACTAAATTGGATACCCTATTACAGGTACAGAATTTGATAGAGCGCTGTCTACAGCTATACATGAACAAAGGAGAGGTTGTTAAGACACTTTCTGCTCGTGCAAGAATAGAACCTGGTTTCACTACTTTAGGTGATGTTTCGAAAATAATGGTATCAATGTTTTGATGGTTTCATACTGTACTTACTAGTTTAGTGTGATGCTTGTTTGTTTCACATACTTATCAGTAATATATGTTGGTAATGTACACTCTTTGCTTCGAGCATGGAACTCGTCTTACACTTATAATCCTAGGCAACCCTTGCCCATAATATATGGTGGCTAAAATAGCTCAATATAAATGGTGCACTTGTTGCCCTTTATTAAAATTTGTATGATTGTACATTTGTGCATCCCAACCAGATGCCTGTAGCTTCGTACGTGCTTTACCTTATTGATAATTTTGTACATTGTACTTAAATATGAATGCCCAGGCAAATGGAAATTTGTAAACATCTTATGATGTCAACTTCTGTTATGCTATTTTTATTGTATACAAAACATATAGATCACTAGTATATTCATTTGTTTTTTAATTCCTCCTTCTCGTTTTGCTTGATACTCTTTGTATCTTCAGTCTGGCAGAAACTCGAAGAAGAAAACTCTGAATTCTTTCGTGCTTACTATATAAGGTTGAAATTGAAAAGACAGATTATCTTGTTCAACCATTTATTGCAACACCAATACAATTTGATGAAATATCCAGCATCTCCAAATGTTCCATTGGGTCCAATGCAAAATGGCATGCATCCAATGCCAGGTAAAGTCCATGATTATAAATCTGACCCTGGGAAGTTGTCTAGTAGATTACAGTCCAAAATTCTAAATATCATGTTCATATTGCGCTCATTATCTTTTTTATTACAAATTGCTTCAATAAGAAGTGTGCACATTTTCTTTCATGCAATTCCCTTCTCTTTTCTGTGATTTTGCAGTAACAAATTTTATAAGTCCTTAACTTATATTGAAATTTCCCATTGATTTGCTTATTATCATTAGTAAAATCACATTTGTTCTGCTTGCCCTTGGCCATGTTAGTCATTTTGGACTGATGTAGTAATTTGGACTGCCATTGATTAGAGATAAAGCCACCTATGCATCTGTGTTTTGGCCTAAAATGGCTTCTAGTTCTGAGTAGAGGGGGCATTGGTCAAGCTCCTATAATTTGCAAAAGGAGGTTTCTAGGATGTAATGTGTCCTAAATACTTTGATTTTCTCTATAACCGTGTTTCTAACAGGTAGTAATTGGTTTTTGACATATATCTATTTCTGTTTTTTCACTTTTGGGGGTAACATTAGATCATGTGGGCAGTTATGAATTTACATGCTACTGTTGGCATTTAATATCACTTGTTGATGAAAAATAAACAGTCCATAGTAACTGGTTTGCTTAGTTAAGTCACTTCCAGAACAAAGTTTCTGTTGCATTATGATACTGCAATTCAAAAATGATTTGCCCACTTAAAACATATGTATGTGAAATTTGTGGAGGTTTCATTTCATGCAATAATGTGTCATCATGATATGGTTTTTTCCCTTCACCAATGCATTGTTTAGTGATTGTTTAAACATGTGGTAGCAATGGTTGGAGGTTAACCACTGACAGATTTTACATGTATAGGAAAGTATTATTGCCATTCTTATTCAACATAAACTCTGTTCCAGTGCAGTTAACAATTTTCCTATGGGATATCCAGTACTTCAGCAGCCTCTGATGCCTGCTCCTGGCCAGTCTCACATGGACTCAATGGCCTGTGGTCTATCTGGTGGGCATGTAGTGAATGGAATCCCTGCAGCAGGTGGCTATCATCCAATTCACATGAACTCTGGAAATGAGTAAGCATTACCTTATCTTAGATTCTTGTTTCCTCCACGCTAAATGTTTATATTGTCAGCTGTATCTGTTTAATGATGTTCTCAAGCATATTTGTCTGATGAATCTTGTGTGCATATTGGAAGATGATTTTTTTCTTCCTGCTTCTGTTTATTGAGTAGTTGAAGCAAATCCTTCATTTTAACATAAATATAAGGTAATTCAATTTATATACTTTTTCTATGTCCTTCGATGTTAACTTTACTAAGGCTCAATAATTCTGCAAAAAAATTGCATGTGTTCCTTGTGTCTGAGTGCTCTGAACTTTCAAGCAATGCCACTGGCCTTTCTCCATTAATGTGTTGACTTAAATACACTGTTTCCATATCCAATATTTATTTCCTTCTGCAAAAGAAATCGATCTGACTGTTACTGCAAAAAGTCATGCTTAGGTATTTAGCTATACATATCTCTGATTAATTTGATGCTCTGTGATGTTTTTGAAGCATGCTAGTTTTCTTTGGACAAACATTTGCAGCAAATGTAAGACTGTAAAAAACTATCTACGATTTCCCCCTATTTCCCTTTTCTGTCCACATTGATGATTCATATGCTGTAACTTTGGTGTTTTTGAAGCATGGTTGTGGACAATGGCGCACCTGAAGCTGCACATGCTGGCACTACCTGCAGTGCTATGTCATCTGAAATGGCTGTGAGTCCCTCATCAGCAGCATCAAGCAACCATGCTCCTGTTCCTTTCACTCCATCTGAGATACCAGGGATGCCCATGGATACATCAGCCCTAGATTCAATGTTTGGATCTGATGTCGGGAACACAGGACAACTGCAGTTAGGACCAGATGGCTTGTCAAGGGACTCCATCAGATCTTTAGGGCAGCTCTGGAATTTTAGCCTTTCTGATCTAACAGCAGATTTGACAAGTTTGGGAGGTAGTTTTCTAACTTGGTTAATTTTTACCTCATGTGATATACTTCTGATAATAAATTCATCAATTATTGAATTACGGACTTATTGTTGTGATATACTCAGGTTCAAAACATTGGTTTAAGTGCAGCTATCTTGTGCTCTAGAAGGACATTTTCATTTTGCTGATGTACTTTGTTCAGTGCATATGTTATTGGTAGAAGCGGCAACATGAACGATTTTTGTGACTGATGTTGTCATGTGCATTTATGAGACTCCTCTAAAGCTTAGTTAACATTTGAATAGCAATATTTATTCTGACATTCCAATCTTTTTTATCCATGTTCAGACTTGGAAGATCTTGAGAACTACACAGGTACCCCTTTCCTGCCCTCAGACTCTGACATATTACTTGATTCCCCGGACCAGAATGACATAGGTAATTTTAACTGTCTTGGTGTTTTTTTGTCAATCCCGAACTACTACAACATAAACATCATGCTGACATGTTAATTTGTGGTATGTTAAACCATGTCCAGTTGAGTACTTTGCTGATGCCATCAACGGGCCTTCTCAATCAGATGAAGACAAGTAACACAGAACAGAGTTTCAGACTACAGGCCTGGCCGCCGTGCCCCATATGTAGTGTAACTTTGCAGAGATTGTGACAAAATCTAACGGTATACGCACACACTGGCGAGGCAACTGGCATGTGTCACTGCTGAAGAATTATGTAGGGGTTCAATCCCAATTCTTTTGAATAAGCCGTAGATGAGTAGCCTTCGCCAGATGAAGCAGCTGGCTACAAAGCCTACAAGGATGAAAAGTTTATAAATGTCAATTAAACCTCAGGAACACTTTGTAATTGCTAAAGAAGTGAACTGTTCGTGTTCATGTGGACTTGCACTTTTTCATGTGTCGGCGTTTTAACCGATAGATCTGAGGTTAGCCTTTGAGGGCTACTTGCCCGAACTGGAGAGTAGCAAGGAAGATAAAAAACAAGCATAGCCTACAAATATAGGTTTAGGTTGTCAATGCAATGTGCCTTACGTCTTATTTAAGGATATTTCTATTACGGACATGTTTGGACGAGCTTCGCTTTATTATTTTTATCTCAACTCTAAAAACTCCAGTTGGATCAGATTCTATTAAAAATTCTATTTAGCTAATAGTATTGTTGTAGCAATTGTGTTAGCTACAGCACATGTTTTGTGTGTATATGGTGTATAGAGTGAACCTCGAAGGGTTCTCACAAAGGGAGACATGATTTATACTGGTTTAGGCCTCCCCAAAGGGATAATAGCCCTACGTCCAGTTTATAGTGGATTTGGTATAGTTTGCCTCTACTGAATCTGTTTATTACAAGAGCTTGGCCCTGCTTGTATAGGCACGCAGGCCAAAGAAAAAGACCTAAATGCCCTCTACAGGTCATAGGCCTTATAGGGGCAAGAAGGGAAAAATACTAGACTACTGTACAAATAGCTTTATAGTTTTACAGACGTGTCAGATAAACGTCATTTCTGAGAAGCTAAACGACATACTAAGGGCAGAGAGGCCCTCGGTATGGCTCTGCACTGCAGCGGAGTTGAGATATTTTCCTGGTTTGGAGTGGTGGACGGAGCTCTTCGGGCGGAGACTGCATCAAAGGCTTCGAAGGGCACTCCGAAGTGGACTTCCGGAGACATAGCTTCGAAAGGGATCAGAGGGGGTCCGAAGGTTGGCTCTTGGAAACCCCGAAGGGATCCCGGAGGCTAGGCCCCGAAGGGCTCCAAAGGGAACCCGGAGGTTAACCCCGAAGGGAGCCCGGAGGTTAGCTCCGAAGAGAGCCCAGAGGCTAGACTCCGGAGGACTCCGAAAGGAGCCGGAGGCTAGGCTCCGGAGGACTCCGAAAGGAGCCTGGAGGCTTGGCCCCGGAGGGCTTCGAAGGGAGCTCGGAGGTTAAGCTCCGGAGAACTCCGAAGGGAGCCCGGAGGTTAGCTCCGAAGAGAGCCCGGAGGCTAGGATCCGGAGAACTCCGAAGGGAGCCGGAGGCTTGGCCCCGGAGGGCTCCGATGGGAGCTCGGAGGTTAAGCTCCTGAGAACTCCGAAGGGAGCCTAGAGACTTGGCCTAATTGTTGCTTGAAGATAAGCTCGGTATGTGGGAATCTGCTTCGACAGTTTCAGGCTCTGGGTCAGAGTCCTACGGAGGCCGACGTCATTTTGCCCTTGTTTAAGGGAAAACTTATTACCCCAACAGTAGCCCCTCGCCCGCAGCCCTTCGGAGCGAAGGGGTGGGTGCGCCTCTAGACAAGTGACAGTAAAAAATGTAACTTCAGAGAAAACAGGCCTTCGGAGCTTGGACCGAAGGGGGCTTCGACTTGCGCAGGTAATAAATGTATGCCCTGACTGACGGGGTGACCTCGGGGAAACCAAAAGACTCGCAACGGTCATAAAATTGACCGTTACAGTGCGCGGGGCGCGTCGGTTCGCTTCATCTTCGCCTCAAGACCACTTGTCATAGACTTTGGCACAGGGAACCATCAGGACTTTTACCACTTATAAAAAAGTTTCACCCCACAAGGCTTCAGCACACGCCCACTTGCTTCTTTCTCAACTCCTAGCATCTTTCGCTTTCCTCTTTCCACCCTTAGCTTCACGCGGAGATGGCTTCACAACCCTCAGCGCCCTTCACGCCGAAGCCACACAAGATACCGAAGAAGGTTGCGGCAAAGAAGGCCTTGACCCTGGGCGCGAGTTCGAGCTCTGCGCCTGGCGGCGGCGGTGGCGAAGCCTGCAACAAGGCGCTTGGGGCCGAGGGACCTTCGGTCGCCATCGGATAAATTCGAACAGACGTTGGAGATGAGGGCTTCGGCTTCAACTGAGGAGTCGATCCGGAGAGCTTGCGAAGGGAAGATATCGGTGGAGATCCAACTCCGGGTACCAGAGAAGTCGGAGGCCATACCGAGGCCTCGGGCTGATGAAGTTGTGCTCTTCGAAGCGTTTTTCGAGGCTAGCCTCGGGCTGCCGGCAGTGGACATGTTGAGCGAAGTCTTGAAGGAATACAACTTCGAACTTCCTCATCTATCTCTAAATGTAGTGGCAAGGTTAGCCATCTTCGAGTGGGCTATGAGAGCCAAAGGCTGCGAGGGGAGCGCAGATGTCTTCGTCGCCCTTTATGATGCCAACTGCCAACCGAAGCAGAGGGAGGGGGCAAACCGTGTCAAGGGGGCCCTGGCCTTTGGGAGTGCCAACTTCCAGCTTCGGAAGGAGTACCAGGACGCCTTCCCAGCGAGAGCCGCCAATAGCAAATGGTACTCGAAGTGGGACCAAGAGTGGTTCTATGCCTCGATTGGCGCGAACTCTCCCCTTCAGAGTACCAATGCACTCATCTCCTACCGCCGTGAAGGCATGGTGAAGACGAGCCCTGACATCCTTCGGTCAAGGATCTCGCTCCTATGGAGGGTGGCTTCGAGGATGAGCATGAGGGACCTCGCGGAGGAGTTCATCACCCTTCGGCTCAGCCCCCTCGCGCTCTCTTGGCCGGAGGATCTCTTTCAACCTTCGGACTCGGAGGGACCAAGCAAGGTGTTGGCGGATGTAGGACCGAAAGTAGCGACCAGAGGGGGGGTGAATGGGCGCCTTAAAAAATTCTTTCGAATCAATGGCCTGCTCCCAACACCCAACGTACCTCAAAAGACTGTGCAGCAGAAAATGAACAGAAGGCCTAAGTCTAAAGGTTTCTAACCTAGAGGCAGCTGATGATAAACAGTGTAATGTTAAAGCAGTGCAACTAGACAGATGAACAAAGTGTAACAGGCCTAAACTTCTCAATGAAATGATCTAAGTATGTATAAGATGAGGAGAGAAGTTACTGTCCAAAGTTGTCTCCTGTTCGGGACTTGGCGAAGCCCCCTTCGCACGTCGAGGTCTGCTTCGAAGGTTGGTGACGGAGTCTGTCCGAAATGCCGAAGGTGTCACTGTCTAGCCTAGATCGAAGCGATAAGAAGCGAAGTGTACTTCGAAGCGAAGTAAAAGAAGTGCCGGAGCTTGGTTCGAAGTAAGCACTTCGAAGACAAGACTTCGAACACAACTTCGAGTCACGAGCTTCGGAGCGAAGTAAAACAGTGCCGAAGCCTGCTTCGAAGTATGCACTTCGAAGACAAAACTTCGAACACCCTTAGAACCGAAAGCTTTCGAAGCTAAAACTTCGAACACAAAAACTTCGAACACGACACACAAACAGACAACCTTCGAACAAGGAAGCGAAGTCTGTCAGAACAGACAAAAACTTCGAACCCCACTTCGAAGCCTAATGAAGTGTGCACTTCGAACAAATATATTCGGAGTATGCCAGTTCGAAGTATGCAATGCTTTCGATACAGGGAGAACTTCGAAGCTAGCAACTCAGACACAGAAGCCGAAGTTCGAAAACTGAGCGAAGCCTTTAAAGATGTTCGATCAAAGCCTGCCTCACGGAGTTGAGGGGCTTCGCACTGAACCGAGCTTCGCCAGTCACACCCAGAAAAAGGTAAAAGAGACTGTCAGCTTCGATCAAAAAGCTGGGCAATAGAAGGTGAAAAGCTGCTGCAGAATACTGTAGCTACAGCAAAGCAGTACTACTTGCAACAGCAAGAACTAGTACTCCCACCGTGAAGAACACAGGCAACCGAAGAAGCTTCTCCCCAAGAAATAACTTCACCAGTTCGTGGTCAAGACAATAACTCCCCAAACCGAACAAAATCCAAGCAATAAATTCACCAGGGATCAAAGCATTAAAGCTTTCAAGAGATTTGAGCCAAAATAATGCAAGAACCGTGAGAGGGAAGTCCTGGCGGCGCACACAGGAGAGAGAAGACAGGGGCAAAGTGACCCAATAGGTGGATTTGATTTCAGCACAAAAGGGGTAGTCCAAACCCTAGGGATTGGGGTGCTATTTATAGGCAGCCCAACACTAGGAATATTCTACCAGCCCCTTAGGGTTTTTACAGACTCAAAAATACAGAAAAAGACTCTACTGCCCTTAGGTATTTTTACAGACACATCTGACTGACTGTGGGCCTAGAGTAACAGATGACATATCCTGAAGCTACTCTTCTGGACAGTCGGATACAGAATCAACGGTTGTCAGTTTTACGCCGAAACTGACAAAGCCTCCACCAGCTTTGCACCAGGTACCCGGATTGGGCCGGCCCGACTCCGCAGCTCTCTCAGCCCGGCAATCGCTCACCGCCCGTGTACCTGAGTCAGTCCTGGTCAACAGCCCAGTGGGTCTTCTGCTGCTTCTGGCCCATGCACCCGGATTGGGCCAGCCCGACTTCGCAGCCTCCTCTGCCCGACAGTCGCTCGCTGCCCGTGTACCTGAGTCACACGCGGCCCATGAAACAGCAGATCTCTTCTCTTCCTCAGTCCTCGTTGACTATCGTTGACAATGACTCATCACTTCTAGAGCCATGAGGCCCACGCTATTCAGCATGGCTCCTCAATCTCCCCCTTGATGAGTGCATTGTCAACATTCCTCTTTTCACAGCTCTTCAGCACCTGCGAACAAATGTGGAAACACGAAAACAAAACACAAGGAAACAAAAAAAAGAAGAAAAATAAGGTAAAAGTTTAACCCTAATGACCAAAAGCCAACAAAAAGCAAGAAACGTCATTATGGTTAACCAAAACATAAAAGCTCAAAATGAGTGCGATTGCAGAACAACAAGGATATTAACAGAGTAAGAATTCCCCCTTAAACTCTGATCCCAAATTTTCTCCCCCTTGTTGACAAGTGAACTCATCAAGCACTCAAAAAGAGACACAGACTCCCCCTGAAATGCAACTCCCCCTCAAGATATGCAGTGAATGCAACTGGGGTGCAGGTGGAGTGTAGAAAGCATGCTTCTCAGATATGATTGACTGCAAATACAGTATCTAACAGGTATAGCAAAAGAGATACTGTCTAAGACACATGGCATGATCAGTGCAACAGATGATACCTAAAGAAAGTCATTTAGCACGCATTTTTCAGTTTTGGCAAATAAAAGCATCACCACATTTTCTAGTAAAACAAGCAAGGTAAAGCATGAAATGCAGAAGCTAACTGATGTCTACCAAGATAAGCATTGTTCAAAAACAAAGTGCTTCAGCAAACTTGTTATCCGTTTACAGTTCAGGCTTTTTCATTATCCTTTGTCATTTGTGCCAAGGGTTATTTGCATGTCAAACCTTATGCTAACCGACCAAGTCAAGCCTAGGCCAGAATTGGACCATCAGAAGCTTAAGACATTGATCTCGGCATACACTATACTGTCCTAGTTCATACCAAAGTGCTATGGTAAGCAATCCAGAACAATATAATGCGACAAAGCAAACCCACTTGGATCTTTTCGACTTTTAAGCATAAAAAGGAATGGAATTTTCATTCATTTTTGATTTTTATCATTTTATAGCACATTTTCCATGTTAAAGCATAAAGATGTCCAAGTTGCATATCTGCATCTATGTGATGAACTGGCTACAAGGCATGTAACAGATAGCAAAAACACTCAGCCTACGCATGCTAGTTACCAGAAGCAATGGTGATCATTTTTCAGGTTTAAAGCATAAAAGCCATGCATATGACAGATATATCAAGTGAACTGAACCAAAGCATGATCATTGACAAGTAATCAAAAGCATGTACCAGCTAGACTAAGTAAAGCAGTTCAATCATATAACAGAAGCAGGCTCAAATGTGTGATATGTGAATATGTATGATATGAACACACACAAAAAGACTCAAGAAAAGAGTAAAAAGAAAACTGACGCAAAATATCCTAGAAAGGATACACAACACCCAAATCCCCTCGTAAACGCTCAAAAGTAGATTGATCTAGGGGTTTGGTGAAAATGTCAGCCAACTGATGATGGGTATCAACATGAATAAGGTCAATGACACCTTTCTCATATTGATCCCGCAAGAAGTGAAAGCGCACATCAATATGTTTGGTTTTTGAATGGAGACACGGGTTTTTCCCTACACTAATAGCACTAGTGCTGTCGCAAAACAATGGAACCCTGGTAGGAAAGAATAACCCAAAGTCTCGTAGAGTAGAAATCATCCAAACCAACTGTGAGCAGCAGCTAGCAGCAGCTACGTACTCAGCCTCTGTGGTCGAAAGAGCAACTCCAGATTGCTTTCGAGAAGACCAGGATACAAGGGAAGAACCAAGAAACTGGCAAGTACCGGAAGTCGACTTGCGATCCAACCGGCACCCACCAAAGTCGGCGTCCGAAAAGCCAGATAAATCAAGTGATGATGATGCTGAATAATAAAGACCAAGATCAGGCGCATAGGTGAGATACCTGAAAATGCGCTTGACAGCCTGCCGGTGAGACGCGCGTGGTGAAGACTGAAAACGCGCGCAAAGTCCCACGGCGAACTGTATGTCTGGTCTTGTTGCCGTCAAGTACAACAGCGAACCGATCATCCCTCGAAATTCTCTCTCATTGACCTTGACACCGCTCTCGTCCTTGTCCAAACCCCCAGAAGTGCCCATCGGGGTCATCTGCGGCTTCAATTCACCACCAAAGTCAAATTTCTTAAGCATGTCACGAGTATACTTACCTTGGTGGATGAAGGTGCCGTCCTTGGTCTGCTTGATCTGGAGCCCTAAAAAGTACTTGAGCTCACCCATGAGGCTCATCTCAAACTCACTGTGCATCTGCTCAGAAAACTTGGACACAAGAGAATCAGTAGTACCGCCAAAGATAATATCGTCCACATAAATCTGAGTAACTAAGAAATCTGAAGCATCTCTGAGCAAGAAAAGAGTTTTGTCCACAGAACCCATCACAAAACCCTTCCCCAACAAAAACTGCTTTAACCGGTCATACCAAGCCCTGGGGGCTTGCTTCAACCCGTATAAAGCTTTGTGCAATTTAAAAACATGTCGAGGAAACTTAGGGTTCTCAAAACCGGGGGGTTGCTTAACATAAACCTCCTCTTCTATGTACCCGTTCAGAAAAGCACTCTTAACGTCCATTTGAAAAAGCTTAAAACCCTTTGAAACGGCAAAAGCTAGAAGAATACGAATGGACTCAAGACGGGCCACAGGAGCGAAGGTTTCTTCAAAGTCAATACCTTCCTTCTGGCAATAACCCTGGGCGACTAGTCGAGCCTTGTTGCGCACCACAACCCCATCTTCACCTTGTTTGTTCTTGAATATCCACTTGGTGCCTATGGGGTTGCATCCAGGTGGCGGCTCAACCAATGTCCAAACCCGATTGCGGACAAAATTCTCAAGCTCTTCTTGCATAGCATTAATCCAATTAGAATCAGAAAGAGCATGAGAAATGTCTCTGGGCTCAAAAGATGCAACAAACGCAGATTCAGCAAACACAGCGAGAGAGGCAGAAGAACGCAAAGTCCTCTCAGTCAAATCACCAATGATGAGCTCTGAGGGATGGTCACGCTGAACTGCTCGGGTTCCCTGGTGATCTGAAGTCACCTCACCTGAGTCAGCAGCTGGCACCTCTGGACTCGACTGAGGGGGCTCGATCGAAGTGGAAGAAGTGATCAGAGGTCCGCCCTCATCATCAGTCGAAGTCTCAGAAGGTGTGCGCTCTGCGGGGGATGCAGAGGGCCCACCCTCATCAGCAGCTGGAGTATCCTCATCTTCTTCAAAGATGGACTCTCCGAGCTCATTATCACCAGAAAGCTCAAACGAAAGAGTCAAAGAAGGCATGGACTCATCAAAAGAAACTTCACAAGTCTCGACAAGCAGCTGGGATTCGAGGTTCCAAACACGAAAACCTCGAGAATGCAAAGCATAACCAAGAAAAACTCCATCCCAGCAGCGAGACTCAAACTTGTCCAAATGCCCTCCCTTCTTGAGCACAAAGCACTTGCAGCCAAACGCTCGCAAGTGACTCACCTTGGGCTGTCTGCCAAACCGCAACTCATATGATGTCTTACCTAGGTAAGCTTTAAGAAAAATGCGGTTGGCCAGATAGCAAGCCGTGTTCATGGCTTCAGCCCAAAAACGCCTAGGAGTCCTGTGCTCATCGAGCATCGTCTTGGCCATCTCAACTAGCGTGCGGTTCTTTCGTTCCACAACGCCGTTCTGTGGGGGAGTGTAAGGAGAAGAAAACTGATGGTCCAGACCCTGATCACCACAGAAGCTGACGAACTGAGAGTTCTTGAACTCAGAGCCGTTGTCGGAGCGAATTGCTCGCATCCGGCCATTGTTCTCATTCTTCAGCTTCAAAATCAGGTCATGGACAAATTGAAAAGTTTCATCCTTAGACTCTAAAAAGAAAACCCACGAGAATCGAGAAAAGTCGTCAACAATCACAAGTGCATACCACTTCCCACCAACTGAGCGTACCCGAGCTGGACCTACAGTGTCCAAATGTAAAAGCTCGCCTGGATACGAAGTCATCACCTGAGTCACAGGTGAATGAGAAGCGGCAACCATTTTTCCATGACGACAGGGATGACACACTAGATCCTTCTCCATCTTAAGCTTGGGCAATCCTCGGATGAGGTCCATAGAGCTTAACCTGACTAGCAGATCAAAACTCAAATGACCTAACCTCCTATGCCACTTCCAGAGCTCAGAGGAGGATCCAGCAATCAAACAGCGAGAAGGGCCAAAAGAACTAGAGAAGTCAATTCGAAAAACTTTACCGAAAGGTAAAATCTGACAAACCAAAGACCCTCTAGAATCAATCACAGAAGAATTTCCCTTCTTAAAACGCACTTCCAAACCATCCTCAAGAAGTTGCGACACAGAGATTAAATTAAAGTTCAGATTTTTAACCAAAGCAACATTCTTTAAAGAGAAATGGTCTGAGATGTTGATTGAGCCTATCCCACTTACTTTCCCTTGACCGCTGTTCCCGAATGTAATGTACTCTTTGGAGCTCGGGGGAGTGAGACTGGAGAACCATCTGCGATGTCCCGTCATGTGGCGAGAGCATCCTGAGTCCATGATCCAAACATCCTCCAGTCCCCGGTCCTGCACAATCAATGTCTGTAAGTGGGAGCAAATGGTCCGGCACCAGGTTTAGCAAAAGAGCTAAACCAGTGTCGAGCCATCTGCTCAAAAGATGGAAAGCGAAAACCATCAAAAGAGTTTGGACCAAAACGCGGCTCAAAACGCGGTCCATGGTTCTTCCTAACCCTACGGCCACGAGGTCCAGAACCGTAGCCAACTCGGTCTGGAACTCTGCCGGAACGAACACCACCTACTGGAGCACGGGTAGGAAAACCGTCTCCTCTACCACCACCTACACGACGCGGCCTGGCCTCTAGCCTCTCCCCGCGCCGAGGAACACGCAGTCTACCACCCTGCTGGTAGAACTGCACCTGATCACTACGAGCCCTCTCTGCTCTCTCAACCCGCTTCCTCCTGAAGCAAAACTCCGCAAGATGCCCGTCTCTCTGACAAAACTCACAATGATAGGTAGGCTTCTTGGGATGTGGTTGAGGCTTGGGATTCTTGGGCTTGGTAGTGTTTGGTGTGGTCTTCTTGGGCTGAGAGGGTCCAGGAAGAGAGTCTAGAGAAGAGTGGAGGTGTTTGGGCTTAGGAACCCAGATAGGCTTCTTGGGTGGAGCTTTGGGTGGTTCATGGATCACTCCATCCTTGGGCTGACAAGCCTGGGAGGTCTCAGTGGAGTGAGTCTTGGGATACCTCTGCTCTGGAGTCATTTTACTCCACTCCACTGCCCGGCTGAGGGCACTCTCAAAGTCAGCCTTGGTGTAGGTGTAACCTACTCCAAACCCATCCTTCCTCTTGAACTGCTGGATCATCATGCCAAGCTGTGGCTCTCTGGCACTGATCCAACTCAGGATAGACCGGAGGTAAAAGTTCTCATTCTGAGAATCAGCTAGCTCCTCTCTCAAAGAAGCTAGAACTTCCACCTGAGACAAGCAGGTCTCACACTCATTCTCTACTTGGACAGACTTCCCGGCTTTTAGCTTAATCAACTCCATTCTAAGAGACAGGCAGTTCTCACAGACAGTGGGTGGAACTGACAGTGTCTCAAGCTCTAGCCTAGTCTGGGCAAGCTCAGCTCTCAACCTCTCAACATCACCCAAATGCTCATTGCCCTTGGATTTCAGCTCAGCTAAGGCAGCTAGATGAGATGGGCAATCAACACAGGGTGCGACGACAGTGGCGTGAGCATCTTTCAGCTCCTGCTGAGCGCTTTCAAGCTCAGTGGCCAAAGCGTCCCTCTCATCAACCCTTTCTGTGTACCTGGACTTCAGAGTCGACAGGTCACACAGAAGCACCTCACACTTCGGGCACTCACTGCTAACACCCAAGCAAGGGGCAGAGGATAGACTCTCAATCCTACCGTTGGCCACGGCAAGCTCACTCTCTAACTCATCTATCCTTTTCTTAGCCCCCCTAAGCAGTTTCTCCCGATATTTTAACTCCTGACGATTGCTCTCAAGTAAATCGACAATTTCGCGCTCATAAGATGATACCTTGCTATCGTCGTCGTCGGGGTCGTCGGAGGAGCTCTTTTCTTCTCTATCCCCAAGAGCCATGGAGCAGAAGCTCTTGCGGGATCTTCGGCGCTGGTGTGTGCGGCTCTTCGGCTTGTCTCCGAAAGCCATGAAGCAGAGGCCCGCCGGATCATCCTTGTCCTTCCCCTTCTTGATGGTAATCTCCTCATCACTTGAGCTCGATGAAGAGGAAGAAGACGTGGATCTCTTGGAGTAGCTCTTCTCCATCTCGGCGAAGAAGGCCTTGTCGCGCTTCTTGTTCTCCTCGCCGGTAGTCCTTCAGGGCCTTCTTGAAGAACCGGGTCTTCGGCTTGCCCTTGGTGAAGGAGGGGCTCTCATGCTTGCCGGAGTCGTGGAAGCTGCTACCGGTGCCCTTCTTGTATCCACTGCGCTTGGGGCAGTCGGCGATGAAGTGTCCTGGATCACCACATTCAAAGCATCCGGATTTTGTGCCGTGTCTTTTGAACATTCTTTTATCATAGACACGACGCACCCGGTTGTTAAAGAGACACAAATCATCATCTCCCAACAACTCAAGCTGGTCCTCAGTGATAGACATCAAAGAGAACCCTGCACAACTCACAGCAGAGGGATCAACAGAAGGTGTAGCAAGGGCCAGGGATTTTGATCCAGAGCCAGTGAGATTTGATCTCAACTGGATATCTACCTCAGTGGCCTTCAGCTTGCTAAATAACTCAGAAATGGTCAAGGTATCGTAAGAAGTGCTCTCAACGATAGATGATACCTTGATCTCCCAGATCTTTGGGTCCAAGGTATGAAGAACCTTGAGCGCCTGCTCATGATCTGAGACTAACTGAGCACCCTCAGCCTTGTTGTCCCGAAGCTTGTTAATGATCGACTGAAAGCGACCAAACAAGGCTTCAACAGATTCACCCGGCTTCTGTGTGAAGTTCTCATATTCACGCCGGTAGGTCTGATAGAGCCGAGCCTTGACCTGGGCTGTTCCCTCATGGTGTGCCTTGAGGGTAGCCCAGATCTCTCTCGCAGTGGAGAGATGACTCACACGCTCAAACTCAGTGGGACCTAATCCAGAAAACAAAATATTCACAGCCTTACTGTTGCTCAGATGCTGAGCAATGATACCAGCAGTACCGTGCTCAGCGACTGGCAGAATGACAAACGTGCTGTGAACGCAAATGTCCCATATGTCCGAACCCTGGCTCATGAGATAGGCTCGCATGCGAGTCTTCCAATAATTGTAGCCATAGGCTTCCAAGGACGGGACCTTGCCTGGAGACGTCATAGTCACTACTGGGGTTTAGAACCGGTTAAGGTATGGAAAAACCCTAACCTCGCTCTGATACCACTTGTAGGACCGAAAGTAGCGACCAGAGGGGGGGTGAATGGGCGCCTTAAAAAATTCTTTCGAATCAATGGCCTGCTCCCAACACCCAACGTACCTCAAAAGACTGTGCAGCAGAAAATGAACAGAAGGCCTAAGTCTAAAGGTTTCTAACCTAGAGGCAGCTGATGATAAACAGTGTAATGTTAAAGCAGTGCAACTAGACAGATGAACAAAGTGTAACAGGCCTAAACTTCTCAATGAAATGATCTAAGTATGTATAAGATGAGGAGAGAAGTTACTGTCCAAAGTTGTCTCCTGTTCGGGACTTGGCGAAGCCCCCTTCGCACGTCGAGGTCTGCTTCGAAGGTTGGTGACGGAGTCTGTCCGAAATGCCGAAGGTGTCACTGTCTAGCCTAGATCGAAGCGATAAGAAGCGAAGTGTACTTCGAAGCGAAGTAAAAGCAGTGCCGGAGCTTGGTTCGAAGTAAGCACTTCGAAGACAAGACTTCGAACACAACTTCGAGTCACGAGCTTCGGAGCGAAGTAAAACAGTGCCGAAGCCTGCTTCGAAGTATGCACTTCGAAGACAAAACTTCGAACACCCTTAGAACCGAAAGCTTTCGAAGCTAAAACTTCGAACACAAAAACTTCGAACACGACACACAACAGACAACCTTCGAACAAGGAAGCGAAGTCTGTCAGAACAGACAAAAACTTCGAACCCCACTTCGAAGCCTAATGAAGTGTGCACTTCGAACAAATATATTCGGAGTATGCCAGTTCGAAGTATGCAATGCTTTCGATACAGGGAGAACTTCGAAGCTAGCAACTCAGACACAGAAGCCGAAGTTCGAAAACTGAGCGAAGCCTTTAAAGATGTTCGATCAAAGCCTGCCTCACGGAGTTGAGGGGCTTCGCACTGAACCGAGCTTCGCCAGTCACACCCAGAAAAAGGTAAAAGAGACTGTCAGCTTCGATCAAAAAGCTGGGCAATAGAAGGTGAAAAGCTGCTGCAGAATACTGTAGCTACAGCAAAGCAGTACTACTTGCAACAGCAAGAACTAGTACTCCCACCGTGAAGAACACATGCAACCGAAGAAGCTTCTCCCCAAGAAATAACTTCACCAGCTCGTGGTCAAGACAATAACTCCCCAAACCGAACAAAATCCAAGCAATAAATTCACCAGGGATCAAAGCATTAAAGCTTTCAAGAGATTTGAGCCAAAATAATGCAAGAACCGTGAGAGGGAAGTCCTGGCGGCGCACACAGGAGAGAGAAGACAGGGGCAAAGTGACCCAATAGGTGGATTTGATTTCAGCACAAAAGGGGTAGTCCAAACCCTAGGGATTGGGGTGCTATTTATAGGCAGCCCAACACTAGGAATATTCTACCAGCCCCTTAGGGTTTTTACAGACTCAAAAATACAGAAAAAGACTCTACTGCCCTTAGGTATTTTTACAGACACATCTGACTGACTGTGGGCCTAGAGTAACAGATGACATATCCTGAAGCTACTCTTCTGGACAGTCGGATACAGAATCAACGGTTGTCAGTTTTACGCCGAAACTGACAAAGCCTCCACCAGCTTTGCACCAGGTACCCGGATTGGGCCGGCCCGACTCCGCAGCTCTCTCAGCCCGGCAAATCGCTCACCGCCCGTGTACCTGAGTCAGTCCTGGTCAACAGCCCAGTGGGTCTTCTGCTGCTTCTGGCCCATGCACCCGGATTGGGCCAGCCCGACTTCGCAGCCTCCTCTGCCCGACAGTCGCTCGCTGCCCGTGTACCTGAGTCACACGCGGCCCATGAAACAGCAGATCTCTTCTCTTCCTCAGTCCTCGTTGACTATCGTTGACAATGACTCATCACTTCTAGAGCCATGAGGCCCACGCTATTCAGCATGGCTCCTCAGCGGAGCGCCTTGGTAAGACTCCAATTTCTTTCATCTTCATACTTTGCAAAGTGAACTTGTGCTGACTTGGAGCTTTAATGAAGCCGCTCGCGAAGTAAGGACTCCGGAGGAGGCAATCATAGCAGCGGAGCACGTCGTTGGGGCTCCGACGCCTGAGGAGCAGGCTCAACGGCTCGTTCTGGTGGGGACTTGGGAACACTGGAATAGAGTGTGGGCCTGGCTCGGCGTCGAGGGGGTCCAAGCTCTACCATACTTCGCCAATCCTACACCTTCGGCGAGCGGCTCCAAGAGGAAGAGGGTGGACGACGACGAACCCGAAGCCTCAAGAGTCCGCTCGGAGCTCCCAACAGTCGAAGCCCCTGTTGCGGAGGAGCCAACGGATGTGAGCCTTGGAGCTAGAGCAGAGCCAGCAGGGGCTCCGGTGGCGGCTACCGAAGTGGTGACGGTGAGGACCGCAACAGCAACCCCTTCGGGCGTGGGGGCTGGAGCTCCGTCCACGCAGTGAAGGGATTGGGGAGCACACATCGCTCCCCCATCCTTCAAAGATATTTCCTCTGACGAAGGTAAACACTTGATCACACTTCTCTTTTCATACGTGAATATTGACTTGTATTTTTCTACAGATGTCGATGCCAGTGCGAGGCCCGTCGTGCCGAAGCCCATGGAGGCCTCTGGCAGCAGCGGTAGCAGTAGCAGCGACAGCAACAACATCTTGGGGTCCGTCAGTACTTCATCCGCAGAGGATGGGGGGGACGGCCACGGCGAAGGGAACCTTCGGGACGAGACCGAAGAGCACGTCGAGGTGGTGGACGGAGCCAGGCTCTGTGGGAGTCTGCACTGGAGGAGGCTGTGACGGAGATAGTTCGGCCTCTACAGCCGAGGGGTCCCGGGACGGAGGCAGCAATTCAAGCCTCTTCGAACTCTTCGCAAATGCGCATGAATCCATCCTCCACGTGAGCAAAGTTTCCACACAGACTTCGAGTCGCACTTGCTTCTTACTCAACACTTAGAATTTTCTTGAATCTTTTCAGGCCTTCACGCTGAATGCTGCAGCAGCAGCCTTCGCAGACCAGCAGATGGCCGACCTGGCGGCAGAAAGAGATGCCCTTCGACACGAGATCTCGTGGAGGCCGAGAAGCGAAGGCGAGCCAAAGCATCAGCGGAGGCGGCGAGGGCCGAGGCCGAGAAGGCGAGAGAGG
>JAAALK010000288.1:73023881-73275051 GCA_019279435.1 Zizania palustris | reverse complement strand
ATCGGTTCCGGAGGCCCCAGGACACCCTTCGACAAAGATCGCAGGGCTTCGACAACAAGCTTCGCCATGACTACACTCCGTACTGGACGAAGTTGTGCCTGCGCGTGGCCTTCGCGTACTACTCTGTAAATTCGCCTGCATCGGAGATCGCACGCTGAACCCGCTGTTCGGAGGTGATCACCGTTGCTCAGATCCGTTTGGAGTCACCTTCGGCCGGATCAATCCGAACGCCGAAGCATCCTTCGAACGGAAGAACTTCGCACAGATCCGTTCAGAGTCTATCTTCGACCGGATCAGTCCGAACGCCTAAGTATCCTTCGGTGGAACACTCGCACCAACGCGCACCCTTCGCATCAGACCTTCGAACCAGAACGGGCTCCGACTGTTGTTGATTTTGTTCTGTTTAATCTATTTCTTTCGGCTCATTGATTATTTGTGCAATCTGGTTGCTGGCGACTCCACCCCCCCTTATCACGTATTAAGGGTAGTCAGAATGCGACGTCAGTGCCACGTCATGCTTAGGCCCGTCGCTAAGTATCCGTGCACTTTTGGATCGTCGAACTGACCCAAGTGTGGGGGCACGTTCCCGTGTCAACACACTTTTTGGCGACTCCGCTGGGGAAGGAGCTACGCAAACATGATGAGTACGTCTCCATCGGCCACTGGTACATCTACTAGGACAACTACGTCTACACCGCCGATGGATGCAATAGGAGGCGCGGATATCGACAACCACAACATAATGTCACCTACACTTGAAGATATCCCCGCAAAAGACCGAGCAGAGATCGAGGCAGGCTAAAGGCGCTCCAAGACATGATGCTTGGAGGCTACATCAAGACACGTGCAGGCTTCATCAAGCGCGACATCGTCACCCCTGACCCCGCTCAGGTCCAGGTAACACCGGTATCACCTCATTTATCTTCTTTATAAATTAAGCAAAAATAGCCACATCAGTAGATCAGGCCGTTAGCGCTTCGCTAGCCAACCGTTTAGATTTGACAGTTAGCTCCCAAGTAGAGGCGACTCTTAGAAGGTTCGACTTCACTGAGGCCGCACCCCCGATACCTATAGCTAGTGAACCTCCGACAAACATGTCTCCGGCCTCATCACTCATGATCGAGACCAATCATTATACATATGGTCAAACTAATAATGCATACCACACAACACCTGCGCCAATAACCGCACCACACACACAGGCGCCCGGACACGAGCACATTATACAAATAGCGCGTAGGGAAGAAGCACATGGCTGACACACCGATATCCCACCCCGTGTCGCGCCCCCACATGAGAGGCGCATGCAAACAAACTACCAAATGATTTGGATGAGCGGATCCGCGCACTATTTAGGGAGTGCGCTGGCTTCGTGCCCAAGGGGCGGGTTAGGGTTTATCGCAAACCATACCCCGATCATCTGGATACAGTACCCTATCCCCGCGGCTATAGGATCCTTGAGTTTACTAAATTCGATGGCGAGGGCAACAGGACCACACTAGAGCATGTTAGTCAATTTTTGGCGCAGTGTGGAGAGGTTAGCGGGATAGATGCCCTAAAGGTTAGACTATTTTCTCTCTCGCTATCCGGCACAGCTTTCACTTGGTTTTCGGCGCTCCCGCCGAACTCCATCCACACGTGGGACGATTTAGAGCGGAAATTCCATGATTATTTCTACACGGGTGAAACAGAACTTAGGCTTTCACACTTGACATTGGTTAAACAAAAATCTAGTGAGAGCGCCTCTGAGTATATCAAGCATTTCAGAGATACCAGAAACCGATGTTTTAGTCTTAATATTTCAGAAAGGGACTTGGCGGAATTAGATTTTAATGGGTTGCGTTCCGAACTTAAAGAAAGGTTAGATAACCAAAACTTTTTAGAAGTTAGCCAAGTTCTACAGCAGGCTCTGGTCCAAGAAGGCCGAGCCAAAGATAAGAAATTTATTAAGACATTTAACAAGCATAGGGCCGAAATCCACATCATGGAACGCTCTGATGAAGAGGAGTCAGAGGAGGAGGATTCGCCCGACATGTACGCGGGCGAATGGGTTACAAACGCTAAAAACAAACCCATCACCTACTCCGAGCTACGACCATCCCCAATAAAGAATCGACTCAATGAGGTCAAGTACTCGTTTGATGTAACTAAGTGTGATAAAATATTTGACTTTCTCTTAAAAAGCCAGCTTCTCAGGTTACCTAAAGGTCAAGTCATTCCACCCGCCGACGAGTTAAAGAAACATCCATACTGTAAGTGGCATGATTCACATTCTCATAATACTAATGATTGTAATGTTTTTCGACGGCAGATACAATCGGCCATAGAAGAAGGATGATTGAAGATAGACCATGATCCAAAGATGAAGCTGGATAAAGACCCTTTTCCAGTCAACGCCGTTGACCTCGGCGAAAAGAAGGTATTGATTCGGCCAGAACAGGCCGAGTCTGCTAAAGGGAAATATGTGATTATTGGAGAACCACGTACTCGCACACTCGTGCCAAAGAACCCCGAGGTAGGAGTGTGGAAACAAAACATCAATACCCCTTCGGCTAAGGCTCGCAAGAGGCCGAAGGTGACATATAACATGCTGTTGAACAAACATCAGAAGAGGGCCAAAGAAGCAGGCCCGCGTGCTCAGCTAAAGCATCCGAAGGGGCCAAAACCTTCGAAGGGTACCTTCAGACCAAAGGTTGCGAACCCTTCGCACGAAGGCTTCGGGCCGAGGTATCCTGGTGCTCCGCACGATGGTTCTGAGCCACAATGGGCGAACCCCCCGTGCAACAACTTCGAACCCCAATGGCCGGGTTCTCCGCACGACAACTTCGCACCCTAGTGGTCGTGTCCCTCATGCGACAGCTTTGGCCCCCAATGGCCGAACCCCGCACCATGGTGGACTTCTCCGATGGGAGGCTTCGGCCCAAACTGGCCGAACATACCTCCGGCCTGGTGGGATCCTTCGCTGGTGTGGTCAGAGACACCTTTGACGTGGCCGAACCCCCCTCCGGGTGACGGGTTCGGCTCGCAATGGCCAAGGGCACTAGAGCCGTCGATGCCCCCGCCGTATGACTGGGTGGGGACTTCGTGGGCCCCGTATGTGCCCGGGTCAGGGTACCCTCCGCAGACTAACCCTATGCCTTGTTTTCCTTCGGAGTATTATGGATGGCAGGGGCAAACAGATGCAGCGGAGGGGGCATCGTCAACAGACTGTCTGTGGTACCTCCGAATTGGACCTTGTAGAGCGAAACCGAAGGGTGCAAGCACGCGGAGGCCGAAGTCAGGGAGTTCGAAGCCATAACTATCAGAGTTGGGTCTCAGGAAGTCCCAATCCCAAAGACTTTGTCGCCAAGGGCTAATGGAGGTAAGCCGCATGCTTCGGCCGGACTCCGTGCCGAAGCTTGGTTCGATCATTCGGACGAGGCCGATCCGTTCGACAGGGTTCGCAGCGAAGCCCCCTTCGAACACAGGGCGCCCAAGGACGAAGGGCACACTTCGGCCAGAATTAATAGGGGTCAAACAGTAGCTCCAGGCACAAAGCCAAAGCCATCTTGGGCTCCTTCGAGCATGTCCAAATCACAGAAGAGACGCCTACAAAGGCTGCGGGCACAGGAAATGCGCGATAAGGTAGCCGAGGCCGAGCGCGATACTATCTTTGAAGAGATCCGCCCTCGGCCAGCCACAAAGCAGATATGGAGAGAGAAGCCGGTTGAGATAACCAACCCGTCTCCTAGTCCGAGCGACGATAAAGACGACTTGCTTGACGATGATTACTCGCCCGTCTCTGAGGGGCCCGCACCTTAGGTGATGGACATCAACAACGTCACATTACCCGCCGAGTTTGCACCACCACGGGATGAGGCCGAGGTCACTCAATTGAACCTCGGTCCACACAACGCCATCTTTGAGAAGCCCGAGGACTCGGCCCACCATCTTAAGCCCCTCTATGTCAGGGGTCACATCGATGGGAAACCGATTTCCCGGATGCTCGTCGACGGTGGCGCTACTGTTAACCTAATGCCTTATTCATTGTTAAAGAAACTTGATAGGGACGAAGATGACCTGAAGAAGACTAACTTGATGCTCAACGGCTTCAACGGCGAGAGCTCCGAGGCCAAGGGAGTGCTCTCTATGGAGTTAACGGTGGGCAACAAGATGTTGCCAACAACGTTCTTCGTCATTGACGTACAAGGTAACTATAGTGTGTTACTCGGACGCGACTGGATCCAAGCGAACTGTTGCATCCCCTCTACCCTACACCATTGCTTGGTACAGTGGGATGACGATGAGGTGGAGTTCATCCCTGCGGATACTTTGGCCCATGTAGCTTTGGCCGATGTGTCGGTTGACGCCATCCATAACAAAGTGGAGTGTCTATCAGGTAGAGATCTTTCGGATTATGACTTTGTTAGTGTATCCGGAGGACGATTTGTACTAGTGTCTGTAAAGCCGACTGGAGTAGCATGACTATTTTTGTATTAGTAGTCATGTCTAGCAAAAATAATCTAGAATGGCTAAAGTCTCACGTGGAGCAGTATCGGTCTAATAAAGACGGTATTGCCGAGGCCATCGAGGACTTTAGCGAAGTAGAAAAGTTAGGGCAAGGTTTTGCGTCGGCCGACCCCTTGGAGGAAGTTGATATAGGCGATGGTAGCATCCCAAGGCTGACTTTTGTAAACCAACATTTACATCCCGATGTAAAGGTTGAAGTAATAAAGTTACTTCGGTCGTATGTCGATTGTTTCGCATGGGAGTATAGCGAAATGCCAGGGCTAAGCTGCGAGCTCGTGGAGCATCGGCTGCCCATCAGGTCCGGGTATAGGCCTTATAAACAGCCTCCCCGTCGCTTTAATTCGGCCGTCTATGACCGAGTTAAAGAAGAAGTGGAACGACTACTAAATGCTGAATTTATTAGGCCATGCAGGTATGCAGAATGGGTTGCTAACATTGTACCTGTAGAGAAGAAAGGGAGCGGCAAGATACGAGTATGCATTGATTTCAGGGATCTGAACAGAGCCACTCCAAAAGATGAGTATCCAATGCCAATAGCCGATATGCTGATTAACGATGCTTCAGGACATAAGGTACTAAGTTTTCTTGATGGCAATGCCGGTTATAATCAAATCTTTATGGCTGAAGAGGACGTCTATAAGACTGCCTTTCGATGCCCTGGTTTTGTTGGGTTATTCGAATGGGTCTTCATGACTTTTGGGTTGAAAAATGCCGGCGCCACGTATCAGCGCGCCATGAACTTGATCTTTCATGACTTGTTAGGAGTTATGTTAGAGGTTTACATCGATGATGTCGTGGTCAAATCAGACGCTATGGGAAACCATTTAGCCGATTTAAAGGTTGCTTTCGATAGGATGCGACAGTATGGGTTGAAAATGAACCCACTCAAGTGTGCTTTTGGCGTGTCGGCAGGTAAGTTCTTAGGTTTCATGATTCATGAGAGAGGTATAGAGATTGATCCTAAGAGATTGAGAAGATTAGAAACATTGCAGCGCCGACATGCAAGAGGGATGTGCAAAAGTTGCTAGGCAAGTTGAACTATTTGCGTCGCTTTATATCCAACTTGTCCGGCAAAATTGATGCCTTTGTCCCCATACTCCGGCTAAAAAATGAAGCTGAGTTCACTTGGGGGGCAAGCCAGTAAAGTGCTTTTGAGAAGATCAGGGAGTGCTTGTCATCACCACCCGTGGTGAGAGCACCCAATGCCTAGATTCCATTTCGGCTATACATCGCCGCTGAAGATAGCGTGATTGGAGCCGCGCTAACCCAGGAGGTAGATGGAAAGGAGTACATCATCACATTCTTGAGCCGTCGCCTGCTGGATGCCGAAACCAGGTACGCATTTGTGAAGCGATTATGTTTATCACTTTATTATGTATGCACCAAGTTACGTCATTATCTTTTCCCCACCACATGTGTTGTCGTTTGCCAAACCGATGTTATAAAGCACATGTTACATAAGCCGATTCTAAGTGGAAGAATCGGAAAGTGGTCTTACGCGTTAATTGAGTATGATTTGGCCTACGAGCCCCTAAGAGCGATGAAAGGCCAAGTCGTAGCAAACTTCATAGTTGATCATCACATAGATGCTAGCTGGAGTGATGCTATTTCTCTAGTTGAAGTAGTGCCGTGGAAAATTTATTTTGATGGTTCGGCTTGCAAAAATGGCCAGGGTATTGGAGTGGTTCTCATATCACCTAACGGATGTGCTTTGAAACCTTGGTTCGACTAGAGTTTTCTTCCACTAATAACCAAGCCGAATACGAAGCTTTGTTGTTAGGCCTTGAACTACTAGAGTCTGTAGGCGCTAAGCATGTTCACGCGTACGGTGATTCATTATTGGTAGTACAGCAAGTGGCCAAGAATGCTCAATGTTTTAATGGCTTGCTGAATAGTTACTTGGACAAATGTCTAGACATAGTTACTACTTTTGATGATTTCAAAATATCTCACGTGTCAAGAGAAGCCAATTCAATCGCTAATGATTTGGCTCAGTGAGCATCTGGCTACCAAGTCAGGAAAGGGAAGTTTTCTGTGTTGAAAAAGCCGATGTTTGGTCTCATTGCCGAAGCCAGTGATGCTGGACAGGCGCACCCTTCGGGTCGAAGCCCTCGGGTCGCCGAAGGCCACCGCATGCTGGAGCCCTAGATCGGAGTGCTCCACCCACCGAGGGGTCAGGCATGCCGGAGCCTATAGTCTGAAGCCTCTCAGATGGGGAAGACTCTCCAGGGTCCGAACCCTCAGAAGGGCTTCGGCCCAGCACACTCCGAGCGGCCACTTCGGCTGGGCTTCGGCAGGAGCTGGAATGGCTCGGGGGGCACCCCGAAGTCAGTGTTTTAGAAGTTCTTTCATAAGGTGGACCAGCGAAGCCCTCTGAAATTTGTGAGGGCGATTGGAGAACCCCAATCGTCCAGTATTTGAAAGACCCTAGCCGGAGGGTTGATCGGAAGGTTCGGCGACAACCGTTCAAATTCGTGTTGGTAGACGACACATTGTATCGCCAGACCATTGACGGAGTGCTATTGAAGTGTTTAGACCATGAGCAGTCCCAGGTGGCTACAGGAGAAGTCCATGAGGGGCTTTGCGACACTCATCAGTCGGCCCAAAAGATGAGTTGGATGCTCAAAAGAGCGGGGTTTTATTGGCCAACTATGACTGAAGATTGCTTCAAGTACTACATAGGGTGTGAGACATGTCAGAAGTTTGGCAACATCCAGTTAGCTCCCGCCTCATTACTCAATCCTATTGTCAAGCCATGGCCGTTTTTAGGTTGGGGTTTAGACTTCATCGGCCAGATCTACCTCCTTCCTCAAAAGGGCATCGGTTCGTGTTAATGGCGACAGATTACTTCACCAAATGGACCGAGGCCGTACCTCTCAAGAACATGACCCATAATGAGGTACGCAATTTTATTTTAAAACACATCATACATAGATTTGACATCCCTCAAACTCTTACTACGGATCAAGGTAGTTCATTTGTTTCTAAAGAAGTAAGGGACTTCGCCGAATACTATGGCATTAAGTTGATAAACTCTTCACCTTACTATGCTCAGGCTAATGGTCAGGCCAAGTCTAGTAATAAAACCATGATTAAGCTTATTAAGAAGAAAATTGAAGAGTTTCCTAAAAGGTGGCATGAAGTGCTTTCCGAGGCATTATGGGCTTGTAGGATTGTGAAGCACGGTGCCACCAAGGTCAGTCCATATGAGTTGGTATATGGACAAGAGGTCGTTCTGCCTGTAGAAGTAGATCTTGGCTCCTTAAGAGTGTTGAAGCAAGACGGCTTATCGGTCGATGAATATGAAGCTCTTCTAAAGGATAGTCTGGAGGAAGTGACCGATAAGAGACTAAGAGCTTTAGAAGCCATAGAGGTAGATAAGAAGAGAGTAGCTAGAGCCTACAATAAGAAAGTTAAACCAAAATCGTTTCAAATAGGCGACTTGGTATGGAAGACGATTTTGCCTTTAGGCACGAAAAGTCCCAAATTCGGCAAATGGTCACCTAGTTGGGAAGGTCCTTTTAAGATAGCCGAAATTGCCCCCGGCAACGCATACGTGTTGGAATCCCTACTGGGAGAGCGGTTTCGGAGGGCTTTGAATGGTAGGTACTTGAAAGGATATTTCCCGAGTGTGTGGCAAATGTCATAAAAATGTCGAAAATCCGATATGAACAGTATCGTCTCAAGCTCGTTGTGCTTTTAGTTCACTAGTTCACTAAAAGGTAGGGGGCATGTGTTGATAGCAAAAAATAGCATTAATGGCTAGATTATCAAAATATCAATTTTTGGTGATTTGGGCCGAAAATACAAATGTCCAGGGTCTGTCCGAAGCCCTACAGGGCCGAAGCCCGTCAAGCCATGGGCTCCGAAAGCCTCCAGCCAGCCAATGGGCTTCGGCCAGGAAGCCTTCAGAGGCCCACGCTGCCGAAGCTTTGGAAGCCTTCGGAGGCCCACGCTGCTGAAGCTTCGGAAGCCCACGCTGTCGAAGCTTCGGCCCAAGAGCAAGCCTCGACGGGCCTGGTCGAAGCCCACGCTGTCGAAGCTTCGGCCCGAGGAGCAAGCCTCAACGGGCCTGGCCGAAGCCCACGCTACCGAAGCTTCGGCTCGAGGAGCAAGCTCCGACGGGCCTGGCCGAAGCCCACAATACTAAAGCTTCGGCCCAAGGAGCAAGCCTTGGTGGGCCTGGCTGAAGCCCACTTCGGCAGAGATAGAGTTGGACGCGTTTCTAGCTCAATCTTTATCTCTATCTGGCCGCATTAATAGTAGATTAGATTAGAGTTAACCCTCTATAAATAGAGAGGCCTGGCCGGCGTGGAGAGCCCCCCAACACAAACCAAACCAAAGCCATGCTTTGATCGTACCTTTACTTTTACCTTTACTTTCCTGTAACTCTTCGTGGGTTTGCCTGGAAGCCCTCTGTCCACCGCTACGGAACAGTGGTAAGCCTTGGTACTTTGCACGTGAATCCTTGTTAATCTACGTAACAGATTGCTATCGCCTTGTTACTTTGCCTGTGAAGTATCCGCTAATCTGCGTAATAGATTGCTAGCTTCGCTACCCGTGCAACACTTAGCAAAATTCGGTCCTCGGGCCGAATTGGTACCTCGCACTCTTATGTTGCAGGCTTCGCACGTTCGGAGCCCCTTCGCCGGAGGTGTCTGGAGCTGAGAGATCGGTTCCGAAGGCCCCAGGACACCCTTCAACAAAGATCACAGGCTTCGACAACAGGCTTCGCCGGCATACTTCGTCGTGACAGGCTTCACCAAGACTACACTCCATACTGGACGAAGTTGCGCCTGCGCGTTGCCTTCGCGTCACTACTCTGTAATTCGCTGCATCAGAGATCACACACCGAACCCCGCTGTTCGGAGGTGATCATCGTGCTCAGATCCGTTCGGAGTTCACCTTCGGCCGGATCAGTCCGAACGCCGAAGCATCCTTCGGCGGAGCACTTCGCACCAGATCCGTTCGGAGTCTATCTTCGGCCGGATCAGTCCGAACGCCGAAGTATCCTTTGGTGGAACACTTCGCACCAACGCCGAAGGTACCCTTCGGCGCACCCTTCACATCAGACTTCGAACCAGACGGGCTCCGACTGGTTTGTTGATTTTGTTTTGTTTAATCTATTTCTTTCGGCTAATTGGATTATTTTGTGCAATCTGGTTGCCTGGTGACTCCACCCCCTTATCACTATTAAGGGTAGTCGGAACGCGACGTCGGTGCCACGTCACGCTTAGGCCCGTCCCTAAGTATCCGTGCACTTTTGGATCGTCGAACTGACCCAAGTGCGGGGGCATGTTCCCGTGTCAACAATACTGTCTAAGATACATGACATGACCAGTGTAATAGATGATATCTAAAGAGAGTCATTAGCACGCATTTTTCGATTTTTGTAATTAAGAGAATCACCACATTTTCTAGTTGACAAGCAAGGTAAAACATGAGATGCAAAAGCTAACTGATATCTACCAAGATAAGCATTGTCCAAAACAAAGTGCTTCAGCAAACTTGTCATCTTTTTAAATTTTTCAGACTTTTTCTTTTTCCTTTTATTTTTCATTTATGCCAGGGGTTATTTGCATGTCAAACCTTATGCTAACCGACCAAGTCAAGCCTAGGCCAGAACTGGACCATCAGAAGCTTAAGACATTGGTCTTGGCATACATTACACCATCCTAGTTCATACCAAAGTGCTATGGTAAGCAGTCTAGAACAATGCAATGCGACAAAGCAAACCCACCTGGATCTTTTCTAATAATCATAAAAATGCATAAATTTTTCAATTTTCTGAATTTTTTTATCATTTTTATAACACATTTTTCATATTTAAAGCATATAGATGTCCAAGTTGCATATCTGCATCTAAGTAAGGATCTAGCTACCAGGCATGTAAAAGATAGCGAAAGCATTCAGCCTACACATGCTAGTTACCAGAAGCAATGGTGATCATTTTTCAATGTTACAGCATAAAATCCATGCATATGACAAATATCAGATATATCATGTGAACTGAAACAGAACATGATCATCGACAATTAATCAAAAGCATATACTAGCTAGAGAAAGTAAAGCAGATTAATCATATAACATAAGCAAGCTCAAAGTGTGATTGATGATTATGCATGATATGAACGCACACAAAAAGACTCAATAAAAATAAAGAAGAAAAGAAAAACTGACTCAAAGTATCCTAAAAAGGATACACAACTCCCAAATAAAGATCAATAGTCATGAGTGGGAGCAAGCGGTCCAATGCCAGGTTTAGCAAAAGTGCTAAACCAGTGTCGAGCCATCTGCTCGTATGTAGGAAAGCAGAAGGAATCATATGAGTCTGGACCAAAACGCGGTTCAAAGTGTGGTCCTCTGTTCTATCTAAAATCACGGTCATGAGGTTCAAAATCATATCCATAACGATCTGGAACTCTGTTCGAATGAAAACCACCCTCCGGAGCATGATCATAAAAACCGTCTCCTCTACCACTACCTACACGACGTGGCCTAGCCTCTAGCCTCTCTCTACGTCGAGGAACTCCCTATCTACCACCCTGCTGGTAGAACTGCTCCTGCCCACCATGAGCTCTCTCTGCTCGCTCAACCCGCTTCCTTTTGAAGCAAAACTCCTCAAGATGCCCGTCTCTCTAACAAAACTCATAGTGATAGGTAGGCTTCTTAGGATGTGATTGATGCTTGGGATTCTTAGGCTTGGTGGTGTTGGGTGTAGCATCTTTGGTGTGAGAGGGTCTAGGTAAAGAATCAAGAGACGTGTGGAGAAGTTTAGGCTTTGGAACCCAGATTTGCTTCTCTTGATAGCAAAAAATGGCATTAATGGCTAGATTATCAAAATATCAATTTTTGGTGATTTGGGCCAAAAATACACATGTCCAGGGTCTGTCCGAAGCCCTACAGGGCCGAAGCCCATCAAGCTATGGGCTCCGAAAGCCTCCAGCCAACCCATGGGCTTCGGCTAGGAAGCCTTTGAAGGCCCACGCTGCTGAAGCTTCGGAAGCCTTCGGAGGCCCACGTTGTCGAAGCTTCGGAAGCCCACGCTGTCGAAGCTTCGGCCCGAGAACAAGCCTTGATGGGCCTGGCCGAAGCCCACGCTGTCGAAGCTTTGGCCCGAGGAGCAAGCCTCAACGGGCCTGGACGAAGCCCACGCTTTTGAAGCTTCGTCCCGAGGAGCAAGCCTCAACGGGCCTGGCCGAAGCCCACGCTTTCGAAGCTTGAGGAGCCATGCTGAATAAGCGTGGGCCTCATGGCTCCAGATGTGATGAGTCATTGTCAACGATAGTCAAAGAGGACTGAGAAGAATGAAGATCTGCTGTTTCGTGGGCCGCATGTGTGACTCAGGTACACGGGCAGCAAGCGATGGTCGGGCTGAGAGAGCTGCGAAGTCGGGCTGGCCCAATCTGGGTACATGGGCTAGGAGCAGTAGAAGACCCACTGGGCTATTGACCAGGACTGACTCAGGTACACGGGCGGTGAGTGATTGCTGGGCTGAGAGAGCTGCGGAATCAGGCCGGCCCAATCCGAGTACCTGGTGCAAAGTCGATGGAGGCTTTGTCAGTTTCGGCGCAAAACTGACAACCGTTGATCTTGTATCCGACTGTCTTGAAGAGAAGCCGTAGTCGCTACGAAAGTTTAGCTTCCGGATAAGTCATCTGTATCTCTAGGCCCACAGTCAGTCAGTTGTGTCTGAAAAAATACCTAAGGGCAGTTGAGTCTTTTCCTTTATTTTAGTGTCTGTAAAAACCCTAAGGGGCTGGTGGAATATTCTAGGCCATTGAGCAGCCTATAAATAGGGCCCCAATCCCTAGGGTTGGACTACCCTTTTGGCTGAAATCAATTCTTACTCCTTTGGGTCATTTTGTCTCTTGCTCTTTCTCTCTCCTCTCCTGTTCATGTGTGCGCCGCCTGAGATTTTGTGGTGTTTGTTTTTGCAAGTTCATCTCATTTTGCTCTGGTCTGGAAGAGTTTATTCCTGCTATTTTTGTGTGCGCCATTTCATTTATAGCTCTACAGTTTTCCTTGCGCATGCGACTGGTTTATTCTTGAGGAGAAGCTTCGGTTGCTTCATTCTGTTCTTCCCATGAGTACTAGTTCTTGCGCACTGTAGCAAGTAGTACTACTTTCTGTAGCAACAGTACACTAGTACTCTAGCTTGCTTTTCTGCGCAGCTTTTTGATCAAAGTTGACAGGGCTGAGTACCTTTTCTGACTGTTTTCTGGCGAAGCCACCTTCTCTGTTCGAAGCCCCTCAGCTTCGTGAGGCAGGCTTCGATCTAACTTCCTCGAAGGGCTTCGCTTAAAACTTCGACTGTCTTTGTGAAGGTGTACTTCGACTTGAGTGCTTTGAAGTTAATACTTTGGTAGGCTTCGAAGTTTGGCTTCAGAGTGTCTCTATGATAGACTTCGCTCGGAGTGTGCAGCTATCTGTTCCGAAGGTCTCAGTGTGTGAGTTCGGAGCTTGTTTTCTCGAAGTGTGGTTGTAGGCTTTTGTTTCTTGTCTCTACATCAGCATACTTCGATTCGAAGCTAGTCTGTGGTTCGAAGGTCGTACCTCGTTACTACTAGCTTTGAAGGTAATCCAGTTGGCTTCGAAGTTGATTTTGCTAGCTTCGAAGGTAGAGTGTAGGCTTCGATTTGGTTTCTCTGTCGTGTGTTGGGCTTCGCTACTCTTTCGAATGTTGCCCTTCTGTGAGCTTGTTCGAAGTTTTGCCTTCGAAGTACACTGTTCGAAGCAACCTTCGACTCTGTCATACTTCGCTTCGAAGCATACTTCGCATTTACACTCGAGCTAGGCTAGTCTAAACAAACCTTCGGTACGTTAACTGCAACCTTCACTCTACTTCAACAATCTTCGACCTCCGAAGCAGGCCTCGACCTCCGAAGCAGGCTTCGACCAGCGAAGCAAATCTCAACTAGCGAAGCAGGCTTCGGCCAGCGAAGCAGGCTTCGCCAAGTTTCGAACAAGAGACAAATTACGAAAGGTAACTTCTCATCTCACTTCATATATACTTTGATCATCCAGTGAGAAGTTTTGACCTGCCTTGTCTAGTATATTTTGTTTATCTATCTAGTAGCAATGCTTTGATAAGTTCTCTGTTTAACATCAGTTGCTTCTAGGCTAGATACCTTTAGACTTAGGCAATCTGTACATATTCGGCTGCTTAGTTTTTTGAGGTGCGTTGGGTGTTGGGAACAGGCCATATATTCGAAAGAATTTTTAAGGCACCCATTCACCCCCCTCTGGTCGCTACTTTCGGTCCTACAAGTGGTATCAGAGCTTGGTTAGGGTTTTTCCATACCTTAACCGATTCTAAACCCCAGTAGTGATCATGACTTCTCCTGGCAAGGTCCCGTCCTTGGAAGCCTATGGCTATAACTATTGAAAGACTCGCATGCGAGCCTATCTTATGAGCCAAGGCTCGGACATCTGTGACATTTGCGTTCACGATACATTTGTTATATTGCCAGTTGATGATCATGGTACTCCTGGTATCATTGCCCAGCATCTGAGCAATAGTAAAGTCGTGAACATTCTCTTTTCTGGTTTAGGTCCCACTGAGTTTGAGCGTGTGAGCCATCTCTCCACTGCGAGAGAGATCTGGGCTACCCTCAAGGCACACCATGAGGGAACAGCTCAGGTCAAGGCTCGGCTCTATCAGACATACCAGCGTGAGTACGAGAACTTCACACAGAAGCCGGGTGAATCTGTTGAAGCTCTGTTTGGTCATTTTCAATCGATCATTAACAAACTTCGGGACAACAAGGCTGAGGGTGCTCAGTTAGTCTCAGATCACGAGCAGGTGCTCAAGGTTCTCCATACCTTGGACCCAAAGATCTGGGAGATCAAGGTATCCTCTATCATTGAGAGCACTTCTTACGATACCTTGACCATTTCTGAGTTATTTAGCAAGCTGAAGGCCACTGAGGTAGATATCCAGCTGAGATCAAATCTCACTGGCTCTGGATCAAAATCCATGGCCCTTGCTACACCTTCTGTTGATCCCACTTCAGTGAGCTGTGCTGGGTTCTCTTTGTTGTCTATCACTGAGGACCAGCTTGAGTCTTTGGGAGATGATGATTTGTGTCTGTTTAACAACTGGGTGCGTCGTGTCTATGACAAGAGAATGTTCAAAAGACACGGCACAAAATCAAGGTGCTTTGAGTGTGGTGATCCAGGACACTTCATCGCCGACTGCCCCAAGTGCAATGGTTACAAGAAGGGCACCAGTGGTGGCTTCCACGACTCCGACAAGCACGAGAGCTCATCCTTCAACAAGGGCAAGCCGAAGACCAGATTCTTCAAGAAGGCCCTGAAGGACTACCGGCGAGAGAACAAGAAGCGTGACAAGGCCTTCTTCGTCGAGATGGAGAAGAGCTACTCCAAGAAGTCCACGCCTTCTTCCTCTTCTTCAAGCTCAAGCGATGAGGAGATCATCATCAAGAAGGGGAAGGACAAGGATGATCCGGCGGGCCTCTGCTTCATGGCTTTTGGGGATAGACCGAAGAGCCACTCACACCAGTGCCGAAGATCCCGCAAGAGCTTCTGTTCAATGGCTCTTGGGGATTTGGAAGAAAAGAGCTCCTCCGATGACTCCGACGACGACAACGAAAAGGTATCATCCTATGAAAGCGAGATCGTTGATTTACTTGAAAGTAATCATCAGGAGTTGAAATATCGGGAAAAACTGCTTAGGGGGCCAAGAAGAGGATAGATGAGTTAGAGAGTGAGCTTGCCATAGCCAATGGCAGAATTGAGAGTCTATCTTCTTCCCCTTGCTTGGGTGATTGCAGTGAGTGCCCGAAGTGTGAGGTGCTTCTGTGTGACTTGTCGACTCTGAAGTCCAAGTACACAGAAAGGGTTGATGAGAGGGACACTTTGGCCACTGAGCTTGAAAGTGCTCAGCTGGAGCTGAAAGATGCTCAAGTCACTGTTGTCGCACCCTGTGTTGATTGCCCATCTCATCTAGCTGCCTTAGCTGAGCTGAAATCCAAGGGCAATGAGTAGTTGGGTGATTTGGAGAGGTTGAGAGCTGAGCTTGCGCAGACTAGGCTAGAGCTTGAGACACTATCAGTTCCACCCACTGTCTGTGAGAACTGTTTGTCTCTTAGAATGGAATTGATCAAGCTGAAAGCCGAAAAGTCTGTCCAAGTAGAGAGTGAGTGTGAGACCTGCTTGTCTCAGGTGGAGGTTCTAGCTTCCTTGAGAGAGGAGCTAGCTGATTCTCAGAATGAGAGGTTTTACCTCCGTTCTATCCTGAGTTGGATCAGTGCCAAAGAGCCACAGCTCGGCATGATGATCCAGCAGTTTAAGAGGTAGGATGGGTTTGGGGTAGGTTACACCTACACCAAGGCTGACTTTGAGAGTGCTATTAGCCGGGCAGTGGAGTGGAGTAAAATGACTCCTGAGCAGAGATATCCTAAGACTTACTCCACTGAGTCCTCCCAGGCTTGTCAGCCCAAGGATGGAGTGATCAATGAACCACCAAAAGCTCCACCCAAGAAACTTATCTGGGTTCCAAAGCCCAAACACCTCCACACTCCTCTAGACTCTCTTCTTGGACACTCTCAGCCCAAGAAGACAACACCTAATATCACTAAGCCCAAGAACCCCAAGCCTCAACCACATCCCAAGAAGCCCACCTACCATTGTGAGTATTGTCAGAGAGAGGGGCATCTTGCGGAGTTTTGCTTCAGGAGGAAGCGGGTTGAGAGAGCAGAGAGAGCTCGTGGTGGTCAGGAGCAGTTCTACCAGTAGGGTGGTAGACTGCGTGTTCCTCGACGCGGGGAGAGGCTGGAGGCCAGGCCACGTCGTGTAGGTGGTGGTAGAGGAGACAGCTTTCTTTCCCGTGCTCCAGTTGGTGGGGTCCGTTCCGGCAGAGCTCCAGGCTGTTTTGGCTATGGTCTTGGACCTCGTGGCCGAGGTGCTAGGGAGAACCATGGACCGCACTTTGAACCACGTTTTGGTCCAAATTCTTTTGATGGTTTTCGCTTTCCGTCCTTTGAGCAGATGGCTCGACATTGGTTTAGCTTTTTTGCTAAACCTGGTGCCGGACCATTTGCTCCCCCTTACGACCACTGATTGTGCAGGATCGGGGACTGGAGGATGTTTGGATCATGGACTCAAGATGCTCTCGCCACATGATGGGACATCGCAGATGGTTCTCCAGTCTCACTCCCCCGAGCTCCAAAGAATACATCACATTCGTGAACAGTGGTCAAGGGAAGGTAAGTGGCATAGGCTCTATTCGCATTTCAGATCATTTCTCTTTAAAGAATGTTGCTTTGGTTAGAAACTTGAACTTTAATTTGATTTCTGTTTCGCAACTTCTTGAGGATGGTTTGGAAGTGCGTTTTAAGAAGGGCAATTCTTCTGTGGTTGATTCTAGAGGGTCTTTAGTTTGCCAGATTTTACCTTTCGGTAAAGTTTTTCGAATTGACTTCTCTAGTTCCTTTGGCTCTTCTCGCTGTTTGATAGCTGGATCTTCTTCTGAGCTCTGGAAGTGGCATAGGAGGTTAGGTCATTTGATTTTTGATCTGCTAGTCAGCTTAAGCTCTATGGACCTCATCCGAGGATTGCCCAAGCTTAAAATGGAGAAAGATCTAGTTTGCCATCCCTGTCGTCATGGGAAAATGGTTGCCGCTTCTCACTCACCTGTGACTCAGGTGATGACTTCGTATCCGGGTGAGCTATTACACTTGGACACTGTAGGTCCAGCTCGGGTACTTTCAGTTGGTGGGAAGTGGTATGCACTTGTCATTGTTGACGACTTTTCTCGATTCTCGTGGGTTTTCTTCTTGGAGTCTAGGGATGAAACTTTTTAGTTTGTTCATGGCCTGATTTTGAAGCCAAAGAATGAGAACAATGGTCGGATGCGAGCAATTCGCTCCGACAACGGCTCTGAGTTCAAAAACTCTCAGTTCGTCAGCTTCTGTGGTGATCATGGTCTAGACCATCAATTTTCTTCTCCTTACACTCCCCCACAAAACGGCGTTGTGGAACGAAAGAACCACACGTTAGTCGAGATGGCCAGGACGATGCTCGATGAGCACAGGACTCCTAGGCGTTTTTGGGCTGAAGCCATGAACACGGCTTGCTATCTAGCCAACCGCATTTTTCTTAGAGCTTACATGGGTAAGACCTCGTACGAGTTGCGGTTTGGCAGACAACCCAAGGTGAGCCACTTGCGAGCGTTTGGCTGCAAGTGCTTTGTGCTCAAGAAGGGTGGGCATTTGGACAAGTTTGAGTCTCATTGCTGGGATGGAGTTTTTCTTGGTTATGCATTGCATTCTCGAGGTTTCCGTGTTTGGAACCTCGAATCCCAGCAGCTTGTCGAGACTTGCGAGGTTTCTTTTGATGAGTCCTTGCCTTCTTTAACTCCTTCTTTTGAGCTTTCTGGTGATGATGAGCTCGGAGAGTCCATCTTCGAGGAAGATGAGGATACTCCAGCTGCTGATGAGGGTGGGCCTTCTGCACCCCCGGAAGAGCCCACACCTTCTGAGACTTCGACTGAGGACGAGGGCGGGCCTCTGATCACTTCTTCCACTTCGATCGAGCCCCCTCAGTTAAGTCCAGAAGTGCCAACTGCTGACTCCGGTGAGGTGACTTCAGATCACAAGGGAACCCGAGCAGTTCAGCGTGATCACCCCTCAGAGCTCATCATTGGTGATTTGACTGAGAGAACTTTGCGTTCATCTACCTCTCTTGTTGTGTTTGCTGAATCTGCTTTTGTTGCATCTTTTGAGCCTAGAGATGTTTCTCATGCTCTTTCTGACTCTAATTGGATTAATGCTATGCAAGAAGAGCTTGAGAACTTTGTCCGAAATCGGGTTTGGACACTAGTTGAGCCGCCACCAGGATGCAACCCCATAGGCACCAAGTGGGTGTTCAAAAACAAACAAGGTGAAGATGGGGTTGTGGTGTGCAACAAAGCTCGATTAGTTGCCCAGGGTTA
This sequence comes from Zizania palustris, assembly GCA_019279435.1. Lineage (NCBI taxonomy): Eukaryota > Viridiplantae > Streptophyta > Magnoliopsida > Poales > Poaceae > Zizania > Zizania palustris. The sequence goes on along the minus strand of JAAALK010000288.1, from coordinate 73,256,585 downwards.
TTGCCAGAAGGAAGGTATTGACTTTGAAGAAACCTTCGCTCCTGTTGCCCGTCTTAAGTCCATTCGTATTCTTCTATCTTTTGTCGTTTCGAAGGGTTTTAAGCTTTTTCAAATGGATGTCAAGAGTGCTTTTCTGAACGGGTACATAGAAGAGGAGGTTTATGTTAGGCAACCCCCCGGTTTTGAGAACCCTAAGTTTCCTCGACATGCTTTTAAATTGCAAAAAGATTTATATGGGTTGAAGCAAGCCCCTAGGGCTTGGTATGACCGATTGAAGCAATTTTTGTTGGGGAAGGGCTTTGTGATGGGTTCTGTGGATAAAACTCTTTTCTTGCTCAGAGTCGCTTCAGATTTCTTAGTTGCTCAGATTTACGTGGACAATATTATCTTTGGCGGTACTACTAATGATCTTGTGTCCAAGTTTTCTGAGCAGATGCATAGTGAGTTTGAGATGAGTCTCATGGGTGAGCTCAAGTACTTCCTAGGGCTCCAGATCAAGCAGACCAAGGACGACGCCTTCATCCACCAGGGTAAGTACACTCGCGATATGCTTAAGAAATTTGACTTTGGTGGTGAATTGAAGCCGCAGATGACCCCGATGGGCACTTCTGGGGGTCTAGATAAGGATGAGAGCGGCGTCAAGGTAAATGAAAGGGAGTTTTGAGGAATGATCAGTTCGCTGCTATACTTGACGGTGACAAGACCGGACATTCAGTTCGCCGTGGGTCTTTGCGCATGTTTTCAGTCTTCGCCACGCGCGTCTCACCGGCATGCTGTCAAGCGCATCTTCAGGTATCTCACTTATGCTCCAGATCTTGGTCTTTATTATTCAGCATCATCATCTCTTGATTTATCTGGCTTTTTGGACGCTAACTTTGGTGGGTGCCGGTTGGATCGCAAGTCGACTTCCGGTACTTGCCAGTTTCTTGGTTCTTCCCTTGTCTCTTGGTCCTCTCGAAAGCAATCTGTAGTTGCTCTTTCGACCACTGAGGCTGAGTATGTAGCTGCTGCTAGCTGCTGCTCACAGTTAGTTTGGATGATTTCCACTTTGCGAGATTTTGGGTTGTTCTTTTCTACCAGGGTTCCATTGTTTTGCGACAGCACAAGTGCTATTAGTGTAGGGAAAAACCCTTGTCTTCATTCAAAAACCAAACATATTGATGTGCGCTTTCATTTTCTATGAGATCAATATGAGAAAGGTGTCATTGACCTTATTCATGTTGATACCCATCATCAGTTGGCTGACATTTTCACCAAACCCCTGGACCAGTCTACCTTTGAGCGTTTACGAGGGGATTTGGGTGTTGTGTATCCTTTCTAGGATATTTTGCGTCGTTTTTCTTTCTTCTTTACTTTTTCCTTGAGTCTTTTTTTTGTGTGTTCATATCTTGCATATTCACATATCACACTTTAGAGTTGCTTCTGTTATATGATTGATCTTCTTTACTTAGTCTAGCTGGTACATGCTTCTGAATACTTGTCAATTGATCATGCTTTAGTTCAGTTCACTTGATATGTCTGATATCTGTCATATGCATGGTTTTTATGCTTTAAACTTGAAAACATGATCACCATTGCTTTTGGTAACCAGCATGCGTAAGCTGAATGTTCTTGCTATCTGTTAACATGCCTGGTAGCTAGTTCCTGACTTAGATGCAAACATGCAACTTGGACATCTTTATGCTTTTGAACATGGAAAATGTGCTATAAAAATGATAAAAAATCAGAAAAATGAAAATGCCATGCCTTTTTATGCTGGAAATTGAAAAGATCCAGGTGGGTTTGTTTTTATCGCATTGCATTGTTCTGGACTGCGTACCATAGCACTTTGGTATGAACTAGGACAGTGAAATGAATGCCAAGACCAATGTCTTAAGCTTATGATGGTCCAGTTCTGACCTAGGCTTGACTTGGTCGGTCAGCATAAGGTTTGACACGCAAATAACCCCTGACATAAATGAAAAAGCGAAAAGAAAAAGCTTGAAAATTGAAATGATAACAAGTTTGCTGAAGCACTTTGCTTTGGAAAATGCTTATCTTGGTAGATATCAGTTAGCTGTTGCATCTCATGCTTTACCTTGCTTGTCAACTGGAAAATGTGGTGATGCTTTTATTTTGCAAAAACTGAAAAATGCATGCTAATGACTTTCTTTAGATATCATCTGTTGCACTAATCATGCCATGTGTCTTAGACAGTATGTCTTTTTCTATACTTGTTAGATGTTGTATTTGCAGTCAATCATATCTGAGAAGCCTGCTTTCTACACTCCACATGCACTCCAGTTAAAATTCACTGCATATTTTGAGGGGGAGTTGCATTTTAGGGGAAGTCTGTGTCTCTTTTGAGTGCTTGATGAGTTTACTTGTCAACAAGGGGGAGAAAATTTGGGATCAGAGTTTAAGGGGGAGTGTCTGTCTCGCTTGTTCTTACTCTATTGATATCCTTGTTGTTCTGAAATCGCACTCATTTTGAGCTTTTATGTTTTGGTTAACCATAATGACCACTTCTTACTTTTGTTTGGCTTTCGGTCATTAGGGTTAAACTTTTACTTTATTTTTTTCTTCCTTGTTTTCTTGTGCTTTGTTTTTGTGTTTCCACATTTGTTCGCAGGTGCTGAAGAGCTGAAGAAGTAAAGTGTTGACAATGCAGTCATCAAGGGGGAGATTGAGGAGCCATGCTGAATAAGCGTGGGCCTCATGGCTCCAGATGTGATGAGTCATTGTCAACGATAGTCAAAGAGGACTGAGAAGAATGAAGATTTGCTGTTTCGTGGGCCGCATGTGTGACTCAGGTACACGGGTAGCGAGCGACGGTCGGGCTGAGAGAGCTGCGAAGTCGGGCTGGCCCAATCCGGGTACATGGGCCAGGAGCAGTAGAAGACCCACTGGGCTGTTGACCAGGACTGACTCAGGTACACGGGCGGTGAGTGATTGCTGGGCTGAGAGAGCTGCGGAATCAGGCCGGCCCAATCCAAGTACTTGGTGCAAAGTCGGTGGAGGCTTTGCCTGTGAATCCTCATTAATCTACGTAACAGATTGCTATCGCCTTGCTACTTCGCCTGTGAAGTATCCACTAATCTGCGTGCAACACTTAGCAAAATTCGGTCCTCGGGCCGAATTGGTACCTCGCACTCTTATGTTGCAGGCTTCGCACGTTCGGAGCCCCTTCGCCGGAGGTGTCTGGAGCTGAGAGATCGGTTCCGCCCAGGACACCCTTCAACAAAGATCACAGGCTTCGACAACAGGCTTCGCCGGCATACTTCGTCGTGACAGGCTTCACCACGACTACACTCCGTACTGGACGAAGTTGCGCCTGCGCGTGGCCTTCGCGTCACTACTCTATAATTCGCTGCATCGGAGATCACACGCCGAACCCCGCTGTTCGGAGGTGATCACCGTGCTCAGATCCATTCGGAGTTCACCTTCGGCCGGATCAGTCCGAACGCCGAAGCATCCTTCGGCGGAGCACTTCGCACCAGATCCGTTCGGAGTCTATCTTCGGCCGGATCAGTCCGAACGCCGAAGTATCCTTCGGTGGAACACTTCGCACCAACGCCGAAGGTACCCTTTGGCACACCCTTCGCATCAGACTTCGAACCAGACGGGCTCCGACTGGTTTGTTGATTTTGTTCTGTTTAATCTATTTCTTTCGGCTAATTGGATTATTTTGTGTAATCTGGTTGCCTGGCGACTCCACCCCCTTATCACTATTAAGGGTAGTCGGAACACGACGTCGGTGCCACATCACGCTTAGGCCCGTCACTAAGTATCCGTGCACTTTTGGATCGTCGAACTAACCCAAGTGCGGGGGCACGTTCCCGTGTCAACAATACTGTCTAAGATACATGACATGATCAGTGCAACAGATGATATCTAAAGAGAGTCATTAGCACGCATTTTTCGATTTTTGTAATTAAGAGAATCACCACATTTTCTAGTTGACAAGCAAGGTAAAACATGAGATGCAAAAGCTAACTGATATCTACCAAGATAAGCATTGTCCAAAACAAAGTGCTTCAGCAAACTTGTCATCTTTTTAAATTTTTCAGACTTTTTCTTTTTCCTTTTATTTTTCATTTATGCCAGGGGTTATTTGCATGTCAAACCTTATGCTAACCGACCAAGTCAAGCCTAGGCCAGAACTGGACCATCAGAAGCTTAAGACATTGTGTTGGACCGGAAATGGCGACCAGAGGGGGGGGGGTGAATGAGAGCTTTTAAAAATTCAGGCTAAAAACAGCCTTTGGTTTTTAATTCTGTCTACCGCGGAACATGCTTCGAACACCAACCTTCGAAGGTCTGGTTCGGAGGTATTTGATAGCTCCGAACACAGGCTTCGCAAGGAGTAAAAGTCCGAAGTCAAGCAGACTTCGCTCCACTCACAACCCCGAAAACAACTCTGCTAAGTCAGTGCAGGCTCCGCACACAGGGTGCTTCGAGCAGGCTTCGCACTTCACCCTTCGCAAGAGTGGACTACCCTCTGAGGACTTCGACCTAATACTTAGCGACAGCAACTGGTGCTGGGCTTCGTACACTGAAGGTCTAAACGCACACTAACAGACTTCGCTAGGGGCTTCGACACGCGAAGCTAAACATGCTTCGATCAGGGCTTCGCTAGTAAGCAGCAAGGTCTAGCCTTCTGTTACACAGAGCGAACGCACACTGAAAAGCACACTTCGCACAAAACACCCTTCGCCTAGACAGGCTTCGGTGCACTAAAACTAGAGAGGTATGCAAACAAGCTCAAGCAGAAAGACAACACAGAAGCAGGGTTTCGCCGCTTGAACAGGGAACACGGTAAAAGAACTCACTGGATGAATACAACATGTGTGGGGCTAGTACAGGATCTCAACAGTAAATGCTCAAAGTGTTAAATGTTACCTACCCAGCCCCCATATTTATAGCCACTATTCACCCTAAGTGAAATGACTACTTTACCCCTAGGGTTTACACCAGTTTTGTCTCTACAGAATGGAGGGGTACAAAAGGTAGTCAACTTTATTTGGAGGCTTCTCTGTCAGCTTTGCAGAGAGGACAGCGTCAGCTTTTTGCAGAGCAGACCATGTCAGCCTTTGCAGTCTTTGACCTTTCTGAAGCCCCCCTTCGCACGCGAGGGGTGCGGTAGCTTCGGCGAGAAGCCTTGAGCCTGACGGCCTTCGCTTCACCGAAGTTAGCCTCCGATACATTGACGGTTTTGAGCCGAAGCCGTCAAAGCCCTTGAGCCTTCGCACCACCACCTCCGGAGTGGACCACCACGGCTTCGCAGCTACTCCCAGCTCGAACTCCGTCAGTCCATGTACCGAAGCCATGCATGGCCGAAGTTCCACAAGTCATCCTCACTCCGGAGCTAGCCTCGCTCCGAAGCCTCATTCACTCCGAAGCCCCACCTTCGGAGTACCACCCTTCGAAGTCCCTCCTTCGTCCAAGGCCTCCGCACGAAGCATTCCATGAGCACTTCGTCGCAGTGTCTCTCCCCGAGCACACTCCTCGACGAGCCTCACCCGGACCATGCCTTCGATGCGCCTCGACTTCTGAGACCTTCGTCGGGTACCTTCGAATGTCTCCCTCCGGAGCACACTTCGAACGCCTTGCCTCCGCAGAGGACTTGAACCACCAAACTCCGAAGTCACTCCATCCGGAGTACCCTTCGAAGTGCCTCGCCTCCGAGGACTTTGTCTCGGAGTACCTTCACCCGGAGCCACGCTCCGCACTTACTGCCTTCTCCTGGTGCACCTCGACCCGAGGTCCGACCTGGACCCCTTCGCAGCCACTGTGACGGAACTCCCTGCTCCCCTGGCATCAAGCCTCCCGCTTGACCCAGGTTCACCTGCTACGAACCTGTCCGTCACCTCCGAAGTCCCCTACGCACCACAGACAAACAGACAAGTGTATCCAGTACTCCGTAGACCTCTCCGGGTTAGCAACCTTCGGCACACACTCCGGTGTACCGCCCAAAGTACCGAGACCTTCGGTACGAACCCAGTCATCGTGTACTGTCGGACCCCTCCGACAGGCACACTCTGCTGCAACAGCTGCAACAACCAAACCACCGAATCCTTCGGTGAAACCACCTCCGAACACCTTCGGAGTTCCAACCTCCGAACCCCCTTCGGAGGTACCCCTTCGAACCAGAGGTTAAAAGCCTGTCAATCACTCATCACAAACACCGAAACCACCCCTTGGTTTCTCACATTGGTCTTGGCATACATTACACCATCCTAGTTCATACCAAAGTGCTATGGTAAGCAGTCTAGAACAATGCAATGCGACAAAGCAAACCCACCTGGATCTTTTCTAATAATCATAAAAATGCATATTTTTTTTTCAATTTTCTGAATTTTTTATCATTTTTATAACACATTTTTCATATTTAAAGCATATAGATGTCCAAGTTACATATCTGCATCTAAGTAAGGATCTAGCTACCAGGCATGTAAAAGATAGCGAAAGCATTCAGCCTACACATGCTAGTTACCAGAAGCAATGGTGATCATTTTTCAATTTTACAGCATAAAATCCATGCATATGACAAATATCAGATATATCATGTGAACTGAAACAGAACATGATCATCGACAAGTAATCAAAATCATATACTAGCTAGAGAAAGTAAAGCAGATTAATCATATAACATAAGCAAGCTCAAAGTGTGATTGATGATTATGCATGATATGAACGCACACAAAAAGACTCAATAAAAATAAAGAAGAAAAGAAAAAATTGAATCAAAGTATCCTAAAAAGGATACACAACTCCCAAATAAAGATCAATAATCATGAGTGGGAGCAAGCGGTCCAATGCCAGGTTTAGCAAAAGTGCTAAACCAGTGTCGAGCCATCTGCTCGTATGTAGGAAAGAAGAAGGAATCATATGAGTCTGGACCAAAATGCGGTTCAAAGTATGGTCCTCTATTCTACCTAAAATCATGGTCATGAGGTTCAAAATCGTATCCATAACGATCTGGAACTCTGTCGGAATGAAAACCACCCTCCGGAGCACGATCATAAAAACAGTCTCCTCTACCACTACCTACACGATGTGGCCTAGCCTCTAGCCTCTCTCTACGTCGAGGAACTCCCTATCTACCACCCTGCTGGTAGAACTGCTCCTGCCCACCATGAGCTCTCTCTGCTCGCTCAACCCGCTTCCTTTTGAAGCAAAACTCCTCAAGATGCTCGTGCCTCTGACAAAACTCACAGTGATAGGTAGGCTTCTTGGGATGTGATTGATGCTTGGGATTCTTAGGCTTGGTGGTGTTGGGTGTAGCATCTTTGGTGTGAGAGGGTCCAGGTAAAGAATCAAGAGACGTGTGGAGAAGTTTAGGCTTTGGAACCCAGATTTGCTTCTGTTGATAGCAAAAAATGGCATTAATGGCTAGATTATCAAAATATCAATTTTTGGTGATTTGGGCCAAAAATACACATGTCCAGGGTCTGTCCGAAGCCCTATAGGGCCGAATCCCATCAAGCTATGGGCTCCGAAAGCCTCCAGCCAGCCCATGGGCTTCGGCCACGAAGCCTTCGAAGGCCCATACTGCCGAAGCTTCGGAAGCCTTCGGAGGCCCACGCTGTCGAAGCTTCGGAAACCCACGTTGTCGAAGCTTCGGCCCGAGAACAAGCCTCGATGGGCCTGGCCGAAGCCCACGCTGTCGAAGCTTCGGCCCGAGGAGCAAGCCTCAACGGGCCTGGCCGAAGCCCACGCTTTCGAAGCTTCGGCCCGAGGAGCAAGCCTCAACGGGCCTGGCTGAAGCCCACGCTTTCGAAGCTTGAGGAGCCATGCTGAATAAGTGTGGGCCTCATGGCTCCAGATGTGATGAGTCATTGTCAATGATAGTCAAAGAGGACTGAGAAGAATGAAGATCTGCTGTTTCATGGGCCGCATGTGTGACTCAGGTACACGGCAGCGAGCGATGGTCGGGCTGAGAGAGCTGCGAAGTCGGGCTGGCCCAATCCGGGTACATGGGCCAAGAGCAGTAGAAGACCCACTGGGTTGTTGACCAGGACTGACTCAGGTACACGGGCGGTGAGTGATTGCTGGGCTGAGAGAGCTTCGGAATCAGGCCAGCCCAATCCGAGTACCTGGTGCAAAGTCGATGGAGGCTTTGTCAGTTTCGGCGCAAAACTAACAACCGTTGATCTTGTATCCGACTGTCCAGAAGAGAAGCCGTAGTCGCTACGAAATTTTAGCTTCTGGATAAGTCATTTGTATCTTTAGGCCCACAGTCAGTCAGTTGTGTCTGAAAAAATACCTAAGGGCAGTTGAGTCTTTTCCTTTATTTTAGTGTCTGTAAAAACCCTAAGGGGCTGGTGGAATATTCTAGGCCATTGGGCAGCCTATAAATAGGGCCCCAATCCCTAGGGTTGGACTACCCTTTTGGCTGAAATCAATTCTTACTCCTTTGGGTCATTTTGTCTCTTGCTCTTTCTCTCTCCTCTCCTGTTCATGCGTGCGCCGCCAGAGATTTTGTGGTGTTTGTTTTTGCAAGTTCATCTCGTTTTGCTCTGGTCTGGAAGAGTTTATTCCTGCTATTTTTGTGTGCGCCATTTCATTTATAGCACTACAGTTTTCCTTGAGCATGCGACTGGTTTATTCTTGAGGAGAAGCTTCAGTTGCTTCATTCTGTTCTTCCCGTGAGTACTAGTTCTTGCGCACTGTAGCAAGTAGTACTACTTTCTGTAGCAACAGTACACTAGTACTCTAGCTTGCTTTTCTGCGCAGCTTTTTGATCAAAGTTGACAGGGCTGAGTACCTTTTTTGACTGTTTTCTAGCGAAGCCACCTTCTCTGTTCGAAGCCCCTCAGCTTCGTGAGGCAGGCTTCGATCTAATATCCTCGGAGGGCTTCGCTTAAAACTTCGACTGTTTTTGCGAAGGTGTACTTCAACTTGAGTGCTTCGAAGTTAATACTTCGGTAGGCTTCGAAGTTTGGCTTTAGAGCGTCTCTATGATAGACTTCGCTCGGAGTGTGCAAGCTATCTATTCCGAAGGTCTCAGTGTGTGAGTTCGGAGCTTGTTTTCTCGAAGTGTGGTTGTAGGCTTCTGTTTCTTGTCTCTACATCAGCATACTTCGATTCGAAGCTAGTCTGTGGTTCGAAGGTCGTACCTCGTTACTACTAGCTTCGAAGGTAATCCTGTTGGCTTCGAAGTTGATTTTGCTAGCTTCGAAGGTAGAGTGTAGGCTTCGATTTGGTTTCTCTGTCGTGTGTCGGGCTTCGCTACTCTTTCGAAGGTTGCCTTTCTGTGAGCTTGTTCGAAGCTTTCTGTTCGAAGTTTTGCCTTCGAAGTACACTGTTCGAAGCAACCTTCGACTCTGTCATACTTCACATTTACAGTCGAGCTAGGCTAGTCTAAACAAACCTTCGGTACGTTAACTGCAACCTTCGCTCTACTTCAACAATCTTCGACCTCCGAAGCAGGCCTCGACCTCCAAAGCAGGCTTCGACCAGCGAAGCAAATCTCAACCAGCGAAGCAGGCTTCGACCAGCGAAGCAGGCTTCGCCAAGTTTCGAACAGGAGACAGATTACGAAAGGTAACTTCTCATCTCACTTCATATATACTTTGATCATCCAGTGAGAAGTTTTGACCTGCCTTGTCTAGTATATTTTGTTTATCTATCTAGTAGCAATGCTTTGATAAGTTCTCTGTTTAACATCAGTTGCTTCTAGGCTAGATACCTTTAGACTTAGGCAATCTGTACATATTGGGCTGCTTAGTTTTTTGATGTGCGTTGGGTGTTGGGAACAGGCCATATATTCGAAAGAATTTTTAAGGCGCCCATTCACCCCCCCTCTGGTCGCTACTTTCGGTCCTACAAATCTTCGGCCCGAGGAGCAAGCCTCAACGGGCCTGGCCGAAGCCCACGCTACCGAAGCTTCGGCCTGAGGAGCAGGCCTCGACGGGCCTGGTCGAAGCCCACCTCGGTAGAGATAGAGTTGTTTGCATCGCTAGCTCAATCTCTATCTCTATTCGGCCAGATTAATAGCAGATTAGATTGGGGGTTAACCCCCTATAAATAGAGAGGCGTGGCCGGCGTGGAGAGCCCCCCAACTCAAACCAAACCAAAGCCATGCTTTGATCATACCTTTACTTTTACCTTTCCTTTTCTATACCTCTTCATGGGTTTGCCTGGAAGCCCTCCGTCCGCCGCTACGAAACAGTGGTAAACCTTGGTACTTCGCCCGTGAAGTCCCCGTTAATCTACGTAACAGATTGTTATCACCTTGTTACTTCGCCTATGAAGTATCCGCTAATCTGCGTAATAGATTGCTACCTTCGCTACCCGTGCAACACCTCGCAAATTCAGTCCTAAGGCCAAATTGGTACTTCGCATCATCCCTGTTGCAGGTTCGCACGTTCGGAGCCCCTTCGCCGGAGGTGTTCGGAGCTGAGAGATCGGCTCCGGAGGTCCCCAGGACACCTTTCGATGGGACCGCAGGCTTCGACGACAGACTCTGCCAGCATACTTCGTCGTGATAGACTTCGCCATGAACATACTCCATGCCAGACGAAGTTGCACCTGCGTGTGGCCTTCGCGTCACTGCTCTATAATTCACTGCATCGGAGATCGCACATCGAACCCCGCGGTTCGGAGGTGACCACCATGTTCAGATCCGTTCGGAGTCTACCTTTAACTGGACCAGTCCGAATGCCGAAGCACCCTTCGGCGGAGCACTATGCACCAGGCACTGAAGGTACCCTTCGGCGCACCCTTCGCATCAGACTTCGAACCAGGAGGGCTCCAACTGGTTTGCTGATTTTAATCTGTTTAATCTATTTCTTTCGGCTAATTGAATTATTTTGTGAGAAACCAAGGGTTGGTTTCAGTGTTTGTGATGAGTGATTGACAGGATTTTTACCCTCTGTTCAAAGGGTACCTCCGAAGGGTGTTCGGAGGTTGGACCTCCGAAGGTGTTCGGAGGAGGGTACCTCCGAAGGGGTTTCGGAGGTGGTACCTCCGAAGGGTGTTCGGAGGTGGTTTTACCGAAGGGTGTTCGGTGTTTGCTTGTTGCAGCTGTTGCAGCGGAGTGTGCGTGTCGGAGGGGTCCGACAGTACACGATGACTAGGTTCGTACCGAAGGCTTCGGTACTTTGGGTGGTACACCGGAGTGTGTACCGGAGGTTGCTAACCCAGAGAGGTCTCCGGAGTACTGGATACACTTGTTTGCTTGTCTGTGGTGCGCAGGGACTTCGGAGGCGACGGACAAGGTTCGCAGCAGGTGAACCTGGGTCAAGCGGGAGGCTTGATGCCAGGGGAGCGGGGAGCTCCGTCACGGTGGCTGCGAAGGTGGTCCGGGTCGGTCCTCGGGTCGAGGCGTGCCAGGTGAAGGCAGAGAGTGCGGAGCGTGGCTCCGGCTGAAGGTGCTCCAGGACAAAGTCCTCGGAGGTGAGGCACTTCGAAGGTACTCCGGATGGAGTGACTTCGGAGTTGGTGGATCAAGTCCTCTGCGGAGGCAAGGAATTCAAAGTGTGCTCCGGAGGGAGACATTCGAAGGTACCCGACGAAGGTCTCAGAAGTCGAGGCGCATCGAAGGCATGGTCCGGGTGAGGCTCGTCGAGGAGTGTGCTCGGGGAGAGGCACTGCGACGAAGGGCTCATGGAATGCTTCATGCGGAGGCCTTGGACGAAGGAGGGACTTCGAAGGGTGGTACTCCGAAGGTGGGGCTTCGGAGTGAGGAAGGCTTCGGAGCGGGGCTAGCTCCGGAGCGAGGTTGACTTGAAGTGCTTCGGCCTGCATGGCTTCGGTACACGGACTGACGGAGTTCGAGCTGGGTGAAGCTGCGAAGCCGTGGTGGTCCACTCCGGAGGTGTTGGTGCGAAGGCTCAAGGGCTTTGACGGCTTCGGCTCAAAACCGTCACTGTATCAGAGGCCATCTTCGGCAAAGCGAAGGCCACCAGGCTCAAGGCTTCTCGCCGAAGCTACCGCACCCTCGCGTGCGAAGGGAGGCTGCAGAAGGTCAAAGACTGCAAAGGCTGACACTGTCTGCTATGCAAAATGCTGACGCTGTCCCCTCTGCAAAGCTGACAGAGAAGCCTCCAAAATAAAGGTGGACTACCTTTTGTACCACTTAGTTTTGTAGAGACAAATCCTTTGTAAACCCTAGGGGTAAAGTAGTCATTTCCTTTGGGTGAACTGTGGGTTATAAATATGGGGGCTCGGTAGGTAACATTTAACATTTTGAGCATTTACTGTTGAGCTCCTGTAGCCACATACCTCGCTGTATTCATCCAGAGTTCAATTTCTTTGTGTTCCTTGTTCAAGCAGCGAAGCCCTGCTTCTTTGTGCTTTTTGCTTGACCTCGCGTTACATACCTCGCTAGTTGTAGTGCACCGAAGCCTGTCTAGGCGAAGGTTGTTTTTGTGCGAAGTGTGTTTTTCAGTGTGCTGTCACTCTGTGTAACAGGAGGTGAGACCTCGCTGCTTACTAGCGAAGCCCTGAGTTTTGCCCGTTTTGCTTCCTGTGTCGAAGCCCTTAGCGAAGTCCGTTTGTGTGCGTGTAGACCTTTGTGTACGAAGTACAGCACCAGTTGCTGCTGCCAAGTACTTGGTCAAAGTCCTTAGAGGGCAGTCCACTCTTGCGAAGGGTGAAGTGTGAAGCCTGCTCGAAGCACCCTGTGTGCGGAGCCTGTACTGACTTAGCAGAGTAGATTTTCGAGGGTTGTTAGTGGAGCGAAGTCTTCTTGGCTTCGAACTTTTGCTCCTGCGAAGCCTGCGTTCGGAGCTGTCGAAGTACCTCCGAACCAGACCTTCGAAGGTTGTGTTCGAAGCCTGTTCCGCAGAAGACAGAACCAAACCGAAGGCTAGTTTTTAGCCCGAAATTTTAAAAGCTCCCATTCACCCCCCTCTGGTCGCCGTTTCCGATCCAACAATTGGTATCAGAGCGGGTTAAGATCACCAGTTGACCTTAACCGGTTTTGTGATCTGTTGGCGACATGGATAGAGGCAGTAAAATTCCTCTGTTCGATGGGACAGATTTTGCATACTGGAAGGTGCGCATGGAGGCTTACTTGTTAAGCCAAGGAAATGAAATTTGGGAGATTGTGGACTCACAATACTCCATCCCTGAGACTCGCACCTCTCAAACTGAGAAGGATCAGTATAATGCGAACTCCAAGGCAAGAAATATACTGTTCATCGGTTTGAGCCGGAGTGAGTTCGATAGGGTGCAGCACCTTAGGACTGCTAGGGAGATTTGGACAACACTCACTGTTTTTCATGAGGGCTCTACTCAGATTAAGGCCAGGCGCCAAAGCACATACAATCAACAGTATCAGCTGTTTGTGCAGGCACCTGGTGAGTCTATAGATGCCATGTTTTCTCGCTTTGACGCGATAGTGAGTAACTTGCGATCCAACGGGACGCTTGCTTACAGTGATCACGATAGGGCTATCAAGCTTCTCTATGCTCTTGACCGTAGCATATGGGAAGTAAAGATATCCAGCATTGAGGAGTCCACAGATTATGACACCTTGACCTGTGATGAACTCTTTAGCAAGCTGAAGTCCACAGAGATTGCCAAGGCATCTCTTGCGGTGCACAGAAGCTCTTTGCCACAGCCATTGGCATTGGTTTATAGCACTAGCCGTGGCACCACTGCAGAACCAAGCACATCTGGCACTTGTGTTCTTGCAGATGGTTTTGCTTTGTCCTCCCTGGTCTCCGTCACAAAGGAGCAGGTGGACACTCTGGATGATGAAGAGCTTGCTCTCATTGCCAGAAGGTTCACCCGTTTCACCATGAGAGACGGGATCAGAGGAGAAGTGGTTTTAGTGGTTGCTATGAATGTGGCGACACCTCTCACATTAAGGCAAATTGCCCAAAACTCAAGAAGAGAGATGAGAGTGAGCGCCCCAAATACCACAAAAAGGGGAGGAAGCCTTTTGTGAAGGGCAAGCGCGGCAAGATGGCTAAGAAAGTAGCCAAGGCCGCTTCCAGAGCTTTTGTTGCTGCTCTCAGCGACATCGACACTTCCTCAACTGAGGAGTCGAGCTCTGAGGAGGAGGAGTCCCCACGGAAGGAGGACAAGAAGGACAAGAAGGGACGAGACTTCACCGGCCTTTGCTTCATGGCCGACAGCGATCACAGCGGCGATGAGCTTGACTCATCTGAGGTAACTCTATCATCTGACCAACTATTAATTAAATTTGATGAGCTAAATGAAGTAGTTCTTGGTCAGGATAGATTACTTGTGCAAGCCGCTAGAGAAAGAAAAGACCTTAGACTTAGGCTAGAAACTATTTCTACTGAATATGCCATGCTTAAGTCTAAATTTGATGATGCTGAATGTGAGTCCTGTTCTGTTGTCATTAGTGAGCTTGCTCAGTTGCGTTCTGTTCATGCTCAAACTCTTTCTGAGCTTGAGACTGTACAGAAGCAGCTTTTGGAGGTGGATTCTAGACCTCATGATATTATTGATTGCATGAACTGCTCTTTATTACGCGAAAGCATTAATTTACGTGATAAGCATGTTCATGATTTGGAGGCTAGATTGGAGAGGGCCGGTAGTTCTAAGGATGTGCAGCCTGTGTGTGACACTTGCATCACCCTTAAGGACCAGCTAGGCACTGTTAGAGACCGAGCTGAAAACCTCATGTCCGAAAATGAATACCTTCTTTCCGTGGTTAATAAATGCACTGAGGGAAAAGGTAGGATGGATTTGCTCTTGGCCAAGACCAAGTTGTGTGCTGACAGAGCAGGGGTAGCTCTAGGTTTGGGTTTTGAGAGGATACCTTCAGACAGTAAGTCCAAAACTATTTTCACCTCTCCCACTACCCTAGAGAAAGAGAGAGCTCTGTTAGACACCCCATCAGCCAAAAAGCCTACCCAACCACCAAAGAAAACCACACCTCCTTCCAAGAAAAATCCTCCCAAGAAAACCACTCAGAGAAAACCCAAGGAGCCTGTGAGAGTTGCTCCTGTGACCCATGAGAGTACCCCCAGGAGAGTTTTTCACTGTTCTTACTGTCAGCGGGCGGGTCATTTGGTTGGGTTCTGTTTTCGTCGCATCAAGGATGAGCGACGCTCTCAGGCGATGAGATACCAGGACATGCATTACTCATATTTAGGTATGCATGAGTCTGAGTTCTACTCTCGTCCTGTTTTCGAGGCTCCTCGTGCTTCTCGGAGAGGTTTTGCTCCTCGAGGTGTTCACAATGTTCCATATGGTGGTAGACCCCGGGCGAGTAGCTTTGTACCTCGTCAGAGTAGGAGACCTCGACATGTTGTTCGATCACAGCATGTAGGTAGACCTCGCACTTTGCATCATTTCGATTTTCCTGTGCGTAGACCGTCTATTTTTGCTGCGCCTACTACTCGTGTCACTCAGTGCTGGATGCCTCGTCATTATTTCACTCACCCCAGCACTGAGCGATCGAGATATTCTTATCATGTGTAGGCGACAGATCGAGGCTTGGAGGGCACGTGGATCATGGACTCCGGTTGTTCGCGCCACATGACCGGAGATGCAGCTTGGTTCTCTAGCCTCACCACAACCAAGCAAAGGGAACATATCACCTTCGGAAACAATCGAAGGAGTAGAGTGAAAGGTAAAGGTGTGGTAAGAATTAACTCGAACTTCACTCTCAAAGATGTTGCTTTGGTTGAGAACCTGGGATACAATTTGCTGTCTGTATCTCAGTTGCTTGATGAGGGCTTCGAAGTGCAATTTCATCGCGATACTTCGCAAGTGCTCAATTCTGATGGCGTTGTGGTGTGTAAGATCTTTAGAGTTGGGAGAGTTTTTGGAGCTGATTTTTCAGAATCGTCTGGTTCTTCTCATTGTCTTGTTGCACATTCGACTTCTGAGCTTTGGAAGTGGCATAGGAGACTAGGGCATATGAGCTTTGAGTTGCTCGCTCATCTGAGCGCCCTAGGTCTGATCCGAGGATTGCCCAAGCTCAAGTTTGAGAAGAATTTAGTTTGCGCTCCTTGTCGACATGGAAAAATGATTGCTGCTTCGCATTCGCCAGTCACCACAATGATGACTGAACAACCCGGAGAACTTCTCCACATGGACACTGTAGGTCCTTCTCGGGTCAGTTCTTTAGGCGGCAAGTGGTATGTTTTAGTTATTGTCGACGATTTCTCTCGCTACTCTTGGGTCTTCTTTCTTGCCAGCAAGGATGAAGTGTTTTCACACTTTCGGAGCTTGGCTTTGAGACTTTTTACTGAACTCCCAGGTGCATTGAAATTCATTCGAAGTGATAATGGCACCGAGTTCAAAAATAGTCTCTTTGTTGACTTTTGCATGGAGCATGGCATAGAACATCAATTCTCTGCTCCGCGGGTTCCTCAACAGAACGGTGTTGTTGAGAGGAAGAACCGCACTTTGGTTGAGATGGCTAGGACGATGCTTGATGAGCATAGGACTCCTAGAAAATTCTGGGCTGAGGCCATGAACACTGCATGTTACATCTCAAACCGTATATTCTTGCGCTCAATTATAAACTTGACATCTTATGAGCTGCGTTTTGGGAGACAGCCCAAGGTTACTCATCTTCGAGTTTTTGGCTGTCGCTGCTTTATCCTAAAACGTGGTAACTTGGATAAATTTGAGTCGCGATCTTCTGACGGGATCTTTTTTGGTTATACTACTCATGGTCATTCTTATCGTGTTTATAACTTGGAAACTAACACTGTCATCGAGTCATGTGATGTGACTTTTGATGAATCAACCCCCTCTGTTAGTTCTGCATTTGAACAGGCAAATGAACACGACATGGAACAGACCATCTTCGAAGAAGAAGATCCCGGAGAATTCGAGGATGAACCCCTACTACCCTCGACATCGACCCCCGAAGCCGACCCCGCTTCAACCACTTCGGCACGAGGTCCCGAAGCAACTACCTCAACATCGGTCATCTCGGACCACTCCAACGCACAAGTTGAGGGGGAGACTGCATCCCGCCGCGAGGCTCCACATCATGTTCAAAGGATGCACCCTCCCGAGCAGATAATTGGTGAGCTTGATCAAAGGGTAACTCGTTCACATGCCCATTTCACTAATGCTGCTTTTGTTGCTTCTTTCGAGCCTTTAGATGTTAGTCATGCACTTTCTGATTCTAGTTGGATCAATGACATGCATGAGGAACTTGAAAATTTTGAGAGAAACCAAGTCTGGACTTTAGTTGATCCTCCACCTAATGTTCATTTTATTGGAACAAAATGGATTTTCAAAAATAAACAAGGGGAGGATGGGACTATAGTTAGAAACAAGGCTAGACTTGTAGCTCAGGGCTTTTCTCAACTAGAAGGGATTGATTTTACTGAAACTTTTGCACCTGTTGCTCGCCTTGAGGCCATTAGGATTTTGCTTGCCTTTGCGACATCCCGGGGATTCAAACTCTATCAAATGGATGTCAAAAGTGCTTTTCTTAATGGCTTCATAGGTGAAGATGTTTATGTAAAACAACCCACTGGTTTTGAAAACCCCAAGTACCCACATAAAGTCCTTAAACTTCATAAGGCTCTTTATGGACTCAAGCAGGCCCCTCGGGCTTGGTATGATAGACTTAAGTCTTTTCTGCTTGAGCGAGGGTATTTGATGGGCTCTGTTGATAAAACTTTGTTTACTCTCAAGCATGGCAAAGATTTCCTCCTAGTGCAGATTTATGTGGATGATATCATCTTTGGTGGCTCTTCTCATGCTTTGGTTGCCGAGTTTCCAGATACAATGAGCAGGGAATTTGAAATGTCAATGATGGGTGAACTCACCTTTTTCCTTGGTTTGCAAATCAAGCAAAGCAAACAAGGTACTTTCGTCCACCAGACGAAGTACACCAAGGACCTGCTCAAGAAGTTCGACATGTCCGATGCGAAGCCCCTCGCCACTCCAATGGCTACATTTGTAGCATTGGACCCTGACGAAGATGGAGAAGCCGTAGATCAGAAGGAGTTCCGGAGCATGATCGGCTCCCTCCTCTACTTGACTGCTACGAGGCCGGACATACACTTCGCTGTGTCTGTGCGCTCATTTTCAAGCTTCACCACGAGCTTCGCACCGCCAAGCGGTAAAGCGCATCTTAAGGTATCTCAAACACACCCTTGAATTTGGCATATGGTATTCCGCATCTTCATCTTTATGTCTTCGAGGTTATTCCGATGCGGATTTTGCTGGGTGTAGAATTGATAGAAAGAGTACCTCTGGTACTTGTCATTTTCTAGGTACTTCACTGGTTTGCTGGTCTTCCCGTAAACAGTCTAGTGTTGCACAATCGACGGCTGAGGCCGAATATGTTGCTGCGGCTAGCTGTTGCTCTCAGATTTTGTGGATGGTTTCCACTTTGCGGGATTTCGGGTTAGAATATAAGAGTGTTCCACTTTTCTGTGATAACACTAGTGCTATTTGTATTGCAAACAACCCGGTTCAGCACTCCAGAACCAAACACATTGATGTGAGATATCATTTTCTCAGAGATCACAATGAGAAGGGTGATATTGAACTTCAATATGTTGATACCCAACACCAGCTTGCCGATATTTTTACAAAACCCCTTGATGCTTCTCGATTTGCTTACTTGGGTGGGGAACTTGGCATTTGTCACCCTTACGGCATTTTGTGAGGGGGAGCTGTTTTAGATGGATATGCCTTTGCTAATTGTGTGCTCAATTGCATTTACATCTTTTGCATTTATATGCCTGCTTGTAATCCATGACATCATGACAACTCAACTCTTTTTAATTTATCTGGAACATTCATGTGCATGATGTTTTCTTTTCAAAATCAAATCGTGCTCACTGCTTAGTCTTGAATCTAGCATGTTTAGGCAGGACTGCTTTAGCTATCTTTTATCTGCTTGATAGCAAGACACTTGTTCATTGGATGCTAAAATTTGCAACTTGAAAAATTGTTCTACTCTTTCATGGTCATTCATAAAGTGCCAAACAGTTGGCTCACTTAGTTAAAATCAAAAATTCCATGATTTGCATGCTTTAAGTGAAAAGATCCAGGTGGGTTTGTTTGTCGCACTACCCTATTCTAGACTGCTTACCATTGCACATTGGTCTGAACTGGAATAGTGTAGTGTATACCAAAATCTTTGCCTTAAGCTTCTTATGGATTTTATGCCTAGGCTTGGCCGGATTGGAAAGTATAAGGTGGACAAACAAATAACCCCTGGCACTAAGAAAAGAACAACGAAAATTCCTTGATTATCAAGTTTGCTTTTCATGCTCCATTTGAACTGGACTTGTCTGTCTAGAGTAGAAATTGACTAGCTTTGCGCAGTCCTTGCACTTACTTGTCTAAGTTTCCTTGACTAAGTGGTGTTGCTTTTATTTCAAAAATGATCAAATCACATGCTTCATCATGCTTTTAGAGAATGTTAATTTGAGCTGAGCCCATGATCATTGGTGTTATTGTTGGCATATTTTTGCTTCATATGTCTTTGCAATTCTGCTCAATTCAAAGCTTTGCATCTGTTTCATGCTCCTTGATGCTTGCATTGCCAAAGGGGGAGAAATTCCTAAAGGGGGAGACATGCTCGTTCTCTGCCGCAAGGGGGCATAATTTCCAAAGGGGGAGAAAACGTGACATAAAGGCTCTTTGTTGCCAAAGGGGGAAAATTTAACTCAGGGGGGTTTTTATCTTGAGAAAGGGAAGATTTGCCGAAAGGGCTTTTACTCTTTTGTAAAGGGGGAGGAAAATTCTTCTGTCAAGTGACATGATTTGGCTCTTTTCTGAGTTTTTATGGTCACTTGTGTGCTGAAAGTTTTTAATTTTCTTGATCTTTAAAGTTGGTTGTCAATGCACTCATCAAGGGGGAGATTGAGAAACCAAGGGTTGGTTTCAGTGTTTGTGATGAGTGATTGACATGATTTTTACCCTCTGTTCGAAGGGTACCTCCGAAGGGTGTTCGGAGGTTGGACCTCCGAAGGTGTTCGGAGGAGGGTACCTCCAGAGGGGTTTCGGAGGTGGTACCTCCGAAGGGTGTTCGGAGGTGGTTTTACCGAAGGGTGTTCGGTGTTTGCTTGCTGTAGCTGTTGCAGCGGAGTGTGCGTGTTGGAGGGGTCCGACAGTACACGATGACTGGGTTCGTACCGAAGGCTTCGGTACTTTGGGCGGTACACCGGAGTGTGTACCGGAGGTTGCTAACCCGGAGAGGTCTCCGGAGTACTTGATACACTTGTTTGCTTGTCTGTGGTGCGCAGGGACTTCGGAGGCGACGGACAAGGTTCGCAGCAGGTGAACCTGGGTCAAGCGGGAGGCTTGATGCCAGGGGAGCGGGGAGCTCCGTCACGGTGGCTGCGAAGGTGGTCCGGGTCGGTCCTCGGGTCGAGGCGTGCCAGGTGAAGGCAGAGAGTGCGGAGCATGGCTCCGGCTGAAGGTGCTCCGGGACAAAGTCCTCAAAGGTGAGGCACTTCGAAGGTACTCCAGATGGAGTGACTTCGGAGTTGGTGGATCAAGTCCTCTGCGGAGGCAAGGAATTCGAAGTGTGCTCCGGAGGGAGACATTCGAAGGTAACCGACGAAGGTCTCAGAAGTCGAGGCGCATCGAAGGCATGGTCCGGGTGAGGCTCGTCGAGGAGTGTGCTCGGGGAGAGGCACTGCGATGAAGGGCTCATGGAATGCTTCATGCGGAGGTCTTGGACGAAGGAGGGACTTCGAAGGGTGGTACTCCGAAGGTGGGGCTTCGGAGTGAGGAAGGCTTCGGAGCGGGGCTAGCTCCGGAGCGAGGTTGACTTGAAGTGCTTCGGCCTGCATGGCTTCGGTACACGGACTGACGGAGTTCGAGCTGGGTGAAGTTGCGAAGCCGTGGTGGTCCACTCCGGAGGTGTTGGTGCGAAGGCTCAAGGGCTTTGACGGCTTCGGCTCAAAACCGTCACTGTATCAGAGGCCATCTTCGGCGAAGCGAAGGCCACCAGGCTCAAGGCTTCTCGCCGAAGCTACCGCACCCTCGCGTGCGAAGGGAGGCTGCAGAAGGTCAAATACTGCAAAGGCTGACACTGTCTGCTCTGCAAAAAGCTGACGCTGTCCCCTCTGCAAAGCTGACAGAGAAGCCTCCAAAATAAAGGTGGACTACCTTTTGTACCCCTTAGTTTTGTAGAGACAAATCCTTTGTAAACCCTAGGGGTAAAGTAGTCATTTCCTTTGGGTGAACTGTGGGCTATAAATATGGGAGCTCGGTAGGTAACATTTAACACTTTGAGCATTTACTGTTGAGCTCCTGTAGCCACATACCTCGCTGTATTCATCCAGAGTTCAATTTCTTTGTGTTCCTTGTTCAAGCAGCGAAGCCCTGCTTCTTTGTGCTTTTTGCTTGACCTCGCGTTACATACCTTGCTAGTTGTAGTGCACCGAAGCCTGTCTAGGCGAAGGTTGTTTTTGTGCGAAGTGTGTTTTTCAGTGTGCTGTCGCTCTGTGTAACAGGAGGTGAGACCTCGCTGCTTACTAGCGAAGCCCTGAGTTTTGCCCGTTTTGCTTCCTGTGTCGAAGCCCTTAGCGAAGTCCGTTTGTGTGCGTGTAGACCTTCGTGTACGAAGTACAGCACCAGTTGCTGCTGCCAAGTACTTGGTCGAAGTCCTCAGAGGGCAGTCCACTCTTGCGAAGGGTGAAGTGCGAAGCCTGCTCGAAGCACCCTGTGTGCGGAGCCTGCACTGACTTAGCAGAGTAGATTTTCGAGGGTTGTTAGTGGAGCGAAGTCTTCTTGGCTTCGAACTTTTGCTCCTGCGAAGCCTGTGTTCGGAGCTGTCGAAGTACCTCCGAACCAGACCTTCGAAGGTTGTGTTCGAAGCCTGTTCCGCAGAAGACAGAACCAAACCGAAGGCTAGTTTTTAGCCCGAAATTTTAAAAGCTCCCATTCACCCCCCCCCCCTCTGGTCGCCGTTTCCGGTCCAACATTTTGTGTAATCTGGTTGCCTGGCGACTCCACCCCCTTATCACTATTAAGGGTAGTCAGAATGCGGCGTCGGTGCTACGTCATGCTTAGGCCTATCCCTAAGTATCCGTGCACTTTTGGATCGCCGGACTGGCCCAAGTGCGGGGGCACGTTTTCGTGTCAACACACTTTTTGGCGACTCCGCTGGGGAAAAGCTACGCCAACACGATGAGTACGTCTACATCGGCCGCCGGTACATCTACTTCGACTAATACGTCTACACCGCCGATGGACACAATAGGAGGCGCAGATATTGACAACCGCAACATAATGTCACCTACACTTGAAGATATCCCCGTAGAAGACCGAGCAGAGATCGAGGCAAGGCTAAATGCGCCGGGCTGACCCAAGTGGAGGGGGGCACGTTTTCGTGTCAATAGCTTCTTAGGTGGAGCTTTAGGTTGTTCTTGGAACACTCCATCCTTGGGCTGACTATCCTTAAAGGACTCAGTGGAGTGAGTCTTAGGATATCTCTGTTCGGGAGTCATCTTACTCCACTCCACTGCACGGTTAATGGCACTCTCAAAATCAGCCTTGGTATAGGTGTAACCTACCCCAAACCCATCCGGTCTCTTGAACTGCTGGATCATCATGCCGAGCTGTGGCTCTCTGGCACTAATCCAACTCAGGATCTGACGGAGGTAAAAGTTCTCGTTCTGAACATCAGCTAGCTCCTCTCTCAAGGAAGCTAACACCTCCACCTGAGACAAGCAGATCTCATACTCTTTATCAACTTCGACAGACTTCTCTGCTTTTAGCTTGATCAACTCCATTCTCATGGACAAATAGTTCTCACAAACAGTGGGTGGAACTAACAATGTCTCAAGCTCTAGCTTACTTTGCTCCAACTCAGCTCTCACTCCAGCTAACTCGCTCAACTACTCATCACTCTTGGCTCTCAGCTCATCTATGCTATCTAAATAGGATGAGCAGTCTACACAAGGTACGACGACAGTCGCATGAGCATTTTTTAGCTCTTGCTGAGCGCTCTCAAGCTTAGTGGCCAATGCGTCTCTCTCATCTACTCTCTCTGTGTACCTGAACTTAAGAGTCGTCAGGTCACACAACAACGCCTCACAGTTAGGGCACTCACCACTATCACCCAAGCGAGGGGAAGAAGGCAGACTCTCAATCTTGCCATTCGCCATGGCAAGCTCACTCTCAAGCTCGTCTATCCTCTTCTTAGCCCCTCTAAGCAGTCTCTCCCGATACTTCAACTCCTGACGGTTCTGTTCTAGTAAATTAACAACTTCTTGTTTATAGGAAGATGCCTTCTCATCATCGTCGTCGGAGTCATTAGAGGAGTCATTCTCTTTCTTCTCTCCAAGAGCCATTGAACAGAAGCTCTTGTGGGGTCTTCGGCTGTGATGTGAGCGACTCTTCGGCTTGTCCCCGAAGCCCATGAAATAGAGGCCCGCCGGATTGTCCCTGTCCTTCCCCTTCCTGATCATGATCTCTTCATCACTTGAACTTGAAGATGAGGAGGGAGACGAGGATCTCTTGGAGTATCTTTTCTCCATCTCGGCGAAGAAGGTCTTGTCTCGCTTCTTATTCTCACGCCTGTAATCCTTTAGAGCTTTTCGAAAAAAACTTGTCTTGGGCTTTCCCTTTGTGGAGTTGTCATACTTGCCGGAGTTGTAGGAGTTGCCGCCGATGCCCTTCTTGTAATTCTTCTACTTGGGGCAGTCGGCGATGAAATGACCTGGGTCACCACACTCAAAGCATCCAGATTTTGTGCCGTTTCTCTTAAACATTCTCTTATCATAGACACGTCACACCCGGTTGTTAAACAAGCACAAATCATCATCTCCTAGAGTATCAAGTTGTTCCTCAGAGATAGACATCAAGGAAAAAGCAGTACAACTCATGGCATTAGGATCAGCAGATGGTGTCGCAAGCGCCAGAGTCTTTACCCAGAACCAGTGAGATTTGATCTCAACTGGATATCGACCTCTGAGGCCTTGAGCTTACTAAAAAGCTCTCCGGCGGTCAAGGTATCATAAGACACGCTCTCAACAATAGAAGAGACCTTGATCTCCCAGATCTTAGGGTCCAAGGTATGGAGTACCTTAAGCGCCTGTTCATGAAACGAGACCAGCTGATCACCCTCGGGCTTGTTAACGCGACGCTAGTTAATGATCGATTGAAAATGACCAAACAAAGCCTCAACAGTCTCACTCGGCTTCTGTGAGAAATTTTCATACTCACGCCGGTAGGTCTGGTAGAGCCTAGCCTTGACCTGAGCTGTCTCCTCATGGTGTGCCTGGAGGGTAGCCCAGATATCTCGAGCAGTGGTGAGATGGCTAACACGCTCAAACTCACTAGGACCTAGACCATAAAATAAAATGTTCACCGCTTTACTATTATTTTGATGTTGTGTAACTACATCTACAGCAGTATCCGCAGCAATAGTCTTTATGGTGAAAGTAGGATGAACACAAATCTCCCATATGTCCGAGCTCTAACTCATGAGGTATGCTCGCATGAGAGTCTTCCAATAAGTGTAGCCAAAAGCTTCTAGGGACGGGATTTTACCAGAAAACGTCATGGTCACTACCTAGGTTTAGAATCGGTTAAGATAATAGAAAACCCTAACCTCGCTCTGATACCACTTGTAGGACCGAAAGTAGCGACCGAGGAGGGGTGAATGGGCGCCTAAAAATTTCTTGCTAAACTATATTTTAATCCCAACACCCAAATAAACTTAACCAGACAAAAATATTTGCAAAGCAAATTTCAGGAATTGAAGTTGTCTAGCTTAAAAATGACCGGAGTCCTAATTAAAATGGTATTAAAAATAATCTAAATAAAAATACTATAGTGAATAAAAACACCTAAAAATATTACTAAATATTTATATTTCAGTCTAGAAATAAAATACTAATCAAATTAATAGAACATGAATCACTAAAAATTAATTCAGAATTAAACCGAAAATATTGCAGGTAAAAACTAGAATAAAAAATTTACTGCGAATACTAATGATATAATATTTTATTTAAGATCGAGATAAAGACACTTAACTAAATAATACGAGATGACTAAAAAATTGAACAGATAAAAATATTAACTGCAAAATTATTATTTCCAGATTAATTTAAAATAGATAACTAACTTATTTATTCTAACTAAAAATTAGGAGATGAATAACAAACCTGCATCTCGCCTGTGCGCAAAAGGTCCAACCGAAAAATCTGCAACCGTCTACTGCTTCTCACACCTGGCTTCGTGATGATGTTCTTGGGCTGCTACAGATCTCCGCCTAAAG
The DNA here is from genome assembly GCA_019279435.1 of Zizania palustris. Lineage (NCBI taxonomy): Eukaryota > Viridiplantae > Streptophyta > Magnoliopsida > Poales > Poaceae > Zizania > Zizania palustris. The sequence goes on along the minus strand of JAAALK010000288.1, from coordinate 73,231,447 downwards.
TTGCGTCAAAAGTCCTGACGTACCGCTGCAGCAAACCTGCTACTCTGTGGCTCTGCCGCACACAGATGCTATCACGCGCCGAAGCTTTCCTCGACCAGCCGCGCCTGAACTTCGTGACGGGAGCAGGAACCAACGCCAAAGAAAAAACAAAAACAGCGCAGGAACCAGCGCCAAAGAAAAGACCAGTGGGGTCCACACGCGGCTGTAGCCTTTTTCTTTGATATCTTGCATCAAGTTCCTGCACGCGCAGAAAACTATAGGCAAAAAGATGGCTGTCGCGCCGTGGAAAGAAGGTGCGCTGTTCTGATGCACGCGCCGGCCAGAGGGAAGAAAAAACTCAGTCAGCGGAGGAACCGATCGAACTCGGAAAAAATCGTAGATCCAAAACTAATCGGTGGACTGTAGATTAATCTATTATAAACAGTCATCTATCCAAGGGGGGATAAGGGCCTATTTATAGGCGACTCCTAATACATGAAAAGACTAATTTACCCCTAAGGTAAATTAAACTGACCCTAAAATAAATTCCGAAAATTACTAAAATATTCTTAGAAAAATCACCTAACTCAAATAAAAATATTCTAAACTTAAAAACTAAATATTAATATCCTAAAAATAATATAATCATAGGTTGTCAGTTTTGCGCCGAAACTGACAAAGCGTCCACCGTCTTCGCACCGGGTACCCGGATTGGGCCGACCTGACCCCGCAGCTTCCTCAGCCCGGCAATCGCTCGCTGCCCGTATACCTGAGTCAAACCCAGTCAACAGACCAGTGGATCCTCTGCCGCTCCTAGCCATGTACCCGGATTGGGCCAGCCCGACTTCGCTGGCTCCTCTGCCCGGCTGTTGCTCGCTGCCCCGTGTACCTGAGTCACATGCGCCTCAGACTCGGTAGGTCTTCATATCTCCCTTTCTTTGACTTCCGTTGACAATCACGCATCACATCTGGAATATCAAAACCATATTCTCCAACATGGTTTCTCACCGGGCACCATTTCGACTCCCGAAGGCACCCATTCATTCCGGTCGTTGGCCTCTGGTGCTGGTTGTGTTCCCGAAGGCGTCCTTTCACTCCAGCCATTGGCCTCCGGTACCGTTTGAGATCCCAAGGCCGTCCCCTCCGTTCTACACGTGCATTTAATGATCATACGGCTCGGGACTATTCTCTGAGGCTAGGCTCCGAAAGGGACCTCTTGCGAAGCATCTTCCTACAAGCATCATTTGCCCCTAGGACGCACACATCCCTTTGCGTGAAGGGCTACGCACGAGGGGCTACTATTGGGGGAAATAATTGTCCCTTAACAAGGGGCCAAATGATGCAAGCCTCCGAGGTGCAGAGCCACGGAGCCTGCCAAGCTGGCGAGGCCTATATCCATACCTCTGGCAGGCACTCCAGACCGGAAGACAAGACATCTCAGTACTACTACAGTACAAGTAGCCATACCACAGGTCCATGCCCCTGAAATGATGTATATCTACCACGAACATAAAGTTGTAAAGTTGCATGCACAGTAGCCTAGTTGATTCCCTCTTTTACCCCTACAAAGCCCATGGCATGTAGAGAGTAAAAGAGCCTTCTCCTTTAGCTTTCTTTCCTATAAAAGCAGGGCACCATCCGTGTAGTAGAATAGAACACACAGAGGCGATATTATGCCAGAATCACTATAAACTAGACGTAGGATTATCCCTCCTAGGAGACTCAAACTAGTATAAATCCCTCTCTCTCTCTTTGAAAGAACCCTTCGCGGTTCATGTTCCACATCTTACACCCCTATCATAGAAACCTATTTGTAGCTAACGCAATTGCTACAACACATCCACTTGCACAAGAACCAATTCTTAGCAAGTTTCTTAATCCATGCCTTGACCCGATAGGTTCATACACAAATGGCCCGGAAACCTTTTTTGGCTCACTGATCAATAGTGGTGCCTAGTAGCACATATTATCTCTGAAAGTGTACAAAATCAAATTTTCGTTGAACCTTGATATACACATGCACCAGTCTCTTTACCACATGACATCAGTCAAGATTAAGGCGAGATACGTGCCACCTTTGTTGGTTAGCTCAACATTTCACTTGAACAAGTAATGGATTCAAACCATGATTAATTCTTTAGTCATAGTGGCATGGCCATGCACTTTTCCAATCTGACTACCTCGAGGGACTAGAGACATCTCTCCCGTTATTAGGAGGGGTAGATTCCATATTGACCACTCACATCCCATGACATGTTTCATAACACCCTTGAAAACAACCCTTATGGCAACCCAGTTACCGAATAGCGTTAGGAACCATCAAAGTGTGCTACTACACATTCTAGAATCAAATGATGATCTCAGGTCTAAGGACTCTATAGGTACACCATTTGAGATGATAACTGAGGGCACATAAAAATAACAATCCCAATAGTATCTCAAGTGGGTCTCTCCAACACCAGGTTCACCAAAATGTGTTCACATCACTAATTTGATATCTCTATGTCTATGATCTGTGAAACATGATTATCAATCAGTCGGATGTGCTAATCTATGTATCATCATTGTCCCACATGATGATAAAATCAGTGATCCATTTTGAACAACATCATTATAAAACAAAGAGTGTCACATAATGGGTTATCAACTCATCAATCAATGAAAATGATATTTATTCAAGGAACAAGATATTCAATGAAGTCTTGACAACATTCAATAAAGGAATGTTATTTTTGATCAACAATATGTCATTCACATATGACTAGAAATACAAGTGAGATCCCACTAACCTTTTGTAAACACAAGGCTCTTCTTCATTTTTTATGAATCCAAACCCTTTGACTACCTCATCAACATGAAGATTCCAACTCCGAGAAGCTTGCTTCAGTCCATAAATGGACTTCTACAACTTGTACACTTTCCCAAAATTTTTGGATCATCGAGATCTTCAGGCTGTGTCATGTACACATCCTCACTTAGCTTTCCATTTAGGAAAGCCATCTTGATATCCATTTGTCATATCTCATAATCATAAAATGCGGCAATTGCTAGGATGATCTGAATATACTTAAGCATGGCATCGGGCGAAAACATTTCATCATAATCAACTCCTTAAATATATCTAAAACCTTTCGCCACCAATCATGCTTTATATATGTGAATATTTCTATCAACATCTATCTTTTTCTTAAAAATCCATTTACACTCAATAGTTTTTACACCATCGGGTGGATCGACCAAGTTCCAAACATGATTTTCTCGCATGTACTCTAATTCAGATCTGATGGTTCTAGGCTATTTTTTATAGTCCTGGTTCCATCACTACTTTCATGTAGGTCTTGTGTTCATCGTTTTCCAACAACAATATGCCACGTTGCCTAGTGGTTAAAAACAAAAACCGCTCAGGTGTATGACTTGCCCTCCTAGACCTTCGTGGGGCTGGTGTCTCAACAACAGACTCTGCAACACCTTGCATATTCTGTTGTGGTTCAGTGGGATTTGGAACACTTTCTAGTGACTCTCGAACTTCTTCAAGATGCATCGTTCTCCCACTAATCTCTTTCGAGAGAAACTCTTTGTCAATAAACACACCATTTCCAGCGACAAACACTTTGCCCTTTTCCCTATTATATAATTATTATCCTTTGGTTTCCCTAGGATATCCCACAATGAATCATTTGTGAGACTTAGGAGCGAGTTTATCAGAGGTCAACCGTTTTACATATGCCTCATATCCCAAATATTTAGAAAAGATAAACTGAGATGCCTCCTAATCTATATCTCATATGGTGTTTTCTCTACTGACTTAGATGGAACTCTATTTAACATGAAAACTGCAGTTTCTAAAGTGAGTCCCCAAAAGAATAATGAAAGATCAACATGACTCATCATAGACTGAACCATATCCAACAAAGTGTGGTTCCTCCGCTCGAACACCCCATTCCCCTGAGGCGTGCTGGGTGGAGTCAGCTATGGAACAATTCCACACTACTTCAGATGATCACTAAACTCATGGCTCAAATATTCACCTCCATGATCAGATCGTAGAAATTTAATTGTCTTTCTCGTATGATTTTGTACCTCATTCTAGAACTCCTTGAACTTTTCAAAGGATTCCCACTTACACCTCATTAAGTAAACATAACCATATCTACTTAAGTCGTCGGTAAAAGTCATAAAGTACTAAAAGCCACCTCTAGATGTTTGACTCATCGGTCCACATACATTAGTATATATGATGGCCAATAAATCAATCACTATCTCACTTTGACCGGTGAAAGGCATCTTTGTTATTTTGCCAAGTAAACAAGACTCACATGTGACATATGATTCAAAATCAAATGACTCCAAAATTCCAACTTTATGGAGCTTTAGCACATGCTTCTCATTTATATGACCTAATCGACAATGCTAGTCATAGGTAAGATTCAAATCATTGAGTTGTCATTTCTTTATATTAATGTTATAAATGTGTGCATCTTCAAGATTCAGAATATATAATCCATTCACCAATGGACAAACACCATAGAGCATACCATTCAAAAATATTATTCCTGCCTAATCGATAACACTTGTTCTTTATTACAAATTCAAAACCATTTTCTTCTAAACATGAAGAAGAGATAATGTTTCTACCTAAGGTGGGAATGAAATAACAATTATTCAATTCTAAAACTAATCCTGAAGGTAGTGATAGTGAATAAATGCCAATGGCCAATGCTACAACTTTTGCACCATTTCTGACGCGGACATCAAGTTCGCCACTAGCACATTTTCTTGACCTACTTAGCGCCTACAATGATTTGCAAGTATGAATCATAAAATCGTTATCAAATACCCATGAATCATTTGGACGAATAACAAGATTAATTTCTATAACATTTATACCTGAAGCAGAAGTCACACTTTCCTTCTTGTTCTTCTGCTCTTACAGGAACACCTTGCAGTTGCGCTTCCAATGCCTAAGATTGTGGCAGTGGTGGCAAACATCAGAGCTAGCAGGACCTGACTTGGACTTTCTAGCCAGTTTAGACTTTGCACTAGAGATCACATCTGAATTCTTAGCCTTGCCCTTACGCTTTCTCTTTTTTCTCTCCTTCTGAACCATCATCAAATGATTAGGAGTTTTCTTGATACTCTGCTTAACAGTTTTTAGCATCCCATGCAACTTAGCCAGAGTCTTCTCCAGTCCATTCATATGAAAATTTATAATGAATGGCTCAAAGCTCGAAGGGAGTGACTGGAGAATCACATATGTAGCCAAGTCTAGATCCAATGGGGAACCCAACTTATCCAAGCTCTTAATGTAACCAATCATTTTAATTACATGAGGACTACTAACTAGGCTCTCTTCTACCAACCTACACCCAAACAAGTACTTAGATACATTGTATCTCTCAGCCCGTGTCTGGTTCTAAAACATGCCCTTGATTCCTACGATCATATATCGTAAGCATCTTTGTCCTCATATTGTTTCTGAAACTCATAGGGCATGCAGGCAAGCATCAGATAGATGGTATCCACATAATCATTAGCGCGCTTCTCATAAGCATGTTTATCTGCCGTAGAGGCATCTTCCTCCAATTCATTAGGATGGGGTTCCTCTATAACATAATCTTTTTTCTATTGTTTGAGAACAATTCTCAATTTCTTGTACCAGTCCATAAAGTTTGTTTCAGACAATTTTTCTCTTTCAAAAATAGATCGCAAATTAAAAAATGAAGTGCTCTTAACAGTAGTCGGTTCCATGATATACAAAAATAAATGTAAGGTTCATCACTATGCTATATTTATCTCTTATCGAATAAAAGATGTATCACTATGGAAAACAATCATTTTCTCTCTAATGATTAATAGTGTGACAAGATCCATATTCAACTAACTCCTAGTGAGCTTTGGCATCACTGCTAGAAGCTAACTGACATAGGTAAGCAACACTTTGCTAATCACATCATATGTGACTCTTATTCGTTGGAGTAGCATCTAATGCATGATGTCTAACTCCATGCCCCAAGGCCCAAAACCGTTTTGATAGCCTTGTTAAGCAAACAATATTTGGTGTGTGGTAGTCCGACTTCCATCCTAACTAGTCAAGATAAAAGATAACATCCTACTTTGGCAGACCCACTATCGATGATCAAGATCCTTGGTAGGTGCAGCTATTGGAAAGATCATCAATACTTAATTTTCTAAGGAAAAACTATTCTAGCAAGGTGACGTTCTCTAGCGTTCACGAAACATGCAAGAATAGTATGACATGAACATAAGTAAGCACCATAGGCAACACATTGATTGTGACATAGTATGGCCCCTTCACATGGCGATCTCCATCTCCATGGCTCCCATCATTTGTGTGCACCTCCGACCTCCATGAATCTATACTTGCCTATTACAAATAATAGCACCTATACTAGTTACATGAGTCGAAGCATCACAGGTCGACACGTAGGTCGTACAATCATTAAACAACCTTGGGCTATAAATAATCATGACACGTAGGCCATATTAATTATATACTATGCATCTCATACATACTCAACAAGGCCATACCAGTCACATCATTCTATGCAAAACAAAGTTAGGCGAATAATCTACAAGTGATCGATATCTGGATCTGAAAATTCCACCTCAAGAAGCTCGGAATTTCAGTTTTTGGTGGATCGGAACTTTCGATCTGATATCAGAAATTTTGATCCACCTTCTCTGTCTCAAATTAAATCGGGATCAGAACTTCCGATCTGTCGAAACTTCCAAAATTCGACCGATAGAAAAACAAATCTAATCTATTTTCACCACGTATCTCCATATGTGATTGATTTAGATCGAACACTACACATGTAAGCTCTGATACCACTGTTAGGACATTGGGGAAACTATGCTAGCTGAAAATTTTAGAAAATTCGTCCCCCCAAACCCTGGAACCATGAGCACGAGGGATTATGAATCGTTACCTGACGCTGAGATCATCTGGTTCATTGCTTTAGTATATAATGTATTATATCATATTCCATATCATTGTAGTCCAGCAGTGAGTAGTCACCCCTATTGTAGGGGTGACACTGGTTCGAATCCAGGTAACCACTCGCAAGAATGGATTTTTTTGAAGCATCATGAGGGTGGTAATAAAAAGTAAGAAAAATAGCCCTACCTGAGGATCAAACCCAGGTCAGCTCAGTAAAAGGTCGAAGCATGCACTCACTATTGTGCTACACTAACTTGTCTATTCACAATAATAAGTAAAACAATTGAGCTTAATAACCTCAGCGCTAGCCATATTAGCTCTAAGCTCCTTCACTACGTCAGTTCCGCTAGCTAGCATGGCCTGAGAGGTTAGCTTTAGTGTTATTGACGCCAATGCCATTGACGCCGACCTTCAGCATCTATTTCTAAAATAAGTTTTTCTGAGAATTTTTTTGCGAGATATTTTTTAAAAAAAATATTGTAAAAATTGCGGAGTAACAGGTAGCACAAACGTGACAAATACCCTGCAATAAACAACATTTTGTCAACGAGACCACCGTCCACCCCCACTCAACCGCAACACTAGCACAATCTCCCTTGTTTATTGAAATTTGCAAAGGTTTATTATATATATTTAACTCATCTAACCCACTATTATTGTTTGCGATCCTCCTTTTATGGCCGTATATGCACAGGAAGCGAACAACTGCACATGGGCGCCCGCCTATCAAGCTATCAAATAATATCAATCCGTTGGACGTGCGAGCTATGTTCGTCCTAGACAAGCATGCTGCATTATTGTCCATGCCGATTACAACCAACGGAGAGTCTGAATCTTCAAAGCAAAAAACCATCTCATCAACTAGCTAGCTGGCTAGCTGCCTACCTCTAATTAGTTCAATTCAGTTCTGAAATTTCCTTAGAAAAGTCATTTATGCAAAGTACCATCAGACCCTAGCTCGTACACGTTTGAAGGCAAAGAGGATGCAAGAGAGGATCAAATGTGTTAACTAGCGTACGCAATTTCATGTATTAACAAAGAGAGACCAGCTGATTTGATAGAAGGAAACATGCATTGATCAGCAGACAAAGGACTCACGATATATATATATATATATATATATATATATATATAGATGAAGGAAGCCAAGTTTTCCATTCCAGTTTCATTTCATTCGGTGACTAATTAACATGTGTTTACATTCCATTTTCTTTCATTCGGTGACTAATTAGCATGTGTTTACATTCCATTTTCTTTCATTCGGTGACTAATTAACATGGGATCGATGACCAGGGAGCAGGGAGACGGAGCTAGAGCAAAGGAAGCTTCAAAAAAGGGGAAGCTGTAATGCTGTATAGCAAGCACTGCACCGTCTGCACGACGCCACGACGTACGTGACGTCCAACCAACGCCGCCGGCCGCCGCGCGCACGTAGTACTTGCATGGGAGGGGGATCACACATCGCCGTCGATCTATCATCTCTGGACTAGCTCGCCTCTCCACCCACACTGTTCCATCCGCCCATCTCTATCACACAGTCCATCCTATACGTACGTACGTGACAAGAGCATGAATCTCCATGTCGAGATCGACTACGGTGAGCTGTCCTCCTCCGGAATGCTCGCGAGCGCCGGGCGCCATGCCGCTACCGCCACCCCGGCGGCGCCGCGTGCCTCCATCCTCTTGATCTCGGCCACGATCTGCCCGGCGGTCTTCCGGCCTCTGCCGCCGCCGGCGACTGTCAGCGACCGCAGCTGCGCCGCTTGCTCCTTGGTCAGGACAACCTTGAGCCTCACAACGCCCTTCCGGAGCCCACCACCTTCAGCCGCTCTTCTCGGGGTCTCCTTGGCGCTGCAGGGCTTTCTCCCCACCACATCCACGACTACTCCTCCTGCCGCTGCCGCCGCTGCTGAAGCTGATTCCGATGGTGGCGCAGGCGATGAGGACGATTTGCTACTACCGATCTGCGTGTTGCCCTTGTTACTGCAGGACCTCGTCATCTTCTTCTTCATCTTGTGGAGGACCTTGACGAGAAGTTTGAGGGAGTAGATCCTCTGCCTGGAGTTCATGGCAGCCGGGAGGGTCGTCGTCCTGCCATTGACCAAGCACGGTAGCATGTTGCCCATTAGCGTGTGATCAGAAGATTGGGTAGAGTTGAGCTAGGAGTACAGAAAGAGTTCTGAATGCTGGGTGCTTGGTGCTGACAACCATGGTGTTTATATAAAGCCAGAGGGAACAGAGCAATTAATTTAACTGATAAAGGATTAGAAATTATAATATGTGAGGAGTAGGTTGCACTGCATGCCCAATGGAGAGCTTATATTAGTTGCAAAAGTTTGAAGTCAAAATGGGTTTTGACAGTTCGCCCTTGTCCACGGCAAACAGTCAAACATAAGTATACTTATTAGTTACTACTACGTACCCAGGGAAAGTAAATTAATCACAAGGCCAAACAAGTCAGCAAATTAAGTTTTCCAGATTAATTTTAGTCATAATTAACATCTATATATGGGACTTCATCACTCTGGGTTCGAGGTTGCACGGAATTTTCTGAACACTAACACGTACGTGTACGTATAGTATGGATCAACATCGTGGGTGACTACAAAATCCTAAGTTTTTGGCATGGTTGCGACTTGCGAAAAGGCTTGTCTACGCATGGCTGGAATAGTTTTTGGCCTTTTGAAGAACATGTATTAGGCTAGGCCATCTATTGCACGGTTCAATGGACCTTGGTGTGGGTGAGGCACAAGCTCACAGGAAAAAGTAGGAGATGGGCGTTGCGCGTGAGCCTGGGGAGCTCACCCCCTCTCCTCTCCGTCGCCCCTTCGGCTCGCCGGCCATGGTGACCCTCCACCTGCCCTGCGCCGCTCCGTCGTGGCGTCCACCCCCTCATCTCTTGCTGCTCCAACGGCGGCAAGCGCAACTCCCTCATCATCTTCCTCCAAATAAATCCTACAGCTCACCTGCAGGCCCTGCGTTGCTGGGGTGCGAGTGCCCAGTCTGGAGCGCCATCAAGGGAGAGATTGATGCGGAGTCCTCTCTCCGGACAGCATTTACTCCATTATTGGCAAAGCCCCTCCCTTGGCTACCAAGTTTATGTTGAAACCAGAACAAAGCTACACGAATTTGTTGGTGCTAAGTCTGAAGGTAGAAGAAGGTAAATAGGACATCGTGTTGGTGCTGCTCTACTATCCTGCAGCTTCTTCTTATTTATACTAAAACGATAGCATGCACATGCATACATTCATTCTCATATTCATGACCTGATTTATTCAGTCACTAATGCTCTACCGTTTGGCTCGACATGAACACAGCACGTTTATAACCATGCAACTAAATGCTCCAACGTTTTAGAATTTAGATGGGCAACTTGATTAACACCAACAAATCACCCCCTTAATCATGGTGCACAGATTTCACCTGCTTCATGCCCAATCTCTTGTGTAGCTCAAGAAACTTCACACGTCCAAGAGCCTTTGTTAGTACGTCAGCAATTTGATGCAACATGATCGATATCTAGCTCCCCTTTCTCAACACATTCACGGATATAGCGGTAGCGAGTATCGATATGCTTACTTCTGTCATGATGGACCTGATTTTTGCATAGTGCTATTGCTGATTTGTTATCCACCAGAAGCTTGAACTTCTCTGGCTCGTGCCCTCGCAGGTCACCTAGCAATCGGCTCAGCCACACCCCCTGACATGCTGCTGTGGCAGCAGTAATATACTCTGCCTCGCAAGATGAAAGGGCAACAATCTTTTGCTTCTGCGATGTCCATGAGACGAGACACCCTCCCAACAGGAATGCAGTGCCAGTTGTGCTCTTTTGATCATCTAAATCACCGGCAAGATCACTATCACTGAAACCCACAAGTTCAGTTTTCATTTTTTCACTTGCTTCTTTTTTTAGCTGCAGCCATAGTCTATTATACCCTTCACATACCTAAGCACACGTTTTACAACAACCATGTGTTTCTCAGTCGGAGCCTCCATGAATCTGCTCAATATTCCCACGACATGAGCTATATCCGGCTGAGTATTGATTAAGTATCGTAGACTTGCGACAATACTACGATACCTTGTCGAATCAACAGCGTTGCTGCCATCATGCTTGCATAGCTTCAACCGATTCTCCATGGGTGTTGCAGAGGCGTTGCAGTCAGTCATTCCTGTTGTTTCAAGTATTTTCTTGGCATAACTACTCTGACAAAGAGAGATCTCTTTCTTGGACTGCACAACTTCAACACCCAAATAATAGCTGAGTAAGCCAAGGTCACTCATACTGAAATGTTGCTGCATTTGTGCCTTGAACTCAGTAATAATATCACCGCTAGAGCCGGTGATGATCAGGTCATCAACATACACCCCCACCAGTAGTGACGTGTTTCATGTGAGCTTCTTGTACACACCGTGTTCAAGTGGACATCGTTCAAATCCAAGTGACACCAGTGATGCATCCAGTTTGGAGTTCCATGCCCTTGGAGCTTGACGAAGTCCATAAAGAGCTTTATGCAATTTGAGTACCTTGTGTTTCTGCTCCTCATTGATAAATCCAGGCGGCTGATGTACGTACACTTCCTCTGTGAGCTCTCCATTTAAGAACACCGATTTGACGTCCATATGATGAAGCTCCCACCCATTGTGTGCAGCTAGTGCGATGAGCAGCCGCACTGTCTCCATCCTTGCTACCGGAGCAAAAACTTCATCAAAATCAATGTCTTGACGTTGTGCATATCCTTTTGCTACTAGCCGTGCTTTGTGCTTCACAATTCTCCCTTGTGGATCTTTCTTAACCTTGAAGACCCACTTTAAACCAATTGCTCGATGTACTGTTGGGAGTGAAGCAAACTCCCAAGTGCAGTTATCTTGGATGGATTTCATCTCAACTTGCATGGCTTCCTTCCATGGCTTGCTATTAAGTGCTTCTTGTATGTTCGCTGGTTCTTCAGCAGCAACAAAACACAAGACGTTGTGCTCCAGATCATCTCCATTTTCCTCCATGCTGTAGTATGGCACTCCCAACGTGTTTTCATAGATGTCTGATAGGGTTCAATACCTGAGTGGTACTCCCTCAGAGTCATGCGTTTCACTAGATGGTGGAGTAGCCCAATCCATAGCTGCTCCTTTAGTTGTTCTTGTTGGAGACTGGGGCTGCAACGACATCTCTGAAACTAGAGTATTTTCTGCAGAAGTCGGCACAGAGGGTGTTGATTGCGACTCAAATTCTGTTAAATTTGTATAGGTTGTTAGAGTAATCTTGTGTGTTTAGGAGTATGAAGGGTGTGGGCATGCACCTGCTAACTTTGCATGTGTTGAATGTGAGTTAGTGGAGGTAATAACATGCATGCACATTAGTTAGGAGAGTTAATTGTGTGAGCATGCAAGTGAATGCATGCAACCATGAAGGTGCTAGGAGAGTTAATTGTGAGCATGCAAGTGAATGCATGCAGTCATGAAGGTACACGTTGGCTTGGGTAGTGGCTGAGTCAAGTCTTGCATGCAGGGAGTTGTGCCTTGCATGTAGGAATGAGATTAGTTGTTGCGCCCCGATTTATCAAATCGAGACATTATTGAATTTCAGAAGAAAAACAATAATACAAGAGGTTCATCATGCGACAACGTACATACGACAATATCCATGGTACGCAGACCATATTTATTACATCAAAGTTTTAGTAGAAACAGTAATAAAAATAATTAAAAAGCGGCATGACGAACATCTTCTTCAGGATCTTTCTTCTCGACTGGGTCGCTACTCCAGACCGTCTTCGTAGTAAGCATCCTCTGTGGGGTCCAACGGGTATGAGTACAAAAAGTACTCAACAAGCCACCGCAAATGCAAGTAATAATGCAGGATAATAAATAAGGAAGGGTAATGGCTAACATTGCGGAAAAGTACAGTTTCAGTTATTGCATTTAGTGTAATCACATTTTAGTCATGCGGGAAAGTAAACATGAATATCAATAACATCAACTAACTCGAGGAGTACGTTTTACCTCCTCGCACAACGGTCCTTACATGTCAATCCATCATGCACATACATATTCAGAGTAAACTAACTGGGGGATGTCACGCAACCCGCCCTTGACCGTGGGCTCGGCTTTTCGAAAAGATTTAAGACTCTGATCAGAGATGTACTACTGTAGCCACAAGGCACGCACTCATCCCAAACGAGATGACCCATACCATGGGAACTCGTGCCAAAACCTCGACATGAAATGTTCCAAGCGATAACCACCCGCTCTAGGTTTCGCCGGCGCGCCGGGCCGCATCCCGGCTAACGTCGCACCCCCTTTTGCGCCACATTGGTACAAGTCACCCGCAGGTGCAACTTGACCCATCTCCAAATGGTGGCCTCGGTTTGGAACAATCCATACCTTAGTTAGGACTTACCCACTAGACTTGTGGTTAGTACGTAAGTGTATTGCAACGGATCCCTCAGACCGGTCCTTATAGTGCCCCGGGTGCTACCGACCAATGCCCTAGCTTGCACCCGGAACCCACCATGCATACACTCACAACCATAACTCATCACCAACAGAATTTCCAAGGATAAGAAGTAACGGGGATCATATAATAGAACAATTTTGCTACGACTCATTTTCATCCTATAGCGATCGTGTCAATACATTGGACACTAGCTAATATCATTGATCATATGGTGACAAGGAGGTTAGGCGAGATAGCATGGCTTGGGTTGCACATCAAGGTCGGGGGATCCTAAATAAATATATTGTAAGGGTTCATTTGACTAATGCATATATAACCTATGTGTTTTAGCGATAGTTTAATCAAACTTGGGTTCAATATGCTCAAAAAATTGGTTTGGTGACTTGCCTTGTTCAGCAAAGGGAGAGGGAGGGACTTCGGGGAAGTACTCCGGCTCTTCGACGGCGTCGTAGTCTTTTTAATATAATAAAGTAAAATAAAATGAATACAACATTTAACCAAACAATATAACATCACATAATAATCACATAGGGTTAAGTTGGTTTGATTAAAAATAAATCAAGTTGTTAGGGTTCTGAAATTCAGTTTATAGATAATTTTAAAAGAAATTAAAATGAAGTGTTGTCCTTTGAAAAAGGGTTTTAAAAGTGGTTATTCTCATTTTTAAGTCCTCTAATAAATCTAAAATGAAAGTCCCGTAGAAAACTTAGGGGTTTGTTCATATCAACAGGAAATAAATAAACACAAACCTTACTGGATTTTAAATAATTTAAATTTACATTTTTAACCTAAGGGTACTTGAATGTTCATTTAAATAAACATGAAATGTCTAAAGTAAACCTACTGTTTTTATTGCATAAACATGTAGAGAATAATATTATGAATTTTCTGAAATTGGAATGGCAATTTTTAGAGTTCAAATGCGCCAGATATGAATTTTTCAAGTTTAAAAGCATTTCTGAAATTCATTTTCAATTTTTAAACCCCTCAGGTCCACGGTGAGCCAGGCCCACGGTGAACCCGCGCACTGTGCGCGTGCACCGGGTCGATCTGGACCGTCGGATCCAGATCCAACGCGCGCAGGCGAGGCGGGGCGCGTAAGTTATAATGGACGGCCAGGATTAAAACGTGCGAAAGGGTATAACGTGGACGCACGAGATTGAGTCAAGGCTTTTAAAAGCGATCAACGGCCCAGATGGCCTGGTACCCCTTTGACCGGATCGAGGGCGGAGATTAAATCCCGTAGGGTTTTAACCAGAGCGCTCCGATCGCGATCGTGCGGCCAGGATGAGATCCGGCACGACACGCGCTAAGGGGGTTGTACCCCCCTTCGTCTCCGGCGACGGCAGGGTTCGGGTGCGGCGGCGACGGCGCCTACGAGGGGCTAGGCCCTGGTTCTATGCAAAAATGGAAAGAGGAGGCCATGGCGGTCTCGACGGTACCTTCGACGGCGATGAAGGGCGGCGGACGGTGATCGGCGGCGAGGGTAGACGCGAAGGGCTTCTCGGGTACTCGACGGCGGTGGGGATCCGGCGATCTCCTTGGCCAGCGAAGGTGTGGCCGAGGTAGGGGCGGTCCTTGCGGTCGCAGAGGTGCGGTCGGCGAGGACGGAGGGGTACTCCGGCGACGGCGATCGACGGCTGGTGAACGGGCGGCGGTGTTGCGCTAAAGACCGGGTGGAGTGCGTTCTGATCGTGCTCGAGGCGAGTGGGCGTGGGGGTCGGACGCGGCGGAGGCCGGGGGGGTTAAATAGGACGTCGGAGGGGGCTCGCATGCAAGGAAAGCCGAGGAGAGCTTTACTCACCGGCGAAGGCGCGGCCATGCGCGTGAAGGCAATCCAGGGGCTTAAATGCGCGCCTTAACGCGCTTAATTGACCGGTGGGCCTCGGGGGAGTTAATGCCGGCCTCGGTGTAACGGAAGGGGGAGCCGGCGAGGGGATCCGAGGCGAAGTTCTCGCCGGCGGGATTAGGGGGGCCTGGCGCGAGGTTGATGACGAAGCTGACAGGCGGGGGCCACTGGTCGGCGGGCACGGGCGAGCGAGGGTGGCGACTGACGGGTGGGGCCGAGCTCGGGCGCGAGAGGGAACGGTTGGCGCCGACAGGTGGGGCCGGGGTGTCGGGTGCGCGCGTGAGAGGAGAGGGGGTCACTGACGGGTTTGCTCCACTGGTCAGAAGGCGCGCGCGGGTGGGAGTGGGCTGGGCCGGCCGAGAGAGAAAGGGGAGGGGAGGAGGCCCATTACTGTTTCTAAGCATTTCTGATTAAAAATAATTCCAGAAAATAGATTAAAATCTTAGGGCTACTTCCAAGGTTGATAAAAATCTATAAAAATTCTCAAAAATATATTTTGGTCTTAGGATCATATACAAAAAGTTTCACCTCCTAATTTGGATATCTACTCTATGTTGTAGTTCAATTGGGTATAAAAGGGTATTTAAAGTATTTTCAGAAATATATATTCCAAGAAATTGAATTTAATAATGTTTTATTGTATTGAAAATTTGGGGTGTTACAAACCTATCCCCCTTACAAGAATCTCGTCCTCGAGATTGGAACGCTACTCGAATAACTCGGGATATTGGGCTTTCAGTTCGTCCTCCTTTTCCCAAGTGGCTTCCTCGGCGGGATGGTTGTTCCATTGAACCTTGCAGAAACGAACGACGCGGCTTCTGGTTACTCTCTCCTTGGTTTCCAAGATTTTGATGGGTTTCTCTATGTAGGTCAAGTCTTCTTGGACATTGAGCTGCTGAAGGTCGGCTTGCTCGGTGGGTACACGGAGGCACTTCTTCAGCTGAGAGACGTGGAACACATCGTGAACTCCTGCCAAGGATGGAGGCAGTTCGAGTTGATATGCCACTTCTCCTTGCCGTCGGAGGATCTGGAAAGGTCCGACGTAGCGGGGTGCTAGTTTGCCTTTCATGTTGAACCTTTGAGTGCCACGGAGGGGAGTGACTCGGAGATAGACATAATCGCCCTCCTCAAAGGCTAGGTCTCTTCGACGGTTGTCGGCATAGCTCTTCTGGCAGGGATTGGGCTGCCTTCAATCGGTCTCTTATGATCTTAACCTTCTCTTCAGCTTCTCTTAATAGATCAGTCCCAAATAGTTGCGACTCTCTGGTTTGATCCCAGAGCAACGGCGTTCTGCACTTACGTCCATAGAGTGCTTCGAACGGGGACATTTGCAGGCTGGCTTGATAGCTGTTGTTGTAGGAGAACTCTGCGTACGGTAAGTTCTTGTCCCACATTCCGCCAAAGTCTAGAGCACAAGCTCTAAGCATATCCTCCAATATCTGGTTGACCCTTTCGGTTTGACCGTCAGTCTGTGGATGATAGGCGATGCTAAAGTTCAGCCGGGTGTCGAGTTCCTCTTGAAGGTTCTTCCAAAACTTGGAGGTAAACTGACTCCCACGGTCAGATACAATCTTTTTAGGAACTCCGTGAAGGCACACGATCCGGGTCATATACAATTCAGCCAACTTGGCCGACGGTGTAAGTTGTCTTGACCGGAACGAAGTGAGCTACCTTGGTGAGTCGGTCGACGATCACCCAGATAGAATCGTGACCAGCTTGGGTCCTAGGCAGTCCCGTGATGAAGTCCATTCCTATCTCTTCCCACTTCCATTCAGGGACCTTGAGAGGTTGAAGAAGTCCGGCAGGTCTCTGATGCTCTGCCTTGACTCGCCGGCATGTGTCGCACTTGGCCACATACTCAGCTATTTCCCTCTTCATGCTGACCCACCAATATTTTTCCTTGAGGTCTTGGTACATCTTTGTACTCCCGGGATGGATGGAGTATAGAGTATCATGGGCTTCTTGGAGGATGAGGGTCTTCAACTCAGGTTTGTCGGGTACGCAGATCCGGTTTCCGAACTAGATGGTACCATGCTCGTCCTCGGAAAATCCGGGGGCCTTACCTTTTCTCATGTTCTGCTGGATCTCCAGGATGTCCGGGTCTTCCTTCTGCCTTTCTCGGATCTGGTCTATCAAGATGGGCCGAGACTCCAAGGCAGCGAGGTACGCTCGGGTAGTGATCCCTAGGTTTAGCCTTTCCATCTCCTTGTAAAGTAAGGGAGCTTGGTCCTGAACCATGATGGCATTGCAGTACCCTTTTCGACTGAGGGCGTCTGCCACCACATTGGCCTTGCCTGGATGATAATGGATGCCCAAGTCATAATCCTTGATCAGTTCCAACCATCTCCTTTGCCTGAGATTCAGATCTGGTTGGGTGAATATGTACTTGAGGCTCTTGTGGTCGGTGAAGACCTCACACCGATTCCCCACAAGGTAATGTCTCCATATCTTCAAGGCATGAACCACGACTGCTAGTTCCAGGTCGTGGGTGGGGTAGTTCAGCTCATGCGGTCTCAGTTGCCGGGAGGCGTAGGATATCACCTTCCCTTCTTGCATTAAGACGCATCCCAATCCTTGACGAGAGGCATCACAGTAAACGTGGAAGTCTTTCCGGATGTCTGGCAGCGTCAGAATAGGAGCTGATACCAACTTCTTCTTGAGGGTCTGGAAGCTTTCTTCGCAGTCGGGGGTCCATTCAAACTTCACTTCCTTTTGCAACAGTCTGGTCATAGGCTTGGCGATCTTGGAAAAATTCTCGATGAACCGGCGGTAGTATCCGGCCAATCCGAGAAAACTTCGGATCTCGGTCACGGTCGTGGGCTGCAGCCAGTTGGTTATCGTGACGGACTTGCTGGCACAGTCGATCATTCCCTTGTGCTTCATCAGCCAATCCATCCCTAGTATAAGGTCGAGTCCGGTGCACTGGATGAGGACTGGCTCGGCCCGAAACGGTGCTCCTTGGATGTCAATTTGAACCTTAGGGCTGTATAAGCGGGCTAAGGTCCTATTGCCGGGAGTGGCAATCACCATGGGGGTGGGTAGAGGGAGCACGTCCAGTTCGTTTGTTTTCACAAAATCTTCCGAGACGAAGGAGTGGGTTGCTCCAGAGTCAAATAATATTACGGCCGGTACGGAATTCACAGTAAACGTACCGAGCACGACTTCAGGAGCCTCCTGAGCTTCCTCCGCGCTGATATGGTTGACGCGGGCGCGACTGCCTGGTTGGGTGCCGCGCCTTGAGTCTGCTTGGGATGAGGACACTGGTGCGAATAGTGCCCCTCCTTGCGGCAGTTGAAGCAGACGACCGGCCTTCCTTGGCGATCCTTCAAGATTGGAGCCTTGGCGGCTGGCATCGGCTGAGCGGCCGGAGCTAGTGGAGCGGGGCGAGGATGCCCGGCGTTGGATCCACCGGTGGCGTGAGGTGGCCTGTAGGCGGGCCGAGGATGGTAGGCGGGCGCTGGTGGCGGAGGGATGAAGCGGGGCCTCTGCGAGTTCACCTGTTGATGCTTGAAGGCGATCATCTTTCTCTTCTTGAGGTCCAGCCTGTTTTGCTCAGTCTCTTGGATGAGCGCTTTGTTGACTAGCCGTTGGAAGTCGGCGTAGTCGGTGGCGACGAGCTGGATGGACAGCTCATCCTTGAGTCCCCGGAGGAACTTGGCTTGGCGGAGGGCGTCGGTGCGCACTTCCTCCAGTGCGTAGCGGGCGAGGCGATTGAACTCATGGAGGTACTCCATGACGGTTCGGTTGCCTTGTTGCAGGTCGCGGAACTCCTGCTGCTTCACCGCGATGACACCGTCGGGGACGTGGGCGGCACGAAAGGCGATGGTGAACTCCGCCCATGTCACCACGTGGTCCTCTGGCTGGGACTCATGATAGTTGTCCCACCATTCAGCGGCGGGACCCTGAAGCTGGTGAGTGGCAAAGGCCACTCGCTCCCGGTCGGTGCAGGGGAGGAGGTCGAGCTTCTTTCCGATGGTGCGAAGACAATCTCCGGCCTCCATCGGGTTGGTGGTGCTTGAGAAAATGGGCAGGCGCACGTGCAGAAACTCGGAGAGTTGCGGAGCGGGCGCGGGTGCTGGTGCGCGAGGGGCAGGTTCCCCGTTCTGCAGACGGTCCAACTGAGCCTGTTGGTTCTGCATTTGGGTGAGGAGGGCGGTGATCAGGTGGTTCTGATTCGCCATCATCTCCGCCAAGGTGGGGTGGATGGCGGAGGGCGACCCAGATTGACGCGGGCCCGTTGCACCCCAGTTGGGTACAACACCCTCGGGCGCATCACGACTTCCTCCTGCTCCGTTGTTGGAGCCGGTGTTCTGGTGGTCGGCCATCTTCTGAATTCATAAGGTTATAAGGCAAAAAGTTGACAACACAATTAACAAGAATAGTTCATGCATATAAATTAAGTGGTAAAAACATTCATTACAATCAGTTCTTATTCTACCCACAACACACTCGTCGCGGGTAGCACCACATACAAAATCACGCTTTTTTTCTTATTTAAACAGCGGCTCCTAACGCCTACTCGCCACCGGAGGCGGTCTCCGTGCTCTCGGAACCACGAGTACGCGGCTCCAGAGGGATGGTGGGTTCGAGAAAATTCTCGATGATGGAGTCGGAGACGAGGCCAGGGCGTGGTGTAGGGGCGCTGGTGGAGGGTCTAGGCGGGGGAGGGTCGTGGCGGGATCCTCTTGGGGCGAGGGAGGGGCTCACGGATGGGCTTCTTCTTCCTTGGAAGAAGAGGAACCATCTCCGCAATATCCTTCTGCAGCTGCATGATCTTGCGCTGCAGCTCGCCGTTCTGCTGGATCAAGTTCTTCGTTTCTTCACGAAGGAACTCAACCGCCTCATGGTGCTCGTCGGCGTCGAGCACCGCCTCGGTATGGAGATCGTCCATAGCCTGTAGAAGACGTGACTGCCGGGCCATGACCGGATCACGCACGGAGTGAACTCCGAGGTAGATGCTACGGTGGGCTTCGGGAGTACGCTTCGGCACAAGCCGGAAGGACGAGTTCTGAAGACGATCGTCGTAGATCATCCTCAGCTCCATGAGGGCCTGGAGGGCGACTCGTTGGCACGCGACGTCAAAAGTCGGGCCTCCAAGTGCTGTGGTGTAGGGCGGCAGGTGTTCTCCGGAGCCGTGGACGGTGAGGGAGACGTCGCAAGGCCCGGCGAACTCGTCGGGGTACACTCCTTGGGATTCGGGTTCGAAGAGGAACCCGAGGAAGGTGAGCATCATACGGAGCTCCCGAACGAAGCCCTCGTAATGGCGGCAGTAGCTGTGGACTTGGTAGACTGGCATCTACAAAATAGCAAGTTGAATAAAGTGAGGAGAGGAACAAAGTTTATAAAGTAGATTTTCGAGAAATAATTTCTTATGGCTAATGGCTAGGTGGGTCTGTTTGGCTTCCTACAGTCGAGTCGGCTCTGATACATCAGTCGGCTCTGATACCATCTTCAGGATCTTTCTTCTCGACTGTGACGTGTTTCATGTGAGCTTCTTGTACACACCGTGTTCAAGTGGACATCGTTCAAATCCAAGTGACACCAGTGATGCATCCAGTTTGGAGTTCCATGCCCTTGGAGCTTGACGAAGTCCATAAAGAGCTTTATGCAATTTGAGTACCTTGTGTTTCTGCTCCTCATTGATAAATCCAGGCGGCTGATGTACGTACACTTCCTCTGTGAGCTCTCCATTTAAGAACATCGATTTGACGTCCATATGATGAAGCTCCCACCCATTGTGTGCAGCTAGTGCGATGAGCAGCCATGAAGGTACACGTTGGCTTGGGTAGTGGCTGAGTCAAGTCTTGCATGCAGGGAGTTGTGCCTTGCATGTAGGAATGAGATTAGTTGTTGCGCCCCGATTTATCAAATCGAGACATTATTGAATTTCAGAAGAAAAACAATAATACAAGAGGTTCATCATGCGACAACGTACATACGACAATATCCATGGTACGCAGACCATATTTATTACATCAAAGTCTTAGTAGAAACAGTAATAAAAATAATTAAAAAGCGGCATGACGAACATCTTCTTCAGGATCTTTCTTCTCGACTGGGTCGCTACTCCAGACCGTATTCGTAGTAAGCATCCTCTGTGGGGTCCAACGGGTATGAGTACAAAAAGTACTCAACAAGCCACCGCAAATGCAAGTAATAATGCAGGATAATAAACAAGGAAGGGTAATGGCTAACATTGCGGAAAAGTACAGTTTCAGTTATTGCATTTAGTGTAATCACATTTTAGTCATGCGGGAAAGTAAACATGAATATCAATAACATCAACTAACTCGAGGAGTACGTTTTACCTCCTCGCACAACGGTCCTTACATGTCAATCCATCATGCACATACATATTCAGAGTAAACTAACTGGGGGATGTCACGCAACCCGCCCTTGACCGTGGGCTCGGCTTTTCGAAAAGATTTAAGACTCTGATCAGAGATGTACTACTGTAGCCACAAGGCACGCACTCATCCCAAACGAGATGACCCATACCATGGGAACTCGTGCCAAAACCTCGACATGAAATGTTCCAAGCGATAACCACCCGCTCTAGGTTTCGCCGGCGCGCCGGGCCGCATCCCGGCTAACGTCGCACCCCCTTTGCGCCACATTGGTACAAGTCACCCGCAGGTGCAACTTGACCCATCTCCAAATGGTGGCCACGGTTTGGAACAATCCATACCTTAGTTAGGACTTACCCACTAGACTTGTGGTTAGTACGTAAGTGTATTGCAACGGATCCCTCAGACCGGTCCTTATAGTGCCCCGGGTGCTACCGACCAATGCCCTAGCTTGCACCCGGAACCCACCATGCATACACTCACAACCATAACTCATCACCAACAGAATTTCCAAGGATAAGAAGTAACGGGGATCATATAATAGAACAATTTTGCTACGACTCATTTTCATCCTATAGCGATCGTGTCAATACATTGGACACTAGCTAATATCATTGATCATATGGTGACAAGGAGGTTAGGCGAGATAACATGGCTTGGGTTGCACATCAAGGTCGGGGGATCCTAAATAAATATATTGTAAGGGTTCATTTGACTAATGCATATATAACCTATGTGTTTTAGCGATAGTTTAATCAAACTTGGGTTCAATATGCTCAAAAAATTGGTTTGGTGACTTGCCTTGTTCAGCAAAGGGAGAGGGAGGGACTTCGGGGAAGTACTCCGGCTCTTCGACGGCGTCGTAGTCTTTTTAATATAATAAAGTAAAATAAAATGAATACAACATTTAACCAAACAATATAACATCACATAATAATCACATAGGTTTAAGTTGGTTTGATTAAAAATAAATCAAGTTGTTAGGGTTCTGAAATTCAGTTTATAGATAATTTTAAAAGAAATTAAAATGAAGTGTTGTCCTTTGAAAAAGGGTTTTAAAAGTGGTTATTCTCATTTTTAAGTCCTCTAATAAATCTAAAATGAAAGTCCCATAGAAAACTTAGGGGTTTGTTCATATCAACAGGAAATAAATAAACACAAACCTTACTGGATTTTAAATAATTTAAATTTACATTTTTAACCTAAGGGTACTTGAATGTTCATTTAAATAAACATGAAATGTCTAAAGTAAACCTACTGTTTTTATTGCATAAACATGTAGAGAATAATATTATGAATTTTCTGAAATTGGAATGGCAATTTTTAGAGTTCAAATGCGCCAGATATGAATTTTTCAAGTTTAAAAGCATTTCTGAAATTCATTTTCAATTTTAACCCCTCGGGTCCACGGTGAGCCAGGCCCACGGTGAACCCGCGCACTGTGCGCGTGAACCGGGTCGATTTGGACCATCGGATCCAGATCCAACGCGCGCAGGCGAGGCGGGCGCGTAAGTTATAATGGACGGCCAGGATTAAAACGTGCGAAAGGGTATAACGTGGACGCACGAGATTGAGTCAAGGATTTTAAAAGCGATCAACGGCCCAGATGGCCTGGTACCCCTTTGACCGGATCGAGGGCGGAGATTAAATCTCGTAGGGTTTTAACCAGAGCGCTCCGATCGCGATCGTGCGGCCAGGATGAGATCCGGCACGACACGCGCTAAGGGGGTTGTACCCCCCTTCGTCTCCGGCGACGGCGGGGTTCGTGTGCGGCGGCGACGGCGCCTACGAGGGGGCTAGGCCCTGGTTCTATGCAAAAATGGAAAGAGGAGGCCATGGCGGTCTCGACGGTACCTTCGACGGCGATGAAGGGCGGCGGACGGCGATCGGCGGCGAGGGTAGACGCGAAGGGCTTCTCGGGTACTCGACGGCGGTGGGGATCCGGCGATCTCCTTGGCCAGCGAAGGTGTGGCCGAGGTAGGGGCGGTCCTTGCGGTCGTAGAGGTGCGGTCGACGAGGACGGAGGGGTACTCCGGCGACGGCGATCGACGGCTGGTGAATGGGCGGCGGTGTTGCGCTAAAGACCGGGTGGAGTGTGTTTTGATCGTGCTCGAGGCGAGTGGGCGTGGGGGTCAGACGCGGCGGAGGCCGGGGGGTTAAATAGGACGTCGGAGGGGGCTCGCATGCAAGGAAAGCCAAGGAGGGCTTTACTCACCGGCGAAGGCGCGGCCATGCGCGTGAAGGCGATCCAGAGGCTTAAACGCGCGCCTTAACGCGCTTAATTGACTGGTGGGCCTCGGGGGAGTTAATGCCGGCCTCGGTGTAACGGAAGGGGGAGCCGGCGAGGGGATCCGAGGTGAAGTTCTCGCCGGCGGGATTAGGGGGGCCTGGCGCGAGGTTGATGACGAAGCTGACAGGCGGGGGCCACTGGTCGGCGGCCACGGGCAAGCGAGGGTGGCGACTGACGGGTGGGGCCGAGCTCGGGCGCGAGAGGGAACGGTTGGCGCCGACAGGTGGGGCCGGGGTGTCGGGTGCGCGCGTGAGAGGAGAGGGGGTCACTGACGGGTGGGCTCCACTGGTCAGAAGGCGCGTGCGGGTGGGAGTGGGCTGGGCCGGCCGAGAGAGAGAGGGGAGGGGAGGAGGCCCATTACTGTTTCTAAGCATTTCTGATTAAAAATAATTCCAGAAAATAGATTAAAATCTTAGGGCTACTTCCAAGGTTGATAAAAATCTATAAAAATTCTCAAAAATATATTTTGGTCTTAGGATCATATACAAAAAGTTTCACCTCCTAATTTGGCCATCTACTCTATGCTGTAGTTCAATTGGGTATAAAAGGGTATTTAAAGTATTTTCAGAAATATATATTCCAAGAAATTGAATTTAATAATGTTTTTATTGTATTGAAAATTTGGGGTGTTACATTAGTGGAGAAGCTACGAGTGTGCTTCAGCGAAGTTGAGGGGTCTCAAACGTGTGTTTCTTATTTAAACCAGTGTAAGCAATCTTTGTTGGTGTGGTGTGTTGTGAGAAAATACTAGGCACTGGTGTGCAGTGCTAAGTACCTTTTATCCTTGAGTAAGTGAGTTCTTCTGTGTACACGCCACCAGGCCATTATAGCAGCGGTAGTGGTGGCCATGAGTCGATGGTACAACAAGTGAAGGAAGCGGAGGTGACTCTTCGTTACCCCATGCTAGCGGAGAACAACTACGGTGTATGGGCAGTGAAGATGAAAATCTTCATGCGCGCACAAGGTGTGTGGCCAGCCGTAGAGAGCAATTGAGATGTCGATGAGAAGATGGATCAAATGGCTCTCGTCGCCATTGTCCAAACTGTGCCAGAGGCCGTGGTGATGGCCATATCCGAGAAGGAGACGACAAAGGAGGCGTGGGATGTCCTCAAGGCAATGAACATGGGTGAAGAGCGCGTCAAGAAAGCCCGAGTGCAAACCCTCAAGAGTGAGCTTGATGGTATGTACATGGATGATTATGAAAAAATTAATGATTTTGCTTTGAAGGTCACCACGATCGTGAACGAAATTCGTGCTCTTGGCATGAGAATGGAGGAGAGCACCATCGTTGAAAAGCTCTTACATTCTGTCCCGGATAAGTTCCTACCCATTGTTAGCACTATTGAGCAATGGGGGGATGTGACAGAGATGTCAGTTGCGGAGACCATCGGACGTTTGCGGGCGTTCGAGGAGTCATCGAGGGGGCATCGATGTGACAAGGAAGGAGGCCCAAAATTGTTGTTAGCTGACACCGAGCCACGTCTCACACGTGCCGAGTGGGAGGGCCAAGGTTGCTGAAGAGAAGAAGTACCGTGGCAAGTTCGACAAGTCAAAAATTGATTGTCACAAGTGTGGTAAGTTTGGACACTTCGCCGATGAGTGTGGTGAAATAAATAAGACGACTAAAGTTGTGGCACTGCTTGCCATTGCGGATTCCGATGATGAGCCTACATTACTTTGATTTTCGGTGTGGAGATGTTAAGAATAAAGCCAGCAAGATTAGGTGGTGATTGTGAGAGTAATCTTGTGCGTTTAGGAGTATGAAGGGTGTGGGCATGCACCTGCTAACTTTGCATGTGTTGAATGTGAGTTAGTGGAGGTAATAACGTGCATGCACATTAGTTAGGAGAGTTAATTGTGTGAGCATGCAAGTGAATGCATGCAACCATGAAGGTGCTAGGAGAGTTAATTGTGAGCATGCAAGTGAATGCATGCAGCCATGAAGGTGCACGTTGGCTTGGGTAGTGGCTGAGTCAAGTCTTGCATGCAGGGAGTTGTGCCTTGCATGTAGGAATGAGATTAGTGGAGAAGCTACGAGTGTGCTTCAGCTGAGTTGAGGGGTCTCAAACGTGTGTTTCTTATTTAAACCAGTGTAAGCAATCTTTGTTGGTGTGGTGTGTTGTGAGAAAATACTAGTCACTGGTGTGCAGTGCTAAGTACCTTTTATCCTTGAGTAAGTGAGTTCTTCTGTTAGTTTTTTTTCTCCAAAGTGCAAATAACGTGTGTGTTCTTGTGTTCTTCCATGAGTGTAAGAGTGAGCTGGGCCAACATAGGTGACAGTGAAGATATCCTCCATTTCAGCACTATTTGAATTGGAAGTGGCATTCCAGTCCCAAAACTGATCTTCTTCAAACACGACATCTCGTGTTACATGAAGCTTTTTTGTCACTGGATTATAGACACGATATGCTTTGGACCCTTCTTCGTATCCAATAAAGACCATTGGAGCAGAGCGATCAGCTAGCTTGCTGTGACCAGGGCCAGTTTTCTTCACATGCACCTTGCAGCCAAACGTGCGAAAATACCGCACATTTGGTTTCCTCCCATGCCAAGCTTCATATGGAGTTTGTCCATGTAATATCCTGGTTGGCGCACGGTTCAGCACGTGCTCCGCTGTCTTGACAACTTCACCCCAGAACATACCAGGAACATGCATGCTTTTCATCATACACTGTGCCATCTCGATAACCATTTGATTTTGTCATTCGACCATGCCATTTTGTTGTGGCGAATACGATGCAGTTGTGTGCCTCTTGATACCCAACTCATCACAATAATTTGTGAAATCAGCATAGATGAATTCACCACCACGGTCAGTCCGGAAAGCCTTCAGCTTGGCGCCACATTCAGTTTCAGCCATTGCAGATTTTCCTGAAAAATCTGAACGCTTGGTCCTTTGTTTTCAGCACCTCGAGACACATGTACCTGCTGCAATCATCCACAATTAATAGAAAATAACGTCCACCACCTTGCGTTGATGGTTCTATTGGTCCAAAGAGGTCCCCATGAGTGAGCTCAAGCTTCTACTCAGCTCGGTATGTCGTGGCTTGGGGAAATGGCGTGCGATGCTGCTTGCCGAGGGAGCACCCATCACAGAATTGGTTCACCCGTCCAATGACAGGTGCACCAATCACCATCTCCTTAGCTGTTAGCTCATGAAGTGCCCTAAAATTTATGTGTCCAAAATGAGCATGCCAACGCCACACCTCTTCGTTAGCATGTGCTAGGAGACACACCGGTGCTGTCACGTTCAGGTTTAGGACAAAAAGTCTATTCCTGGACCGTGGCACACACGCCAACAGTGCTCTCTTCGGATCATAGATGCACATGTTGTCTTCCTCCATGAAAATCTTGTAGCCAGCCTCATGTAGTTGGCCTAAACTCACAATGTTGTTGTGTAAACGCGGTATATAATACACCTCATCTAACAGACGATGCTCACCAGTCCTGCATTTGTACATAATAGTTCCCTTGCCACAAATTTCAACAGTTGATGCATCACCAAGGCTAACAGACCCTGTTACCTTCTCATCGAGCGACACAAATGCCTCTTTCACACCTGTCATATGATTGCTTGGGCCTGTGTCAAGGAACCACACCCCAGGTTTCGTCGATGTTGGAATGATCTTCTCATTAAGATGGACCATCTGCTATTTTGTGGTATCATAGAGCACAAGCTCACAATGCTCAGCCAGCAGCAATGCAGGTGGTTCCTGCTCCACCACCAAATTTGCTGCCTGCTTGCGCTCATGGCGAGGCTTCCTGCAGTCCCTAGAGAAGTGTCCCATGATATTGTAGTTATAACATTTCACCTTGGACATGTCACGACTACTGGTTCCAGTAGTCATCTCCTTACCATCCTGGTGTGATTTCCATCGTTGATGAAATTTCCCACGTTGACGGTTGTTGCCACTGCTGGATCCTTCACCATGCAACTTGGCTTTCTGTCGTGTAGTCCACTCCTCTTCCGTGAGGAGTAGCCTGCTACCGGACACACCGCTTTCTATTGCTTGATCAGCACGATCATCAACCACCCTCAAACGAGAGGTCAAATCCTCGATCAATAGCGTCCTCAGGTCGAGGAGTGTCTCAATGGAGATGGCGACGTTTGAGTATCGCTTCGGCACAACACGCAGGAATTTGCGCACCACGGTCTCCTCCTCGAGGTTGTCGCCGAGTGTTGATAGTTCATTCACCAACCCCATTAGGCGTATGGCGAAGTCTTCCACCATCTCGCCATCTTTGAAGGTGATTCTCTCGAAATCGGCACGAAGGGTTTGAGCCTTCGCATCACGTACCCGATCTGCCCCTATCCTTATGGTACGGATGCCATCCCACGCTTGCTTTGTTGTGTCCTTGACAGCAAGTGCAGCGTGCATCTCTGCCGGCACAGCACGCAAAATATCTGCGAGAGCCGTCCTATCGTCGCGATAGTCGATGTTATCACCAACGATATGAACAACATCCCATAAGCCATGTGCCTGCAAATTAACATGCATGAGTAGCGACCAGTCTCCATAGTTGGATCGAGTCAGCATTGGGTAGACCACTGTGCTCCCCGTCTCCTTCACGACCCTCTCAACCACCAGCTCACGTGTGCCACCATCTGTAGCAATGGTGATCTCCTGTCCAACAGTGTCACGACCTCCGTTGCCATGACCTGCCGCGCCTCTGCCATGGGAAGCGCTGTCGTGGGACATGGTCACTAGAACTTCATTGTCGTAGCTCTGATACCAAATGTTGAAACCAGAACAAATCTACACGAATTTGCTGGTGCTAAGTCTGAAGGTAGAAGAAGGTAAACAGGACATCGTGTTGGTGCTGCTCTACTATCATGCAGCTTCTTCTTATTTATACTCAAACGATAGCATGCCCATGCATACATTCATTCACATATTCATGACCTGATTTATTCAGTCACTAATGCTCTACCGTTTGGCTCAACATGAACACAACACGTTTCTAGCCATGCAACTAAATGCTCCAACGTTTTAGAATTTAGATGGGCAACTTGATTAACACCAACAGTTTAGCACCCTGCTCCCTTGTAGCAGCCCTCAAAGCTCCCAACACAGCACACACTCAAAGAAGCTCGTCCCAGTCACTTTAGAAGGCATTCACTCCATCCCACCCTGCTCGGACCCTGCCGGACGTGAAGGAGAAGCCCAATGCAGGCGCCCAGTCGGTTTTAGCCGGCGCGGCTCCAGCGCCTGAAGAAAAGCTGGCTCCTATTGGTGACCTTGCATCAAAGTGGAAAACAGTAAGACCAAAGTTTTGGTGAAGGTGGCGCCAGTATTCCTCTTGGAGTGAGCTTTCTGCTCAACGGCATTGGCGTCCAGCTGCCGGAGTAATTGTGGGAGGTCTCCAGGTGGCCTTTAAATCGGAGCTAATCGGTAAATGCTTTCGCTGCTTAGCTTCAGATCATCGCATTGCTTCCTACAAAAACCCTCCTAGATGTTATTCTTGCAAGCATGTTGGACACCTTCATTCAGCTTGTAAGTTTGAGGCAAAATCACCCGCTCGCTTGATGCCTCCCCCTCTCCAATCCAACCTTACCTTCCCTCCTCTCCGTGATCGCCTCAAGTTCCCGGCCTCCTCCATTCACTCTCGCATTTCTTGGCCTAGTGCTTTGGTGGGGAAGCAAGTGCCCTCATCCCACTCCCAACCCACCCCCTGCTCGCCATCTTCCTAGGGACGGTATGGCCTACACCCCTAGTCACCCAGAACAACGACCAACATCCTCCTATGTTGCCATCATCTTTCCTCGGGTCATCGAGGTGGAGGCCATCAAGTTGAGCAACCATGGAGTCGTGCTGACTGTTCTGGAGGGCGCTCATGGCCCTAGCCCGATGGAAGTGGCTCGTACCTTGCAGCACTAAGTGTCAGTCCCGCTATTCAACCTACTGGTCACTCGCCATCAGCCGAAGGACTTCTTTTCCTTCTTCGACTTAACAGAGCAAAGAGCTGCAGCCCTGTCTCGTGGGATAGTCAAGGTCGGACAAACAACCTTTGCTATCCGACCATGGCTAGTTTATCATCATGTCAGCCACCACTCTTGGTGGTATAGGGTGAAGATCTGCATTGAACACCTCCCTCTTCAAGCTTGGAACAGAGAAGGAGCTGAGTAGGTTCTAGGAGATGTGTATGTTTTCGATCGTATTGAAGTCGACACCATGGACCGAGTGGACACCAGGATTTTTGTTTGCTGGGCATGGATGTGGAATCCAAACAATCTCCCTCGCTGGAAGCTCTGTTCTTTCTTCCCACAAAGCTCTAGTCAGGATGCCCACCCTAGAAGCCAGGAGATAGCACCGCCCTCGGAGGGAAGAATGGTTGAGTTGTTGATTCACTTGGACCAAGTGGAAGATTGGAGCCCCACCCTGCTGCATTCACCCGGCTCCCAGGCTAGTGGAATGCCATCTCCTGCCTATTCGGAGACTAGCGACCAACCATTCCCTAGTGTGCACTCGTTCCTGTGGTAATTGGGGTATGAGGGTGGCTCCTTTCCCTCGAGTGTTCTCCCTCCAAAGAAGTGGAGAGATCGACCGATTGGATTGCCCTTGAGATATCGCCCAAGCCTCGGCACCAACAACAACACCACAAAAGATGACGACCATCACGAGGAAGGCGGTGGAGGGCTTGCTTCCGGCCTGCGCCCTTAGCATTCCCGCCTTCTTGGTCGTGGGCGTACGCATGAGCAACGTATTGATCGCCACCAGAGCTGAACACCTAGAGGCAGGGGTAGGTAGCGCCATGTTGATGGTGTCCCTGTCGCCGGGCCTAATCGGTGCCATTCACGACATCGAGGTCATTCTCTCGCTCGTCAGTGAAGTTTCGCTGGCCGTCGTAGTCAGCCTAGCCGTACACGCTCGCCTCCTTGCTGGCGCCTACAGAAGGCTGCGTGCACATGACTCGAGGGCGCAGCATGTCCTAGCTCCCCGCTAGGTGTGCTTCAGCCTGTGACATTTCCAAACCCCCTCTTGGGGGTTGTTTCCACAAAGCTTCAGCTTTGCAGTAAGTCAACTGATGTTGTGCATCAAAAGGAGGACCCTATGCTAGAGGAGATACTCAACTACTGCTTGAGATCCTTCTCTAACAAGAAACTGTCCTACTCACCTAATGAGGAGCTTATGTTGTCCTGAGTTCACCAATTTGGCTATGTGTTGGTCTTGCAGAAGAGGCAGCCAATTAGCCCACAGTCAATAAGTTTGCACTGAACTAATTGGAACCACAACCCCTATGCCCGCTGCAGCTCAGTGTGGACAAGAAGTAGACACACTTATAAACCATGTAAACAACTTAGAACTTTCTGGCAACCCTTGTGCTTATCCCCTAGTTGCACCACAAGACATTAGTACTCATAATTGTGATGTGGGGCAGATGTTTCAGCCTCTCCGGGACCCCATCATCCAGTCCCCTCCACCTTTGGTAACAACCACAAACAGCAAAAGACAATCCAAGCTCAAGGTTCCACCTCGCCATAGTGCGAGCCAAGCAGCTCGCCACTCTTCTGTCCCTGCCTCTAAGCAGGCACATGTGAGGCTCATGAGAGAGATGGGCATCATTTCACAAGAGGAAATAGTGGGGGAGGCTGCTACAAAGGCATTTGTCAATAGCTTTGATACTCCTTTGCCAGAGCACACAGTGTTGGGACTCCGCAAGCTCACCCGTTTAGATGGAGGCATTCTGGGTGACTTCATGGATGCTGATGATCTCATAGGCTGAAGATGGTTGAGGGGACGGTCAGATGCTAGAGTTCCAGCTCATGCATTGTCCACGTTGTCATACCATTTATCCTTGTGGAGTGATGTTTTCTTTGTTGGCAGGTTGGCGATTAGCATCACCTACATCCCCTAGTTGGCGATTAGCGCCCCTAATGGCAGCCAACCTTAAGCTAGTAAATGTTCTACTTTCGTTAAGGTTTTAGGGCAGGTTAGCTAGCTGTTGTAGCAGGGTTACTAGTGAGGGCATGGCTATCTATTGTATTGCTTGGATGGTGTTCTGTTTTATTTTAAATTGCCATTGGCCAACTGCTTGTCTTGTTCTATGTTTAGCATAAATTTTCTAAATTGGAATGTCAGGGGACTCAATTCCTTGGCCAAGCGAGAGGTTGTTCGTATAAATACCAATGCTGCACATGCAGCAATAGTATGTCTTCAGGAGACTAAGTTGGAAGAGATAACTCCAAGACTAGCTCAAGAAATAGGAGGAGCCCGGTTGCAAA
Organism: Zizania palustris; assembly: GCA_019279435.1. Lineage (NCBI taxonomy): Eukaryota > Viridiplantae > Streptophyta > Magnoliopsida > Poales > Poaceae > Zizania > Zizania palustris. The sequence continues at coordinate 73,199,343 of JAAALK010000288.1, read as the reverse complement.
AAAAAATTCCATCTTCCGGCCTCCGGAATGCGTGGCGGAGTAATGATCCTATGGGACAATGACATAGTTCAAATTACCAACCCGACCCGACGGCACTTCTCCTTGACTATTGATGTGGCAATCCAGGGCTTGGGCCAAGTCTTCCTGCTAACCTCAGTTTATGGTCCAATAGAGGATGTTGATAAACCAATCTTCTTCTCCTAGAGAAGTGATATCGTCCTATGGGATAATGTTGCCTAGTTAGTGATGGGTGATTTCAATGCTATCTGCGAGGCCTGGGAAAAATAACCTAAACCTAAATAGACAGCAAATGGGCCAATTTTGGGCAGCGCTCAATAGATGCAGCCTCCGCGACTTTAAGTTGAAGAACCATACCTTTACACGGGGCAATGAAAGAGAGGCACCAACGCTAGAAAAGCTAGACCGAGTTCTTTGTAACACTATAGGGGATATCATGTTCTCCAATTATAGCCTTCAAGCCCTATCCTCGTCGGCCTCGGACCACTGCCCACTGCTCCTCTCCAACATCCAGCAGCCTCAACAACGACGCTCCTTTAAATTTGAAAATTTTTGGCCTAAATTACCAGGCTACAAATAGATAGTTGTGGAGGCCTAGAGTCAATCCTTTCAGCCTGCGATTTTAAATAACCCGATGAAGATCTTGAGTAGAAAGCTAGATGTGATGGCAAAGGCACTATGCAAATGGAGAAGGAGCATGTTGAGTGATTTTAGCCTTCAGCTCCATTTAGCCCAAGAGCTCGTTTTCCGTCTTGACCTTGCACAGGAAAAAGGTTGTTATCAGATTCGGAATTCAGGCTCCGCAAAGACCTAAAAATCAAAATCCTCGGACTTGTAACAATAGAAAAAGCCCAGTCTCGACAACGCTCTTGAATGGCATGGCTCAAATCGGGTGATGCAAATACCAAGTTCTTCCACATTAAAGAAAATTGTCGTCGTCGGAAAAACCACATCCACAGCTTAACCTCAGTGTGACTCCACCATGGATAATCCCTTCACGGAAGAAGAGATATGGACGACAATCAAGCTTCTACCAACTGAAAAGGCACCTGGTTCGGAGAGTTTCTCTGGTATTTTTTATAAGTCTTGTTGGGACATCATCAAGGACGATATAATGGATGTGTTCCAAACAATATTCAGGCTATCAAGTGCCTCCTTAGGATGTCTCAACAGGGCTACCAAAGAAGAGTGGTGTAACAGAGCTTAGGGATTTTAGACCTATTAGTCTAATACATTCAATTGGGAAGATTTTATCCAAAGTGCTCGCAATTAGACTCTCATCCAAAATTGATAATCTAATCTCCTGCTCTCAGAGCACCTTTCTGGAAAATTGTTGCATTCAGGACAACTTCCTTTATGTTCGCAACACCGCTCGTAGTTTTCATAGATCGGGTAAACCCCTTCTTTTGTTCAAATTAGACATTGTCAAGGCCTTTGATTCAGTGTCCTAGGAATATCTCTTAGAACTACAGCAGCAAAGAGGCTTCTCAACATGATGGCGTGACTTGATCGCCCTGATCCTTGCCAACTCCACCTCAAAAGTCTCGCTAAATGGCACCCCAGGCGAGCACATAGTGCACAAACGAGGCTTAAGATAGGGAGATCCATTGTCTCCATATCTCTTCATTCTAGCAATAGACACTCTCCATCAACTCCTAGAGGTTGCTACAAGTGCAAGGTTGCTTACAACCTTTGATGATCGTTACGTGAGATCCAGAACTTCTCTTTACGCCAACGATACGACAATTTTCATCTATCCATCGACATTAGATGTAGACAATATGATATCTTTGCTACAAAGTTTTGGAGGGGCAACTAGACTACGAGTTAACTTCGAAAATAGTTTGGTCACTGCAATCAAGTGTGATGGCATCGACTTGGCCTCCTGCCTGCAAAATTTTGCAGGGCCCCACGTCCTCTTCCCAATCACTTACCTTAGCCTACCTCTCACCACAAGAAGAATTTGAAATAGTCACATGCAACCGACAATGGATAAAATCAAGGCTCGAGTTGCGGGCTGGAAATGCAAACTTTTTTCCCCGGGGGAAGGAGAACTTTGGTCAATTCAATGCTCTCATCCTTCCCAACCTATCTCCTCACAGTGCTTAAGCCTCCAAAGTCCTTCAAAGAGGTAGACAAGGCCCATAGAAGATTCCTTTGGGTCGGCAATGAGGAGCTTCACGGTGGGAAATGTAAAGTAAGTTGGGCCGGCAATGAGGAGCTTCACGGTGAGAAACAAACATCAACCTCTCCATCAATTTTGAAGATACGATTATATGGAAATGGACATGATTAGGAGTTTACAGCGCGTGTTCAGCGTATTCCGCGTAGTTCATTGGCTCTACCAAATCAGAATCAGCAAAGTTGATATGGAAAGCCTGGGATCCCTCGAAATGCAAAATCTTCACTTGGCTCTAGCTACAAAATAGGCTTTGGACTTTAGATCGCCTTCAACTTTGAGGATGGCAAACAACTATTTCTGTCATCTTTGTCTTCAGAACTTAGAAACAACTCACCATCTTTTCACTGATTGTCCTTTCACAATCGAGGTTTGGTCTAGACTAAAGATCTGCTTCACTTGGGCTCTCTCTACAAGGAACCAAAGGAGTTTGGAGTCATCGGTCCTCCAATGGTGAAGTACGAGCATTAGAAAATTTCATGGCGAGGCCAGAAAGGGAGCGAAAATGACTTTCATCCTAATTGCTTGGGAGCTCTGGAATGAAAGGAATAGACGCATATTTCCGGACATTGCGTCCACGCCAGAGGCTCTAGTTGATCGCATTACGGATGAGATGTGTATGTGGCTTCAAGGCGGAGCGATACAGCTAGCGCGTATTTTGTCTTAATCTAGTTTCTATGTCTTTGTTTATGTTGTGTTTTTCTTTCCAATCTATGTCTTGTCCTCTAACAATCTTGGTTGTCGGTCTTCTTTAAACCTTGTAATTCTATCTTCTCCTAATTAATATACCACGCTAGTTTTGGCTTAAAAAGAATGGACCTTGGTCATGAGGAGAGGGTTGGGGGTTATTAGAACTCGCTAATGGCAAAACAAGTTGATCACAACTGCTCTGCTTAAGCCCGCTAGATGCTAGGCTCCACGTGCGTGCGTAAGTACAGTCGTAGGTTCGCTGTTCCAGCTCCTAATAATTAGGAATCACAAATTTCTAGTGGGGAGGCCCGTCCCTATGGCCAAGGACGGGTACTGAAGTATCCCGTGGGCCTTACAGAGTTACAGGGCGGGCCTTGAAACCATGTGGAGGCAAGGAAGGTTCGTATTTTCACCCAAGCATACCCACGGTCCCAAAAGTAGGTCATATGGTAGCTAATATATTATTAAAATAGCTTGACTAGCCTAATAAATAGTAGTTTAAATATAATATAATAAAAAAATAATTATAATACTGACATGTATGCAAATATATAATTTATTGGATTCATAATATTAGTAATTTAACATGTAGTTAAATATTTAATTACATTTTTGTTGAGCTGATTCTACTAAGTTTTGACCTGTTGGACAGTCGGGGTTTGAGGACCCAGCGGCCCAGGGCTGGGCCAGAAGAAGTCAGGCAGGCGACATTCCTGCTCACCCGCCTATTGCCCCTAGCACTGTATCGACAAAATTTTTTGTACAGTGATTAAATTCCATAAACATCAGTATTCGAATAGGGTCCCAATCTATGTCTTGTCCTCTGACAATCTTGGTTGTCGGTCTTCTTTAAACCTTGTAATTCTATCTTCTCCTAATTAATATACCACGCCGGTTTGGCTTAAAAAATGGACCTTGGTCAGGAGGAGAGGGTTGGGGGTTATTAGAACTCGCTAATGGCAAAACAAGTTGATCACAACTGCTCTACTTAAGCCCGCTAGCCGCTAGGCTCCATGTGCGTGCGTAAGTACAGCCGTAGGTTCGCTGTTCTAGCTCCTAATAATTAGGAATCACAATTTTCTAGTGGGGAGGCCCGTCCCTATGGCCAAGGACAGGTACGGAAGTAGCCTCATGGGCCTTACAGTGTTACAGGGCGGGCCTCGAAACCATGTGGAGGCAGGGAAGGTTTGTATTTTCAAACAAGGAGACCCACGGTCCCACCGTAGGACATATGGTAGCTAATATATTATTAAAATAGCTTGACTAGCCTAATAAATAGTAGTTTAAATATAATATAATAAAAAATAATTATAATACTAACATGTATGCAAATATATAATTTATTAGATTCATAATATTAGTAATTTAACATGTAGTTAAATATTTAATTACATTTTTGTTGAGCTGATTCTACTAAGTTTTGACCTGTTGGACGGTCGGGGTTTGAGGACCCAGCGGCCCAGGGCTGGGCCAGAAGAAGTCAGGCAGGCGACATTCCTGCTCACCCGCCTATTGCCCCTAGCACTGTACCGACAAATTTTTTTGTACAGTGATTAAATTCCATAAACATCAGTATTCAAATAGGGTCCCAATCTATGTCTTGTCCTCTGACAATCTTGGTTGTCGGTCTTCTTTAAACCTTGTAATTCTATCTTCTCCTAATTAATATACCACGCCGGTTTTGGCTTAAAAAATGGACCTTGGTCAGGAGGAGAGGGTTGGGGGTTATTAGAACTCGCTAATGGCAAAACAAGTTGATCACAACTGCTCTGCTTAAGCCCGCTAGCCACTAGGCTCCATGTGCGTGCGTAAGTACAGCCGTAAGTTTGCTGTCCAGCTCCTAATAATTAGGAATCACAATTTTCTAGTGGGGAGGCTCGTCCCTATGGCCAAGGACAGGTACGGAAGTAGCCCCGTGGGCCTTACAGAGTTACAGGGCGGGCCTCGAAACCATGTGGAGGCAGGAAAGGTTTGTATTTTCAAACAAGGAGACCCACGGTCCCAAAAATAGGACATATGGTAGCTAATATATTATTAAAATAGCTTGACTAGCCTAATAAATAGTAGTTTAAATATAATATAATAAAAAATAATTATAATACTAACATGTATGCAAATATATAATTTATTGGATTCATAATATTAGTAATTTAACATGTAGTTAAATATTTAATTACATTTTTGTTGAGCTGATTCTACTGAGTTTTGACCTGTTGGACAGTTGGGGTTCGAGGACCTAGCGGCCCAGGGCTGGGCCAGAAGAAGTCAAGCAGGCGACATTCCTTCTCACCCGCCTATTGCTCCTAGCACTGTATCGACATATTTTTTGTACAGTGATTAAATTCCATAAACATCAGTATTCGAATAGGGTAGAAACCCGACCGAATTTTACTATGTCGCATGTACTATAGCAGTACACATGTATCATTGATCTGCATAAAGATGGCTTAGGGGCTGTTTGAGACTGCTCTGCTCCACGTTTTACAGTTCTGCTCCACAAAAATTTAGCTAAACAGATTTGACTTTCGATTTTTAGATCCACAAAAAATAAAAATCCAAAGTGATGCTTCATGTTTTTTATAGAACACCTCAAGAGATACTCTCTCAAATGAGGTTTTGGACTTCCTTACGGAGTTTGATAGTTTCGTCATTCTACCGCGTACTAAGTTTTTGCGACGCACACGACGGAGCAGCATTGCTGCCTCGTTTGCCCGTGCACCTCCACCGTTGGCGACGGGGAGGGACCGGCGATGGCTATGGCCGGCAGCGAGGAGAGGCTGACAACAGTTGGAGCCGATGGAGGAGAAGGCCGGCGGCAACGAGAGGCTGGCGACGGCTGAGGCAGGTGACGAGGAGTAGCCTGTCCCTCGTATCGTAGCTGGACAACGTCATGTTCTCCTACTTCCTCACGCCTTTTGTCCCAAGCCCGTACTCTACAACGTCCACAGGAAGACGATGTCGTTTGTACCGACCCACTGCAGCTCTTTGATGAATTATATGTCGATGCTTGTGTACATCATCTTTGGAGAAATATCCTGTGCAATCGTGCAATCATGCGATCTGGTGCATCCAATCAAGATCCAACGGTTACATATGAAAAAAATAAAAAAAAGTATTAGGTTTCATATGTAACCGTTGGATCTTGATTCGATGCACCAGATCACACGATTGCAGATTGTACAAGATATTTCCTCATCATCTTTCAGTGTATTTCTTATATTTTGTTATTTTTGTATAGTGATTCATTTCTTGAGTTGATTGATCAGTAGGAAATTTGTTTTCTTAGGAAAATTTATTGACTGATGAGTGACGAAAGCATCCTGCAAATTTCTAGGTAATTGCATTATTTAAGATATGTCAATAAATAAAGTATATAATAATTCACGGGTAAAATAGTATATTCCTACCAAATCATACCAAACATGAATCTAAATCTATTTTACAAATCAAACAAGTACAACTACTCCATAATGGAGCAGCAACAACTCTACTTTAAATTTGATCCCACGAGAATTTTATGGGGTGGAGTAGAATTTAGTAGAGTGTAATAGTCTCACATAAATCCTTAGTGGGTTCTAATGCCCATGACGGTAGCTCTCTGGGCTAAGGTACAGGATCCAAATCCTTGTCTAATCCAATTCCTCAGCAGTAGGTTGACTAGTTGCTAATTTGCCAAACTCTCCCTTAAAGTTGTTTTGCGTGCATCATTAGTACTGTAACTACGTGATTAGTACCGCCAATTAAGACTGACGAACTGAATGTAACATTTTAGGCACCAACTTACAATATGGTAACATATCAATTTAGTGCGAGAAATATATTATACGCTTCAGAAATCAGAAGCAAGGACACAGAGCTCAGACAGAAACATATAGTTGATAAGTCAGACTTCAGAACTTGCAGCTCAAGACAAGTACACAAGCAACTAAAAAGCTAGACTGTTCACAAATGATGATATATTAATGTCCACTGTTCAAAGAAATAGTGATGCTAAATTACTAGCAGCTTCGGCGTTCTACTATTATGGATGAATGGCAATTTGAAATATTGTATGGAGGGTACTTTTTCCTAAAAGGTTGTAACAAGCTTGTCAAGTTAATAGAAAACATACTCAAATGGAGATGAAACCCATGATTTGGTTTCAACTCTAGGCTATTCCAACTTGTCTAGAATTAAAAGGCTTTGAACAAGAAGAATAGAATAAATTTGGCTTCAACTCTAAGCTATCCCAACAACAAGAAGATTCACGCATGTTAAGGCAGTTATCCAGCAAATTTGCGAAGAAGATTTCTAGCGGCAGTAGATGATTCTAGGCTTTATGTAGCATTTTAGCATTTACCAACACGGACCAAGGTCTATTTCGCAGTAAATCAGCCCATAAAATCAAGCAAGCAAGGCAGAGTTAATTATGTGCAACGTTACACTAGTAAACTCGGTAATGTGTTTGCTAAAAAAGTGTGCAACTTTTCAATGAAGTACAGAACATTAACCTGCTTCTTGGGAGTCTCTACCTCTGAAATCTATAGAAATGTTGTAATATTAACAGATGTCAAACCTACAATACTATATTCCCTCTCATCACTATCCTTGACAGCACCAATGTCATACCAAACAAGGTATTAACACATTAAACAACAGTACAGGATCCCAACACCAGAAACGAACCAGGCACCTTAATCAGCAGATCTGCTTTGTGATCCTGACAGACACTATCTGCCCGTCCCTCGTCGTGTCTCGCATCGCCTGGAAACTTGACACCAAACCTGCCATCCACGCAATGTAAAGAGTATCAGATCATGACTACTAGCCTACCCGTGCCGGCCGTGCGGTACCGTTCACACGGATGGGCTTGGGTCTGATAGCCCTGGCCACAGCCCATGACTAGGGGTGAAAACGGATCGGATACGGACGGATATCACTAATATCATATCCTTTTTCATATATTTTTTCGGATTCGAATTCGGATTCGGATAATCCGGATACGGATACGGAGTTGAATATCATCGAATACGAATACGGAGCGGATACGAATCGAATACGAATACGGTTACGAATACTTACCGAATATCAATAATGTATTTATTTATTCACGATCACAATACACAAATGACAAATAATAGTTAACATCATATAAATCATCACGAGCGGGGAGAGAGGTGACAGGAGTAGGAGAGACCGGGAGAGAGAAAGAAAAATTAGGGTTGATAGAGTTTTAGTCAAAGTTGACTATTTACTTATTTTTGGAGTGAGAGAGATAAAGTTTAAAATTGTAAATTTGAAATATAAATGTTCGTTTAAAGTTGAATTTTTTTCTAATATCAAAATACAACATATATAATATCATAAAAAATTTCACATTTTTATGCATAAGTTTGCTATTTTTAATTCATTATGTATGTTTCTTTGATTTATATTGAAATTTGTCAAATTTGAACTACAAGTGCATGAAATAATGAACCAAAAATTGTAAAAAAAATCATAATCATAAATTTGAGTCTATTTTAAGTCAGTATCCACTAAATTGAAAGATATTTTTTAAAAAAATTGTTACGACACTCGATGGACAACATAGAGCTTAATGAAATTTTAATTCTAAAAAATTCAAATAAATTCTGAAAAATACGAGACGTCTCATGGTATCATCATACGATACAAAGATGCTGTGATAAAATTTTAAAATTATTTTGACAAAGTTTGCATCTACGATGTTAAGAAAGATGGAGATTTGAGAGTAATGAGTTAGAATGTTAAGAAGAATGTGATAGGTTTAAAAGCAAATCAATAGTTAAATCTTTGTTTAAACTTGATTTTTTTTCTATGATTAAAATACAACATATCTAGTCTTATAAAAAAATCACATTTTTATACATAAGTTTGCTATTTTTAATTCATTATGTATGTTTCTTTGATTTATATTGAAATTTATCAAATTTAAACTACAAGTGCATGAAATAATGAACTAAAAATTCTAGAAAAATCATATTCATGCATGTGAGTCTATTTTAAGTCAGTATTCACTAAATTGAAAGGTATTGTTTTAAAAAATGTTACGACATTCGATGGACAACGTAGAGCTTAATGAAATTTTAATTCTAAAAAATTCAAATTAAGTCTGAAAAATACGATACGTCTCATGGTATCATAATACGATACAAAGATGCTGTGATAAAAATTTAAAATTATTTTGACAAAGTTTGTATCTACGATGTTAAGAAAGATGGAGATTTGAGAGTAATGAGTTATAATGATAAGAAGAATGTGATAGGTTTAAAAGCAAATCAATAGTTAAATCTTTGTTTAAACTTGATTTTTTTTCTATGATTAAAATACAACATATCTAGTCTTATAAAAAAAATCACATTTTTATACATAAGTTTGCTATTTTTAATTCATTATGTATGTTTCTTTGATTTATATTGAAATTTATCAAATTTGAACTACAAGTGCATGAAATAATGAACTAAAAATTCTAGAAAAATCATATTCATGCATGTGAGTCTATTTTAAGTCAGTATCCACTAAATTGAAAGATATTTTTTTTAAAAAAAATGTTACGACACTCGATGGACAACGTAGAGCTTAATGAAATTTTAATTCTAAAAAATTAAAATTAAGTCTGAAAAATACGATACGTCTCACGGTATCATCATACGATACATAGATGCTATGATAAAAATTTAAAATTATTTTGACAAAGTTTGCATGTACGATGTTAAGAAAGATAGAGATTTGAAAGTAATAAGTTAGAATATTAAAAGAAATGTGTTAGGTTTAAAAACAAATTAATAGTTAAATATTTGTTTAAACTTTTTATATAATTAAAATACAACATATATTAATTTATGGAAAATTTGGATATTGTTATATGTCAATTTGCTATTTTTCATTAATTCATTGTGTTTCTAAAATTTAAATTGAAAGAACTAAATTTTTTATTTATTAAAAAATTTTATCTGTTTAAATTTATAGAAATTTATCCTATTTTTAAAATACATATTTTTTTAAAAAATATTCTTTATTTTTTAAAAAAATGTTTTTTTAAAAAAATAAAGAAGATTTTTTATTTCAAATCCATGGGCGGTTGGGCCATCAGGCCATGGCGGTGGCCTGGTGGGCCTGCCAGCCAAATCTAAACCATCGGGCCATATAAAGGCCTGCAGTGTGGCCAGTGGGCTTATATTTTTAATGGGCCGGATATCCGAATAAGAACTATCCGGATTATCCGAATCCGTATCCGAATCCGACGGATATCAGACATATCATATCCGTTTCCGTATCCGAAAAAATATCCGAATCCGAATCCGTATCCGAAAAATCCGTATCCGAATCAAAAAAATCCGAATCCGAATCCGTTTTTCCGGATACGGTCGGAAACTATCCGAACCACTTTCACCCCTACCCATGACAACATATCCCTCATTTTGCCCATGACTAACACAAATAAGACTTAAATTTTTTACATATTATAATATTTAGAAAGAAAAAACATCGTATTTTGAAACTTACATGACCTAGATGGACCCCATTCTAATGCTCTCATAGAAAGGATGAGTCTTAGCTAAAAACAAAAGTCACGTGCAAGGTGAAGACTCGCTCGTAGGCTCATGGTTGGCTTAGATCCATCATTTGCATTGCAGTAGAGGCAGCTTTAGTCGTTGAATGGGAATGACAATTGTCTCTTCTTCTTGAAAAGCTACCACGCACTGCTGTTAGGAGCCAACACGTCGTTTGGGTCGCCAGGAAGATGGGCAACGTCGTGACGCGACGACCACAAATGGACGCGACGAACACATTAAAAAACAGTACAGGAACCCAACACCAAAAACGAACCAGGTACCTTAATCAGCAGATCTGCTGTGTGATCCTGACAGACACTATCTGCCCGTCCCTCGTCGTGTCTCGCATCGCTTGAAAACTTGACACCAAACCTGCCATCCACGCAATGCGAACAGTATCAGATCTGGACTACTAGACTCGAAACAGAAAGTAATGCTCGCTTCAGTTCATGCCCATACCCTCGTTGGAGTTGGACGGGAGGTTGGAGTTGAGGGCAACAGCATAGATGGCACGATGCGCCTTGGGCTGCGGATCGTCACATCTCCTAACCCAAGACTTTGCACTGAGAACACCTGCACCGGCAGCACCAGATCGACGCTATCCATGTCAGACGTTGTGAGAGTGTCGTCTTATTATCAAGCATTGTAATTGGACCAAGTACTCGAATGGCCAAATGGTCCGGGAACGAACATGAAGCGGATTCTTGAGCGCGGCGACTGGCGTTGAAGATGGCGCAGGCTGCGGTGGCGGTCTCCTCGTTGTTGTAGTGGTCGCCCAGGTCCTCGTACTCCCAGGTCCCATTCCAGAAGCTGTCCTCCAGGAACAGCTCACAGTGCCGAGCGTCCAGAACCTGCAGGACCCCTGCAACCAGCCAACCACACATAACATCTCAACCAAATTAGGCGAGCAACTAGCGCCACAATGGTAGGACCGACGGAAATGGATTACCAGTTCCACACATCCTAGCGTCTGTCAACTCACCTGAGCAGGTGTTGATGGTGCACTTGGAGCACTGCACCAGATGAAAGTCTGCAAGATTCAGCAAGGGCAAAACAAATGTCAGTAAGATCCCAACACAACTTAACCAGAACTGCAAGCGAGCCAGGAATTGATGGAATGGTGGACGAGAAGATGGGCACGTACCGGCAATCCAGATGCCAGGACGCGCGTTGGAAAGCATGCACGCGCCGGTCATCTCAATGGCGATGTGCGGACCGTCGTCCTGCGGCGGCAACCACCGGGGCAGCGCCAGCATCGCCGTCAGGAGCATGTGCGGCGACTCGAGCAGGAACCCACCAATCCTGTAGGCACCTGCGCCACGACACCGGCGCCTCGTCACATAAACCGATCAAAAAGAAACAGGGAGAGATCAAATTATTGCCGCGACGTCGTTGCGCGGCGCTTACCGATGTGCCTCTTGCTCCGGAAGAACAGGTACGAGTGGGCGCCGTCTGGAGGTAGCAGAGAGGGGCACGTGTCATATCAGTGCGTTGGACCAGGTGTCAATGGGAGGGACGGGATGCGGTAGGAGCTTACTGAAGGCAGCGGTGTAGAGGAGGCGCCAGGAGCGGTGTAGCGGGCGAGGAGGGTACCGGTCGGCGTTGGCGAGGAGGAGCGAGAGATCGCGGAGGAAGGCGTAGCGCCAGATGGACTCGTCGGCGAGGAGGCGGCGGAACCAGCGACAGGTGGAGGAAAGGCGCACCAGCTCAGCGCCGAACAGGTACTTGGCCACCTCCGTCCACAAGTCCACCTCGTACCTGCAACAAAGAGGAGAAAAACCTTCAGAATTCAAATTTTGTAGTATTTGACGACATATTTGCGGCGTATTACATCCTCTGGTACCGGATAGTGTTTGGTTCCTAGACTAAAGTTTAGTCCGTGTCACATTAATTTGAAGGATTAAACTTAAACTAATTATAAAAATAATTACAGAATTGAAGGATTATTCTCGAGACAATTTTTTTAACCTAATTAATCCATGATTAGCAAATATTTACTGTAGCATCACATTATCAAATCATGACGTAATTAGGCTCATTAGATTCGTCTCGCGAATAATCCATCGATTATGAAATGAGTTTTATAAATAATCTACATTTAATACTCCAAAATAACATCCAAACATCCGATGTGACGTGACTAAAATTTGAGACTAAAGATCCAAACACCCCCTCAATGTTGAGAAATCTAATCAAATCTAGTAGAAAGTGCAGGCATCATGCATGTAAAGAAGTTGAGGTGGCCCAGAAAATTTCGAGAAAGATTTGAGTTGTCATTAAAAAATGTGTTACTTAATCATTTGTTACTTATATAGATACCTACGTAATAAATGTAAATAATATTCAAACTAACCAATAATCGAAATCACTTTTATAAATCATTAAATATTCCAAATTTAGAAAGCATAGAACAACGGTTATTCGAGCCCAAGAAGCTACTGTCGCACTAACCAGCACTCTGCTCCTACGAATTTGAATCCAAACGAATAACAAATGGTACTTCAAACGCGCAGAGCAGTTCTATATTTGTAATCAAACGCGACAAGCAGAAATTAAATTTGCAATGCAGTGTGGACCGTTATTTAAAGTAAAATCCAACTTAACGAAAATCGAATCATCTTGTAGCTGCAAGCCTGCAAGGTATCCACATCCCGCCGCACGCACTTAATTACGAGCAGGATGCAAGTGGAAGCGTCAAGTCACAATCCAGAGCCAGAGGATTCAAACAGTAACACGAACTGCTTAACTGGGTTAAGTTGCAATCCCTTAAAAATCAAATTGAAAGCACAAAGCGAGATTCAAATCACCGTAATGTGCAAATGCGAACACAGACAAACAATTCAATATTATGGCGATTTGCAAAGGCCGGCTCATCACAAATGCTCAAATCAACCCCGACGAATTCCAAGTCCGTTCAAACCAATTCTCTTCCCGGGCTTCCTCCAATCCACCAAACTTCCAGAAACAAGCACACACATCGCAACCAAAATCAATTAAGAAACCAATTCAAAGGGCAACAGCGTCAAAGTCTCAATGCACCATCACGAAGCTACGCGCGCGCCCACACACAGAGAGAAAAGGGAACAGTTTACCAGTTGAAGGGACGGCGACGGTGAGCGATGAAGGAGACGCCTGGTAACCTGCACGCCCGGAGCGGCGCCTCACACGGCTCGCACGCGGATGGATGAATCCCAGCGACCGGACTCTGGATGGTCACCGGCAGACAACTCCCCCGCCTCCTCATCGCTTGGCGGCGCGCAGGAGCCGGCCGCAAGGACTGCCCCTTCGCGCGCTTCCTCGCCGGCTGTGACGAGACGAAATCGGGATCGACGAGCGGCGGCCTCGGGCGCTTCCTCAGCTCCATCCCCCTCTCGCTCTCGCTCTCGCGTGTTCCTTGCGGTGGCCGGAGGAGGGAGATCGCTTTGCCCATGCAGCGGCGGGCGGCGACGTGTGCTGCGTCATGCGTGTGCGTGAAGAATGCGTGTATAAATAGGCGCCGGGGAGGCGGGGAGAGACGAAGAAATTTGAAATGGCTGAAAGATTTGAACCGGAGCTGAGGTGGCACTGTGACACGTGGCAGGAGTGTCTGTGATTTTGAAGGTGATGGCAGGGTAATTTTGGTATTTCATCTCAGAACATACGCTGCCTCTCACTGGCATGTTGGACCTACAACAACATCCAACTGGATAGACCCCACCAGCCAGTGGATGCAGCTGGTGTTTTAGCTTGTAAGACGAGACTTCAGCCATAGTCGCATCTTTGGGTGAGATCTGTGTTCTGGAAGTTTGACGCCCGAACATAAAATACTTTTTTCTGCAAAAGAGAAATAGAAATATTACAATATCACTATCTGTTAAAATCAGAAACTGTACAGAAACAGTCTGAGCAGTGGAGTAGCTGTGTCATACAGAACCAGGTGGTGCAGATATGTCAAATGGAGGCAATTTAGCAAGGCAAACAGAGAATTATGCAGCCAATGATTTTGTATACGAAATGTCCGAGTCTGATTTGGCTCCAGAAACCATGAAATCAATATTTTATACAGATATGAAGTTGCGATGTTACAAAAAGTGCATAGGGTGATGCATTTATACAAAACATATAGCTTGATCTGTTCATCAATAAAATCTGGATTGAAAGGAGTGCAACGAACAAGCAATTCTGGGGTGGGGGAAGCAGTATTGCAATGACACGGGCAAGCACCTAGATGCATCCTGATTTCAGAGCACTGAAGCATGCCCCTGAACTTCACCATCAGGTCAAAGTTCAGTGTCACAGAGCTTCACCATCAGGTCAGACACCATTCGCCGAGCAAAAGGGATGTAGCTCAAACTATACCTGGGGATAAAAGGAGGAGAATATGGAAGCATAATCAATTAACTAGTTAATCTGCCGACAAGATTTTGCTCTAGCAGGTCAACCAACTACAAGGGCATATGGGAAATAAAGATACAAGCACTCAAGCAGTACTGACGTCGCAGATAAATAAAAGATATGCACAGTGCAATGTTTCCAGTGGAGATTTATACACTGGCACTAGTGTGTGCTGCTGTTACACGTCAATTGCAAACAGCCAACAACCCAAATGGAGGATTAACTAACATATGCAAAGGGAACTACAGGCTGCTAGTCAGCCTTCATGTGTTTCTGTATTAATCCAGATGCTGATGCTTCAACATTCCACATTGGACATAGCAGAAACTGAATGTGCTAAAACATACATGGATTTAAAATAATTTGGCAAGAAAACATACAACGCAAACATACATGCAATGAATGAATGAATACATGAAGTTGATTCATGTAAAAACAAGAGAGCATACACATTTCTAAAATCATGGTACTAGCAAGAACAGTTTCATGAATTTTTGTTAACATGAGAACACTCAAAAGATCGAAACAGGAGTCCTCTATGGACTATGGAGATATTAACCACATCCATCTTGTAATTGTCCTATCACATGCAGCACAATAGCTGTGTCCTAACTAAAGGCAAGTTTTGTTTACCACTTTTTTATGCAAAGCACAGAAAATATTATTCTAATATTATGATCTTTTTGTGAAGCATATATCAATTTATTTAGGGCATACTTGCAAGTACAACCAATACTATAATGATAGCTTACGACCCATAAATTGCTAGCATTATTTTAATAAAAATCTTACCAAAACAGGGCACAGATCTCACATATGATCGCAATCAACGTTAGCAGCTTGGAATGGATCTGCGTAGTTAAAGCACATAAAGACCACCATAGTCCGTAGTAAGCATGAGATTTGAATGTTTCTCATTCAAATAAGTGGTTTACTTAGATAGATATAGTCCACAAGAAAAACAAGGAAGCTCAAACAGTACTAACCCAAAGAGCAAAAAATAGAGCCAAAACAACAAATCCAACATAAATAGCTGTTGCGTACACACGAACTGGGTCAAGCATCATCCTCAACTGTTGGTTTGGTCCCATTAGGAAGGCTGTGCTGCCAAATAAAGGTTCATGTCAACATATGACAAACAATCAAGAAGAAAATTGGTAACTGCTGAAATGCAGTAAATAAACATATATGCCAGTCTGATATTTGAGAGTAACTCAATTCACACTAGAAAAGTTTGACACTCTGGACATTTCAGAACCAATTACAGGGGCTATCACTAAGCTAATCTGGAAAATAATGATAAATGAAAAAAAGTCTGCATAATCACCTCCCAACTGCCAGTATGTTTCCAAATGTGAACATGACTGCAAATTTGATGGGTCGGACAAAAACTAGAAGTGACTGCACAAGAAAATGATTAGTACATGACTTGTCATGAAGATTTCAAAGTCATCACAGAAAAACCAACAATTCAAAGTGCAGACAATGTTTGCTATAACTAAAGTCTCTTAAACAGCCTACTATTTATAACATTATAGCATGTAGACCTAAGTTCCTAACTATACAAATTTCAAAGCTCTCATGGAATTCAGTCAATGAACTTTTGTCTTCTTATCCAGGATAAATTCAACAGATTTTCTTATGAGTGTAACCCTACTTTTCTAGTGTTAAGATCTACAGTGCAACTAAGAGGAAGATAGCACTAGTTCTCTTGGATGACAGAATAAAACTTAATCATGTGTTATTGGGACAAGTAACTCTAACAACCTACTCTTGTGAGTTGTGACTAACCCAGTTTGTTCAGATAAAACTGCACATCAAATATATGACATAACACTTTATGCACATCCAAGAATTATACTGGGTATTACTATTTTTTTCTTAATCGCATTGTGTATAGGATCCAGTTGGCGGAAATAGCGGTGCCTACAAAGTTAATTTGTCATCTACACGACAAACTAGCAGCCGCAGGCAAAAACTGCAACGGCGTACCAGGATCATCAGCGCCAGTCCAGAAACCAAGCACGCGGCGAAGCCGTAGACCCTCTGGACCAGGGAAGGCAAGAGCACCAAAATCAGATCGACCAAACCAAGACATTTGTTCCTGCACACGAGTGGGGGTTTCAATTCTAGAGCTTGACCTGGACAGGGGAGAGAGCGCAGAGGCCCTCGGTGTCACCAAGGATGGAGTCTTCCGGCTGCTCCTCATCGTCGCCACCGGCGAGGGCGCGGTGGAGGCGGGTTAGGGCGTCCATCATCGACCAGGGTTGAGGCGGAGGGGACAACAACTCGCCCGAAATTTGTAAAAACGCCGCTTTGGCAGTGATGAAGCCATATATTTAATTAACACCCTAGCCATATATTTAATTAACACACTAATTGGCCCATTAATCTGGAGTACAATAAATCGGTTAGTCAACCCCGATTAATTGGTGGTCAATCAATTAATCGTCACTCACTGATTAATCTTCTCACTGAGCAGTCGTCTAAGTCGTCTAGATCAACGCCGCCGTCGTCAGATCCGTGCCACCACCGACGAATCCAAGCCACTGTTACAGATCCGCGCCGCCACTTCTGCCAGATCTGCGCCGCTGCTGTCGGATCCGGGCTGCCGCCCCCATCGAATCTGGGCCGTCGTCGACAGATCCGCGACGCCGCCAATAGATCCAGGCCGCTGCTGGATTTGCCCCACACCGACCTCGAGCTGCTGGATCCATCGTCCAAGTCTTACTGATAAAAAGGGAGAAGAAAGAGGCATATACGAAAGAGAGAACGAGAGAGGTAGATGGGCATGGGCACGGGCAGCGGCGGCCATAGAGGAACTAGAGGGGAGAGCTGAGAGAGAGAGCGCGGGCTTGGCACCGGGCAACACATGCAACCTGCTGTCAAAGAGGGACCCGTCAAAGAGAGTAGGGGGCAGTCGGCGAGCTCTGCCACAGATACAGTCATACAGTGAAACATAATGAAAGAGATAAAATAAAATAACTGATAGAAACATAAACATGTAAAAGTAAAGAGAGACAAAGAGATTGATATAAAAACTCTAATATGTTATTTAATTATTTATCGACCGATTAATTCAGTTAATCTCCGATTAACCGATTAATCCCTATTCAGTGGTCGGCCGATCAGCTATCGATCACCGATTTTTCTAACACTGCACTTTAGTTTGTTTATATTGTAAAAACGCCACTTACATCGTTGACAATTATTAATTATAGTATTTTTGGTTTTTCTCTCCATTTTGAATTTTTTAAAACCAAAATAATAATACCAAATACCCGGGCTACCCTTGCATTTACACTCTAAATTAAAAAATGTTGTCTTCATTAAGTTAGCACTAATGACGATTAAGCCACTCATGGAGTCATGGTGATGGATCGATTTTAGTGGCACGCATGTAGGGTCGCCTTGATATTTTTGTGGCCCGGTGCGGAACAAAAAAATAGAGGCCCCATTCACCATAAATATACAAAATAATATTGAAAATTTAGTGCCATTAACGAATCTCACACTAATAAGTTTAAATACAAAGGAGAAATATCTCTAGATTATTTAAAACAATTTCTTCTAACATGCTTGTTGTCCGTGACTTGTAAATAATTTGCAACTGAGCTTTATTAATATTTGTGAGGCCTATTAGTATACTAAATTTTGGAGGCCCCCCTACTTTCAGAGGGCCCGGTGCGGTCGCACTGCTAGCACTGGCCCAAAGCCGGCCCTGCACGCATGTGCAGTGCCCTCCCAAGAAGCACAGGAGCTTGCAACGCTACACCTACAGCGACGACAGAGATGCTACATGCAGAAGGGGTTCATGTGATACGGAAGCGCCGGCGGCACCACGAGCGGCGCGTACCCGCCTCCGCCGTTGTAGTTGCTCTCCGGCGACAAGGATGTGGCTGATGCTGATGAGAAGGAGTTGTTGTCGATGGACGCTTCGGCAGCGGTGGGCTTGTTTAGGCTCAGATGGCAAGATAAGTTTAGGTATTTGACATTATTATTTTGGTTTAAAAAATTCAAAATGGGAAGAAAAACCTAAAATGATATAATTACTAGTTGTCAACAATGTAAGTGGCGTTTTTACATTACATTGTATCGAGTGGCGTTTTTACATTGTCAACAAACCAAAGTGGTATTTTTACAAATTTCTCAACAACTCGCCCTACCTGATTAGAGAAATCCCAACTCCCAACTAATGCTTTTTAGGCGTGGTAATAGTTGAGTGCCCGTACATTAAAAACAGAAAATTTTGCAACATTAAAAAATACTATGTAAATAGAGATAGGCGAAGCTGAAGAGTTTTGTTTGCTATGAGAAAAAGTGGTGGTGGTGACAGACTCACCACCATTAGCTTCTAGTATAGATTATATTTTATCGTGTTTATAATATATCATTTCTAAAAAGATATCATCTTTAAAAAGTATGCTCTTAACCATAATTTCTTAGTGTGAGCATGTTGTCAATTTTTTATATACCTTTATCTAATTTATCTCTACATTCTATCCAATCTCTTTGCATCTCTATATTGGATGTTGGAACGACATAGTATCTAAATTTAGACACTATTTCTTTATGTTCTATATCTCTCTTCATTAATGTATTTGTAACAACAAGAAAATTTCTATATAGCGGTATAATAAATATCTAAAATGCCATTCTACACGAAGGGTTGGGATTACATAAGATGATATGTAAATTTTAAGGGAAAGTGGATCCATGCCATTACAATTTTATGATTTTGGAGAAATGCCATTATAATTCACATATTTAGATTCATGCCATTACAATTTTAGAGAACTCCAAACTATACCATTATAAATTTAGAGAATTCCGAATATATCATTATAATTTAGAGAATCCGAAATATGCCATTACATTTTCAGAGAGCAGCAATTCTAGAATAGCATAAATCTACATATGCAAATTATAATGGTCTTTCTCCAAAGTCACAAAATTATAATGGCATAAATTGAATTATTCCAAATTTAAACCTATTTTAAGAGTGAAAAAATAAAACATGTAGTGAATGATAAAGTAGTAATTGTTTTTTAGTTTATATGTAATTTAATGTAACTTTAAATGAACTAAGCATATAGGTATAAAACTGAGTCAACTATATAGATACTTAGTTTTTTATTGGATTATATTATTAGTTTATTTTTAAATTACGGCTTTATTTGGTACAACTCTAACTACGCTATGTTGTATAATAGAATAGTGTAAACTTTATTTTTAGTTCAAAATAAAAACTAAATTGCTTAATTAAATACACTCCATCAATGTACAACTCTAGATCTAGGATTTTTTAGAGCTAGATTTGATCAGTTCTAAAAAATTCTCAATCTTGAGTTGTGCCAAATGAAATATGTTGGCGAAATACAGAACTACGCAACATATTCCAACGTTTAGAACCTCAAAGGGTTTGAAGTGTAAATAGGGATTTGAACTATGCTTAAGATCTCCAAAGCAGAAAATGACGTTCGAGCATAAGTTTTATTGATTGGCACTACAAGTGTTGAGTTCCCTCTCTCCTGCTAAGAGGAGGGTATTTAAAGGTATAGTAATAATAGGGTAATACTAGTTTACCCCTACGTACAACTGACTATTACAATACTATATAGTAAATTATATAGAGGCAATTTAGTAACACTCTATGTGAATAAAGTCAAGATGCACGTCTTGTCAGAGGGTATGGGGAGCCCATGGTTTTGACATCACATTTGAGCAGTTTTAACATGTGTAACTGTTGGTGCGTTTTTTTTGTCACATTTTGACACACGTGTGGCTTGGGAGATTTGCTTAACTCCAGTGCAGGTCCTACGTTCTTAGAAAAAGGGAAAATTACTCACATGCCATTATAATTTTTAGAAATTGCCTATATGCCACTGTCAGTGACTGTGGCGGCCCCCATCTGTCAGTGACACACCGATGGCATATTGGCAAACCGTAAAAATTGTAATGGCACGGAAAAAATTAAACCCTTAGAAAAAAGAGGTTCAAGGTGTGTCAATCAGTTTGATCCTGCAACTGATAAGTAACATATAGAATAGTATCAGTAGCATAGCCTATTAGCTATCGAGTCGATGACCACAGTAAGGGTAGGATATTCGTGGATTATTATGTTGATTGGTCGTTAGAGCCGATGACTACGAGCGAAGCGATCGGGCGAGCATGCCATCGGCCGATGAGCTAGACAGTTTGCACATATGGGCCGATGATTGCTTTTTCGATGGCAAATAAGATATAGCATTGAATTGAAGATAACCTATCGGCTTGTACTCCAACAAAAATAAATAAATGTGCTAGATAACATGTCTATATCATGAAAATCAACGCAATAACTAGATCGATTCTAACCAAGACAGTAGGTAATCACAATGATCTTAATAACATGTCAAAGTATTAGGCATGCTTTATTTAGATGAATGGTATACAACATAAAAAAGATACAATAGCAAGAGATGCCAGACTTAACCGATGAAGCCTCAAACTACCACACATAGATCACATCAATCTAAGAGATCAATCTGATGCAGCCTTATACTTAGCCAATACATCGCGATAAACCAGTGATCGTACTGTTTCAACCAATGTCTACAAGAGGTCAAATTGATGTAGCCGTGAAGACACTAACCTAGTCGATACGATCGTCGAGGGTGGCGGGACTCACCTCTTCGTCAGAGATTAGAACGATGTATCCTAGCTCCGAGTGCCAAATCTCGCCGGGATTAACCTTGGGAAGCCAAGGGTGGCGATGCGCTGAGTAGTTGTTTGATAGAGATGTGTGTTTAACCTAACTGAGGGATACATATTTATAGTCCGAAGACTTGCCATCCAAGCAATCTATCTTAACCAATTCTTGATAAACTTAATCTTCTCATCATTGGCTCCTTCTTATCCGACAATGTTGTAACGGATGGGCTTCGTTCTTTGACCATCTTTGACCAAACTCTTCATGACTTTCGTTGACCGTACGACATCCTTGGTGGGTCCTGGGCTTTACTAAATCTTGGCGTAAATAGCAACCCATTTGCGAGGGAGGCTCCAACATATCTATCAACTTTGAGCCCTTAGCCTTCGGAAGGTCTTGTGGTGACTTAAGCCGAAGCAGTGATTTTAGTATTTGGAGGGGGCTTCATAATCCCTGTTATTATTAACTTGTTATGACAATAGTATTTTCCCCCAACATTAGCCCCTCACATGTGGCTCTTCATCAGAAGGGGTAAAATGTGCCTCGATGAATAATAACTTCGAGCAGTCTCCTTAGAAGCCATACACTCTAGATCTCGTCTTTTAACCAGGCGTAGACCAAGCATTAAATTCGAGATGGGTAAAAAATCACCAAAAACCAAAAACTAAACCGAATTAAAAAACAATGATTTTTGGGTTTTCTAAAATAATTTGGTTTTCATTTAGGCAAACTTCGGTTTTTAGTTTTCAGTTCGGTTTTTATCTTCTGAAAAACCGAGCTAACTACAAAACTGAACAAGTCTATTGATCTTTGCAAAACCGAACAAGTCTATTGATCTTCAAGTTGTATCTATTCTGGTACTCATGGCCCAACTAGCTAGCCCAAGCTCCTAGCCCAATTGTCCAATAAGGGCCAAGACAGTCAGGACACACATGGTCCAAAAAAAGGCCTAGTTGTACTAGTTGCATATGGTCTCAAGTGGCGCGCGTGGCAATGCCATCGGCCACCTGCCACCCATGCTACGTGTTGCGAGTCGGTAAAAACCAAAACCCAAAAAAACTAAACCAAAAATTTTCGGTTTTTTCATTCGGTTTTATTAGTTTTTACATGTTATTCGGTTGCTATTTTTTGAAGACCAAACTTTTTATAAAACCAAATAAAATGACTAAACCAAACCGATTAAAAACCGAATGCCCAGCCCTACGTTAAATGACCTGTAGAACTTGATGGGACCCCTTAGAAACTCCAAACGTGCCGAATAGGCCAAAAACCAAAAAACAAATTGGTCGTCCCGCTACATGCGCTCGACCTTTTTTTACCTTGGCCCCCACCAATCATAGACCATGGAAGGTTCCTGCTGGTGTGGTAAAACCGGCTCTAGGGAGTGCATCGGGTGCCGTTCACCACATATAAAAAATCCCTTAGCCCATGTGCTCAGTTCATGCCAGACGCACTTCTGCTCTCGCTCTCATTCTTGCTCTTACTCCTTGTTAGACTTAGCCATCAATCTTGAAGTCCCTCCTTTGATATTTCTCAACATAGAGCTTCAGCTTCATGAGATGAAAAATAAGTCCTCCACAACCAAGTGCCACCCAACCATGTGAGGGTCTAATTTAGTGAAGACTCAAGCAGCACCGCAACGACACTAGAGGGTGCTTCAAAGCACTATAGGCCACATGACCTCTAGCCTCCAACATATCTATATGAATGAACCCTTGAGCTAAAGAAGACGCGCTTGATGATAGACTCCATCCATGATGCCTACGCAGGGAAGGTCTACAAGTCGATCAACTTTCGACTCTCAAAGCACAAAGTGGTCCCTGCTCTAAGTGGCGATGAGACTATGATCTTCAAGGCCTTCCTAGAGGTCGGGCTTGGGATCCTGGTGACTGAGCTATTGGGAGAGGTACTTCAAATGTACAACCTCCAACTTCCCCATCTATCTCTAAATTCCACTACCTGCCTCACCATCTTTGAGTGGGACATGAGGATGGAAGGGTGTGAGGGTTGCGCAGACATCTTTGCGGTCCTGCATGATGTGAATTGCTAGCTGAAGTAGAGGGTTGGTGTAGATAGGGTCACTAGGGTCTTGGTCTTTGGGATCATCAACTTCCTGCTCTGCCAATACTTCAACAACTGCTTCCCGACAAGGTCGTCCAATCACAAGTGGTGCTCAAAGTAGGACTATAATGGTTTTATATCTCCATTGGAGAGGACTCCTCCCTTCGCAGCACCAATGCCTACATCATGTACCACCACTAAGCTAAGGTGGCGGAAAAACACAACCACCATCAAGTCCAGGGTTCAACTACTGCAAATGGTGGCCCAAAATATGAGCATGAGGGACCTGGCTTAGGAGTTCATCACCCTCCGAAAAAGCCCATTCTTGATCAAGTGGCCCAAGGATGTATTGGTGAACTCCGCACTTGGTGAACTGAAGAATATCCCTTCAAAAATCATCGGTAATACTTTGAAGCCTTGCACGCCCCACAATTTTGTGCTTTGAATGCATTACTCATGACCATCATAATCTCTATGTTTAATATTCAGCCAAGCAGTTCGATCTGACATTGGAGGAGGTGGTCAAGGCGGTTGAGCGTGTCATGGGGCCCTCGACCATGAATAAAAAAAAGTAAACGCATCGCCCTCATCAGAACATGGGAGACATACAACCATGTATGGCTTTACCTCAAAGCCGAAGAGATCTACATCTCCCAGAACCCATGACCTCTGGTGAAGGATCGAAGTGAAAGAGACTTGATGACGATGAAAAGTAGTCAGCTTCATCGCTACAATGCCAGCAAGGCCCAACTATCTCTAGGGAGTCGACAAGATCACCGCCTTCGACTTCAACTACTAGGGCTTTGGATGTGAGGCCACTATTGCCCCCAAGTCTAGCCCCTGTAGTGGTGACCGAAGGGGTCCCCCATGACCCAAAATAGGGTTCGAGGTCGGTGGCCTTGCTAGTCCGCACAGAGGTGGACTAGGAAGGTCTCTTTGACCCTTTAGATTGCCTTGGACCTCTCCCCCATTACAAGGGAGGTTAGAGGTAAATGATAGTATTGATCACTTTGTAGTCTCTTCACAACTTATTTTGACTTAACTTTTTTAGTAGACTCTGCCGCTAATGATTTGGTGGACCCCAATGTAAATCAAGACAAAGGTGACAAGACAGTAGAAAGTGGTAGAAGGGTCTAGGGACGACACCTGCAAAGGGGAAGCAAAGAGCATAGGGGATACTCTTGGATGACGACGATAAGGAGGAGTCCAAAGATGATGCATCTTGTGCAACCCCTTCAAATGAAGGGGCCGATGTCCTCACTCGAAGACCAACACTAGAGGGGGTGGAAAGTAGGTCCCTCTATTGAGGCCCTTCATCTCGTAGGGACACCGCTAGGCGATATGATGTCTCAGTTCTTTTGAGGCGGTGAGGGCCTTGCAATTGTGACGTGGTGACATGTATGGCTCAATATCACCATGAGGACCTCAGTCGACTGCCGAAGAGGCCGTACTTAAGGTATGTAGATCCATGGTATGATTCGCCAACTCTTTGCAGTTTCTCTTTTAACAACCCTTATCCCTTCACAGGCCTTCACTTGATCCATGGAGTTACTCGTGACATTGACTGCAAGAGGAATTCATCAGGAGGAGCAGCAAAAATCTCCACTGATAGGCTTCGTAGGCCTCCCAACGGCACCGATAGGCTGAAGTGACTATTGACACACTAAGGGGTGAGATCCAATAGGAGTGCAAAACTCAAGCTTCGATGGCCTCGGAAGTGGAAGAGATTAGCCAGGCCAAAAGTCTTTGGAGGCTGAAGTCGAGGGGTTTTGCATCGCCAATCAAGCTTTGTAGGTTGAGAGGAACCAAGCTGTCCGGGAGGATGATGTGACTATATACACACTAAGTGGTGTCTTGACGTACCTAGCAATCGTGTGTTGGATCCTAGACTTCGACACTAGGACTTGGTCTAGATTCATCTTGGGTTCCTTCAGACCACTACCCGCATCATGAAGAAGACCTTGGTGGGATTCGCTACAACGGTGGGAAGTGTGGTGGCCAAGGGTACTCCAGCTTCTTCATGAAGTCAATTGCTAGCACCTTGCCATGGTGACCTCCATGGCGAAGGTCGACTTCGGTGGTCCCCGGACTAACCTCACCCGCTCTAGAGGTAGTCAAGGACTAGAATGTGTTCCAAGAGCCTTGGAAGGCTTAGGCGAAGGATGCGGTCCTCAAGATCTTACAAGAGGACTGATCGTAATGAGCACAGCAGGGCATCAAGCTTTGCCCACAGTGGCCCCTTTGGCAACCTCAGACCCCCTCCTCAGATGGTGTAGATCTTAGGCTCCCTTTTTGCATTTCATGTAATACTTTGATGTAGTTTTGAACAAAACATTAATGAAATGCAAGGACATTTTGAACTTGCTTAGGACCAAGCTATGAACACCAATATTTGCTAGGGAATAGGGGAGTTACGCTAGCCGACAAATTCAAAATTTTCGCCCTAAGCCCAAGACCCATGCGCGTGTGAGATCATAGATTGTTAACTTCTAGCATGAGAAGCGCTAGGTGCAACGGAAGAAGATGTCGAAGAAGCATGTCAAGCCTGTCCTCGCTTCGTCCCAGCCATTTCTCGCCAATCCAATCGTGAATACGACGTAGTTTTTCACGTGATGAAGTCTATGAGCTTCGCTATTGGAGAAACGCCTCCATGGTATTCACACGTACATGGATGGAGTACCTACCCACTACAGCGTGCTAGCACCACATGTGAGAGACGGGAAATCCTCGACCTCAACTATTGAGATCGAGAAAGGGATGAGAGGGAGTCTTTGGTGGATAGGTCTAAACTATGCTTAAGCTTTATACTCCAAGACCTCCTCCTCCTCTCTTTATATAGGGCTGAGAGCCCCTGGTCATACCACATCTCAAAACCCACAAATCGGTTACAACCAATTTGTGTGTAATAGATCCAATCTGTATACCCACATTGGAACTTCTGATCCTAGATCAGCACTTCTGACAAGGTATTTTGGTCTCTCGATTCAGTATGATACCGTAACAGACCCAATCTATTTTCTCCCACCTCGAACTTTCGATACACATATTGGAACTTCTGATCCAGTACAATTTTCCCGATTCTAAATCGAAACTTCCGATTCGTCGGAACTTCCTATACCATATCAGAACTTCTGAAGAAACTTTTGCTCTCTGACTCGAGTCTAGAAAATAATCGGAACATCCGATTCCAAATTGGAATTTCCGATTCATGTTGCGAACCCAACCAATGGAACTTCTGAAGTCGGTTTCGCTCTCTAACTCGTGTCCCAAAAATAATCAGAACTTCCGATACTACCTATCGGAACTTCCGATACATGGAATTTTCTTGGGCATATCCATCAATATTGACATCGAGATACTCGAAGCCTCGGAGGCAATTTGTCATCAATGGGTAGTTTACGAAGTATCTAGGATTAAAGGTCGACCACAATTTAAAATATCAAGGGGCCCTACTAGTGAGGTTCTGATTGAAGTCACTGTGAACTATTATCTTCCCCTAACTTGGCTAGATTCGATGAAGTCATCCTCGAAGTCGGAGGAGCGCAGCCCCCATGAGCGCCTGAGGTAATTAATGACGAGGTGCTCGATTTTACGTCCTTCAACTCATGCCCTCCTACTACTCAGACTTGGGCTGACCTTCGAGGAGTGAACGATTTAGTGAGTGGCAAAGCGGAGTCATTCACGTAGTGGCAAACTCCTTGAGCCGAGGGGCTCGTGCAAAAAAGAGCTAGAAGAATCAATGATCCACAATTTTAGCGAAGCATGCCCGCTGGTTGTTAGGTTTTGATAGTGCCATTTCGTAATGTCCCTTTTTTGTTTTTACTTCACATTTGTAATTCGTATCATTCATGAATAAAAGTGCATTTCAACACATTGTATAATTCAAAGTGTAAACTAGCCATCATTATGTATCAAACTTATACCAAAGCACACTATGAACATATGCAAAAATCCTTGCCCCCTTTCTAATGGTGGGTATGAGCTTTGGTGAAAGCATTGTACGAGCAATGTAATGCGACATAGATGGACTTCACACGTGGTTTAGAGCCACATAGATGTACATGGACTCTCTAAGTCTAGGCTTTGAGTCTTTGGTCGCTTTGGACCTTTGTGGATGCTTCGATCTACCGCTCGGAATCTCTTTATTTTACCGCTCTAGTCCCGAGGGTACTTTTAGCGATAATGGTGGAGTGGATCACACCAATTTTTTTAGGGTCTATAATAGATTCCCTGAAGTCGTGTCTTAACACACAAAGGGAGCGACCCTCGAGTAGTAGCTTTGGGCTTCACACCAGTGGCGATGCACTCTTACATGGGTTATACTTTATTTGTCTATCGCCGGCTTGGAGATTTAGGTAGTGGAAATGGTATGCCTACTACTTAACCATCGATGCTTATTATCACCATGATTTGTCCATCGGTATGATAATATGCTCGAAGTTGAATACAACTTGTCCTCGGGGATGCATATTACCTTGCTAGGAAATTGCTTTGGGACATTTTATTTGAAGAACCTTCACACATTGCTTCAGCAAAGTACTAGTGTAGTACCACTCAGCTGCTCTACATGCAAGTGCACTTCAATTCATCCTCTTTGAGAGCTCGACTGGTTTGAGTGAAGTATAATGAAGGGCCATTCCCACTTGTTGCTCACTATTTTTTAGTGTGAGAATGCTCTAGAGAACCATATATCTAGGTTGCATAACTTGGGCTTCACCTTAGTTTTGTACCATGCATTTGTTTGGTCTTGGAACTTCGTTAGTTTAGTTAGCTCAAACCCTTGTTTCTTGGATAAGCTCAAGCAAAGCCGCCCATTCACTTATCCTCTAGGAGCAATGTCCATAGTGGGCCCCCTTTAGATCTGTAGGGGTTATTGCTTCATTGTTGAATAGTAGCTGAAAAGGGTGAAGCCTGTGGACCGAGCTTGGGTGGTTCGAATAGACCACAGATTTTTGGCAATTCTTCGACCCATAGCCCTTTGGCGAGGCCCATGATCCAGCGGTTGAGGTTTAACAAAAACTACCATTGGCTCTTTCAACCACCCTGTTAGATTGTGGATTCCTGACCGGGTGAAGCACAATTCAATGTCGAGACCTTCGCAAAATTCCTTGGAGGGTTCCGCATTGACAGAGTTTCAATGTCAATCGCCAGCTTCCTAGGTACTCTGAATCTATAAATTATATTTTTGTAAAAAGAACTTTTGGATGTTCTTCATGGTTATCGTCATGAGGGCTCAATTTCAACCCACTCCAATAAGTACTCTACCACTACCACTGTGAACTTTAAATTTACTTTTTGCATGTGGAAACACTCCAATCAGATCCATGCCCCATCGAGCAAGGGGCCACACTAGCACAATGACCTGCAACGGAGTAGGAGGAGATGGCTTCACCTGTCCATTCATTAGCATCCTTGGCAGGTTTGGACCAGGGCCTCAACATTGGTCATTATGGTGGGCCAACAAAGGCCCTAGCGAGTGTTTTGTCTGCTAGCACTTAGGTTTCAAGATGGTTCCTGCATAGACCTTCATGGATTCCTCAAATTGTGTCCTATCATTTAGCTCTTGAAATGCAATGCAGTACGCATGAGCAAACACCAGACTTGTACAATAGCTATCGATGAGGTGGTAATATGGCCCCTAGCTATAGCCTCATGATCTTAGGGCCTTCGAGTAGGACACTTTCACCTCGAAGCATTGCCATGATAGGGCTTCGTCAATCATCGGCCTGTATGCACATAGTTTGGCCGATTCTGTTTCACTGCTACTAGTGTAGACTGGTCCTCATAGAATGCTCTAGTAGGGAGTTCTTGGCCACTTTCTACTACTTTGGTGAGGGCGTCTACTTGCTGGTTTTTAGCCCTTGGGATGCTTCTAATAGAGATCCTTTGAACGCAAGCTCTACCTTGTGCACTTTGGCTAGATATTGGGGAAGGTTTGGATGTCAATCTTGGAAGCTCTTATCTACATGCCAGTGACAATCTAGGAGTCTATTTTTACATGTACCCTAGCAGCGCCTAGGGCTCATGTCTTTTGAAGGCCTAACAAAACTTTCTATTTATCCAGTTATTTATAGCTTTAAAATTTAACCTTACAGAATACAAAGCCTTTTGACTAGAGGGAAAATTATTACAACTCCAGCACACCTACGTCAAGGTTTGATAAGCTCCATCAGAATAGATAGTCCATATACCTTCGCAAGGCACTTTCGGGGACCAGATTTGATTTTTAGTTCCTGTCACTTGTGTTTTTGTTGTATGTTCGATTTGTAGTGGACATTTAGATGTTCTCGCGTAAGAAGCCGACTTTTGATGGCGACACGGCGCTATACCTTTCCTCTAGCTGATGGTAGCTGACACCATTGCATGTGCATCTGTTTGGAACTTCATCATTGGAGACAATAAGGTATGTGCATCAATTTCACACAAATGTTCATAAGATCAATTGTCTAAATCAATTTTTTTCCAAAAAAGTGTGATCACAAATGTGTATGATGTAACATGCATTTTCATTGAAAATCACACAATTGGCGAATTTACAATGTGACTTTTTGACATGAAACTGCATTGTTTGGCGGTGTGTCCTTAACCATGGCATTCTTCAATCTGGGTGCCTACAAATATGATTATCTATCTTTTCTTTCAAATTTCATTAGAAATTTGTGAATTTGTATGATTTTAAGGTGAGAATTTTATTATTTCAGTTGAATTCCCAAACATAATTTGCATGAAAATAATTTATGTTGAAATAGATAAAGGGATCTCATATACTTAGTTTGGCATATCCAACTTACCCATGGAAATTAGTAGTTGTGTTGATGTTCTAAAAAGGAATGTTTGATTTGATGTTTTGACTAATGTATACTATATCTATTAATTTTGATATGGTTATGATCTTTTCATGTTCTCTTTGCATGTTATGAGAGATGACTACTTTTTGAGAGAGCTTGTGAAAATGTGGTCAAATCATTGTGTCATGATCAAATTTGTAGCTGGCTACTTTTCTTATGTGGCCGCTGCTTTCTTGAGCATAAGAACACCTTCGCTTAAAGACAATGCTACTACTTCTTTCTTTGTTTAAGCGAGTGTCTTGAGAAATATTTTTTATATAGTCTATTCAATGTTGATTTGATAATAATATGTTATTTATTAGTTGCATGCCTACATTG
Organism: Zizania palustris; assembly: GCA_019279435.1. Taxonomy (NCBI): domain Eukaryota; kingdom Viridiplantae; phylum Streptophyta; class Magnoliopsida; order Poales; family Poaceae; genus Zizania; species Zizania palustris. Next base: position 73,168,608 of record JAAALK010000288.1, on the reverse strand, counting down.
GGTTGCAATATTTTCCGATGGGCTACTAGACCATGAAGTTTGTTTGATACTCTTTTTTAATGGGAACATATGCACCCTCATGTGTTTTCTCAAAAGTTCCGTTTTACTCCCTTTTTCTCAAATTTTCATACAAATATTAAGGATTTTTTGTTGGCAAATGCAGGAGATTGCAACTTTATTTGCATTGCTTACTTGGATTCTGAACCTAGCAAAAACTTGCAGTCACTTCTAATTCTATGGTGAGGGATACCTCCTCACTCAAATATGGTGATGATTCCTCAGTGCTAATTGATTTCACTATGCGAATGGTCAAAATATCCATTCAATGACATCATGTCAGCACCCAAAATATAATTGTGATGATCATCAGAAGTGATACCCAGAAAAAACTATGGATGCTACACAAATACAACTTTTTTGGAACTCAGATGAGCTGGGTGTAGTGTGCAATGTAGAAACTCAATGCATCAAATAAAGAAATTGTAGCCGACATTAACCACGCCTAATGAAGGTAATGGCATATAGGGATCCAAAAGGGATCAAAGTACCAACGAGTGGTTTGTGTAACCAATCTTGCTAGGCAAAATAGCTTTCTAACAGAAGGTGAAACAATCGGCAAAACACTGAACTTGGACTCTAAAGAGAAATTGTCGAGCTAAAGTGCAGCGTTTAACAATAGATTTTTGGATGGAGTAAGTGTCCACCCATCTAGCCCAAAGTGGGATGGTTCAAAGAAGCTAGCATGGGATCTAGATAATAACAAATCAGATTCCTCTGGTTCTATATATAAAGAAGGTAAAACCACTTGTCTGTCACTACATCTCTCTCCTAACACTTACCATTACTATGTCATACCATGTGTTTTGCTAGCTTTAGAAACACTAGACCGTGAATATCACTAGGTGTTGCATGGTAATATGTTACATATTTGCACCTTTTAAGTTGTTTTGTTTCAACATCAATATGCAGGTTGAAGTGTTTGTGAAAGACAACATCAGACCACTTTGCAAGTGTGGTGTAATTACCGTTGAGTAGTATAGGTGGGTTGCCATGAAAATATATAAAAGGTGATGAAATACCATTCTGGCACTAAAAATACAAAATTTCTAATCAAGGATGCTGACAAGGTGAAAAGCTTGCCCTATAGTATGTGGAGGCATCTCAGCGAAAGGTTACACGTATTTCATTGTTACAATTTGTGCAAACAATACATTTTCCATAGGCTGCAATGCACGCCTTGCCATCTAGTACCTTTTATATTTGTGGTCATCATGTTGTTCTAGTCTCATAAGTAGGGCCTTTTTTCTTCTTGGGGCAAGCTCTGACTGCTGAGTTATATGGCTTCTCAGCAAAGTGCATACATAGTCACAATTGTATTGAACCATTGAAATTGATTTTGGTAAACATTTGGTTTATAAGCTCCACAAGCCCCTCATGTTAAGTAGGGAACAACTTCTACCTACCATGATGATGAAGACATCTATTCCTTTGATACAACCATACCTGTACATAACAAGGCCCAATGGCAATATCTTGAGCTTGACAACTTAATTTTTAGGTATAGTCATTCCTCGCTATTTGTGCAAACTGCCCTCACAATTAGATGCTACTAAATCATTATATGTCTATCCTATTCTTAGGAATATGGGTACCTCAAGTTTGGACTATACGTTCAGACCAACAAGTTTAGACTTCTATGAGAGATCAGACCAACAATTTCAAACTAGCTAGTTCGGACTAGTGAGTTTAGATCTCCATGGGAGAGATCAGACCAACGATTTCAACTACAAACAGACCAACAAGAATACTTGGGCCATGAGCCTTTTATCTAGGGATCCCAATTCTGCTCCCAAAGCTAGGGTTTTATACTATTATGCTTCTTTCACCTGTAAACGCCAACAACTGCTTTGTCATTTTGTGTTTTGTTTTGTTGAAAGTTATTTTGTGCTACTTCCTTGCAAACATGCGACTTGGCTAGAGCACCCATTTTACCGACCTCAAATTCATGATTAAAATACATCCTTTTTGGGCAAGGTTTGTGCATTGTTTGCTTGTCCACTAATTCCTGTTTTTCTTTGATTTTCTTGTAGGTTCGAGGTGGTTCGTGACATGACAAGAACATCAACTACCCAAATTGAGTTATCCCCTACTCTCATCAAAACATCGAGAACCCCATTGTTGCATCAAGTGGTATCAGATCTCAAGGTTAATCGGTGAGAGTGTTTACCCATTCTATTGAATTTACCTACTATTTAAAAAACCAAGAAAAAAAGGATAGAATAGGGATTCTACAAACAAGTTTCAGTCATACGGTTGCTACTTAATACTTGCTTTTTGAGTTCTTGGTTGCATAATTGGTCGAGTTGCTGCTTCATAGTGCTTAACCTTTAGAGTTTCAAGTTCTTGTCATGTTTCTACCACCATCAGTTTCATAATAGTTTGCTCCAAAGTTTAGAGAGGGTATCTTTTAATTACCTTTTTACCCCCTCAAAAAAAGTGGGTGTACAAGATTGCATGTTCTTATCTCTTTTGTGTGGATATTAAAGTTTGAGATTCCTAAAAAAGAGGAAAAATGAAAAATGAGAAAAAATGAAGAAAAAGAGAAAGGGGTTAAGGTTGTTGTGCAGTGATTTCCTTTAGTGTAACTCTCTTGGTACCCTTTCCGTGGCTATGTTTGTGCCTAAGCTTGCGTCTCTAGCACATTTAGGCATAAGGACTAGAATGGTACCATCTTTGAACATTTATTCACTTGCTTGACTAATGTGGTTCTAGTTATACCTTGTACTCTCTTGCAGCCACCAAAAGCTCCACAAATCTATCTACTTGGAATAGGTTTGTGCTTGATTCCACCAATTATTGTTGTTCTTGCTAGCTGCCAACACCACTTGCAGGCTTGGTAAGAACTTGTGGTATAGGCTCGAGGGAATTTGAGTTCTCCACCAAATTACAAGTAGTTTTATTTAGGACTAAACTTTGATCTACCTTGTTTTTCATATACGTTTGGTAGAAAAATCTAAGGGTGCCATGAACCATCACCACGAATGCAGGGCATCATCTAGCACTTTGATCGTCTAGTGCACCTATGCACTAAGGACTTGAGGAGGATGTGCGGGTCACTAATGAACGGTTTGACCAACTTGAGGCTTCTTAGATTGAAACTACACCAAGCTTGCAGGCGATGAAAGACTCCATGGCAGCGGTAGACACCACCTTGCTACATCCTTGATCGACTTAACAGATGGGTCGAACCCGTAATGAAGGAAGTGGCTAGCCCCACAAGGTGGCTCCACAGGAAGTGCTACGAGTGACTTGATGATGAGTATTTTTCCGACACCGAGGTTGATGAAGGAAGAGTGTCGACCCCACCACAGTATCCGCTAGAAATCGCCCATGCTAGTAAGAGGTACGTGATACTGAGGATTCACTAGGTAAAATCAAGTTTATCATGCCTCATTTTGAATGGTAAATAGACCCTGATGCATATCTAACTTGGGAGTTAGCAGTAGATCAAAAAAAATTCTTGTCATGATTTTCCTAAAAGCAAACATGTCAGGGATGCTACTAGTGAATTCACTGATTTTGCTTTAGTTTAGTGGAGGGAATATTACAACAAAAATCCAAATAACACTCCACAAACTTGGGATTATTTAAAAAGGATTATGAGGGCTAGATTTGTCCCTTCATACCATGCACGTGATCTTTTGCATAAATTGCAACAATTAAGGCAAGGAAACATATCAGTAGAAGAATATTATGAGGAACTATAAATGGGCATGCTTCATTGTATTCTCAAAGAAAATGAGGATGCTACTATTACTCGATTCATGGGGGGTTGAACCAAGAATTCAATACATCCTAGCATACAAGGAATATAATTCTATTAACCATTTATTTCATCTTACTTGCAAAGATGAAAGGAAAGTGTTGGGACATTGAGCAAGCACATGAACTAACATTCTTGTAGGTCGTACTAGATCCTAGACTTCTCATACCACCAGTACACCATCGTGTCGTGCTACAAACACCACCATAAATAGCAAGCAATGATGCTTCTCTTCTACACTGACTCCTTCATGCCCACCCGATGCGACAAAGGTGGAAGCAGCAACCCCAGTAAGAACTTCATCTTCTATCGTATCCACTGGGTGAACTCGGGACATTCAATGCTTTAAATGCAAGGGGTTTGGCCATATCTGCAAGGATTTCCTAAGCAAGCGTGTGCTTATTATATGACTAGATGGTGGGTATTCCTCCGCTAGTGAGTTAGAGAATGAAACCTATGTTGTGCTTGCTCCTAACAAAAGCAGGAGAAGATGACGTGCAACACAAGGATGAGGAGCACATTGGGGTCGAGCAAGCTGAGTAGTATGAGAGCCTTATTGTGCAATGAGTACTAAGTGCACAATGGAGAGGGCTAAATAGAATCAGTGCCACACCTTGTTCCAAACCAAGTGTGTGATCAAGGCATGCTCCTACCGTTTGATCATAGATGGAGGAAGCTACAACAACTTGGCAAGTGTTGACATGGTGGAGAAGCTTTTGTTGGGCACAAAACCACACCCATAGCCTTACTGTATTCAGTGGCTTAACAACAGTGGTAAGGTAAAGGTAACATGGTTAGTAGGAGTAGAGTTCACCATTGATTCTTATCATGATTCCCTTGATTGCGATGTTGTGCCTATGCAAGCTAGCCTATGTTATTAGGTAGACCATAGAAGTATGATAAAGATTCCTTGCATTTTGGTAAAACAAATCAATACTATTTTGTGCATAATAAAAATCATATTATTGCAAATGAACTTGAGAAACATAAGAAGTCGAACAAATCTAATCATCATCACAAACTGAGATCAAGCTGAAAGTCTCTTGTTACTTTACCACCAAATCAGATTTGGATGAGATTGATGAGAGTATTGCTATTTGTTATGCTTTGGTTTGCAAAGAAACTTTATTTCACTTGAAGATACATCTTTTTTCTTTGCCTCCCGCCATCACTAATCTTTTGCAGGAATATGACGATGTTTTTCCAAGGAGGTACCACCAACTCGAGGGATTGAATACTAGATTGACCTCATTCCTGATGCTTCCTTGCCTAATCATGCCCCGTACAGGACCAACCTAGAAGAGACAAAAGAGATTTAGTGATAAGTGCAAGAATTGCTCGACAAGTTTATGTGTGTGAGTCTATTAGCCCTTGTGTTGTTCCCGTGCTTTTAGTTCCTAAGAAAGATGGAACATGGCACATATGTGTGGATTGTAGAGCGATCAACAATATCAATATCATATATCATCATCTCATTCCTAGGTTAGATGATATGCTTGATGAATTGAGTAGCTAAATTGTATTCTCTAATATTGATTTGCGTAGTGGCTACCACTTGATTTGCATGAAGCTAGAAGATGAATGGAAAACAACATTATAAACTAAATTATTTGTATGAATGGATAGTCATGTCTTTTGGACTGACCAATGCACAAAGCACTTTCATGATATTAATGAATGAGGTATTACGCCCTTTCATTGATAGATTTGTGGTGATATACTTTGATGGCATCTTGATATATAACAGATCATTAGGGGAACATCGTGATCATTTGCGTGCTATTTTTAATGCTCAACGTGATGCATGTTTGTTTGGAAACCTTGAGAAGTTTACCTTTGCATGAATTGAGTCTCTTTTCTTGGATATGTTATGACCCCACAGGGCATCAAAGTTGATCAAGCCAAGGTTGAGGCCATACACAACTGACCTATTCCCACAACGGTCATACAAGTGCGGAGTTTCCTAGGGCTTGATGGTTTCTACTATCGATTTGTGAATGACTTCAGCACCATTGCAGCCTCGTTGCATGAGCTCACCAAGAATGGTGTAACCTTCACTTGGGCGGCATCCCAATGCAACAGGATGCCTTCAACATGCTCAAAGATAAGTTAACACATGCACCCTTGCTTCAACTTCCAGATTTCAATAAAACTTTTGAGATTAAATGTGATGCTAGTGGAATTAGTTTGGGTGGTGTGCTGCTACAAGAGGGCAAACCAATAGCATATTTCAACGAAAAATTGAATGGGCCTAGTTTGAACTATTCTACTTATAACAAGGAATTGTTTGCTTTGGTTAGAACCTTGGAAACATGGTAGCATTATTTATGGCATAAAGAATTTGTAATACATTCTGATCATGAGTCCTTGAAACACATTCGAAGTCAGGTAAAATTGAATCGTAGGCATGTGAAATGTGTTGAGTTCATTGAATCTTTCTCTTATGTCATCAAACACAAGAAGGGTAATGAAACATCATTGTTGATGCTTTGTCTATGTGTTACACCATGTTGTCCCAACTTGATTTTAAAATATTTGGCTTGGAAACAATTAAAGCACAATATTCATTCCCATGGAAAAGAGGTAAAAACTTGGAACAAATTCGTTCTTACTAATGAGTTTGTATTTAGAGCTAACAAGCTATGCATTTCAACTAGCTCTATGCGTTTTTTGTTGTTGCAAGAAGTACATGGAGGAGGGCTGATGGGACATTTCGGTGTAAAGACGATTGAGGGCATTCTTGCTGGTCATTTCTTTTGGCCCAAGATGAGGAGAGATGTGGAGATGTTCATTGCTTGCTGCACAACATGCTAAAAAGCTAAGTCATGCCTTAATCCTCATGGTTTGTACATGCCTTGAGAAACCAAGGGTTGGTTTCGGAGTCTGTGATGAGTGATTGACAGATTTTACCCTCTGATTCGAAGGGGTCCCTCCGAAGAGGTTCGGAGGTTGTTTCACCAAAGGGTTCGGTGGGTCTGTTTGCTGCAGCTGTTGCAGCGGAGTGTGCCTGTCGGAGGGGTCCGATAGTACACGATGACTAGGTTGTACCGAAGGGTTTGGTACTTTGGGAAGTACACCGGAGTGTGTGCCAAAGGTTGTTTACCTGGAGAGGTCTCCGGGGTACTGGATACACTTGTCTGTCTGTCTGTGGTGCGCAGGTGACTTCAGAGGCGACAGACGGTTCGCAGCAAGTGAACCTGGGTCAAGCGGGAGGTTTGATGCCAGGGGAGTAGGGAGCTCCGTCACGAAGGCTGCGAAGGGGTCGAGGTCGGACCTCAGGTCGAGGTGCGCCAGGAGAAGGCAGTAAGTGCGGAGCCTGGCTCCGGGTGAAGGTACTCCGAGACGAAGTCCTCGGAGGTGAGGCACTTCGAAGGGTACTCCGAATGGAGTGACTTCGGAGTATGGTGGATCAAGTACTCAGCAATGAGGCAAGGTGTTCGAAGTGTGCTCCGGAGGGAGACACTCGAAGGTATACCCGACGAAGGTCTCAGAAGTCGAGGTGCATCGAAGGCATGGTCCGGGTGAGGATCGTCGAGGAGTGTGCTCGGGGAGAGACACTGCGACGAAGTGCTCATGGAATGCTTCATGCGGAGGCCTTGGACGAAGGAGGGACTTCGAAGGGTGGTACTCCGAAGGTGGGGCTTCGGAGTGAGGCTGACTTTGGAGTGAAGCTGACTTCAGAGTGAGGCAGGCTTCGGAGTGAAGCTGGCTTTGGAGTGAGGCTGGCTCCAGAGTGAGGCTGACTTGAGGTACTTCGGCCATGCATGGCTTCAGTACACGGACTGACGGAGTTCGAGCTAGGAGAAGCTGCGAAGCCGTGGTGGTCCACTCCGAAGGTGTTGGTGCGAAGGCCCAAGGGCTTTGATGGATTCGGCTCAAAACCGTCACTATATCGAAGGCTGACTTCGGTGAAGTGAAGGCCGTCAGGCTCAAGGCTTCTCACCGAAGCTACCGCACCCCTCGCGTGCGAAGGGGGGCTTCAGAAGGGTCCAAAACTGCAAAGGCTGACAGCGTCTGCTCTGCAAAAGCTGGTGTTGTCCCCTCTGCGAAGCTGACAAAAGAAGCCTCCAAATAAAGTAGACTACCAGTTGTACCCCCCTGTTCTGATGAGACAAAAACAGTGTAAACCCTAAGGGTAAAGTAGTCTATTCATAGGGATGAATAGTGCCTATAAATAGTGGAGGCTTGCTAGGTCACATTAACACTTTTTGAGCAGTCATTTTGAGCTCCTATGATAGCCGCCACACACGTTGTATTCAGTCTGTGAGTTCTTTTTGTGTTCCCTGTTCAAGTAATGAAACTTTGATTCTGTTCTCAATTGTGCTTGAACTTGTATTCTATGGTGCACTGCTTGCTTTGATTCCTTTGTACACCTTCTTCTTCCTGAGTGAAGTTGTGTTTTGAATCGTTTGGAGAAGTGTGTGAGAAGTCTGTTTGTGAGAAGTGTGTGTTTTTCAGTGTCTGTTCACTCTGTGTAAACTATTTGACTAGAGTCGAAGCCCGTTTTCTTCCCATGTCGAAGTCCTCGGCGAAGTCTGTTCAGTGTGCGTTTAGACCTTCGAAGTACGAAGCCTAGCACCAGTTGCTGTCGCTGAGTATTTGGTCGAAGTCCACAGGGGGAAGTCTGCTCTTGCGAAGGGTGAAGTGCGAAGCCTGCTCAAAGGCACCCAGTGTGCTGAGCCTGCACTAACTTAGCAGAGCTGATCGAAGTCCTTAGAGGGAAGTCCGCTCTTGTGAAGGTTGAAGTGCGAAGCCTGCTCGAAGGCACCCTGTGTGCGGAGCCTGCACTAACTTAGTAGAGCTGAATTTTCTGGATTGTGGGTGGAGCAAAGTCTTCTTGGCTTCGAACTTTTGCTCCTTGCGAAGCCTGTGTTCGGAGCTGTAAAATACCTCCGAAACATAACTTCGAAGGGTGTGTTCGAAGCCTGTTCCGCAGAAGACAGAATTAAAACAGAAGGCTATTTTTAGTCTGAAATTTTAAAAGCTCCCATTCACCCCCTCTCTGGTCGCCGTTTCCGGTCCAATAATTGGTATCAGGGCAGGTTAAGATCACCAGTTGACCTTAACCGGTTTTGTGATCTGTTGGTGACATGGATAGAGTTAGTAAAATACCTCTGTTCGATGGGACGGATTTTGCATACTGGAAGGTGCGCATGGAGGCTTACTTGCTAAGCCAAGGAAATGCAATTTGGGAGATTGTGGACTCGCAATACTTCATCCCTGAAACTCGCACCTCTCAAATAGAGAAGGATCAGTATAATGCCAACTCCAAGGCAAGAAATATACTGTTCATTGGTTTGAGTAGAAGTGAGTTTGATAGGGTGCAACACCTTAGGACAGCTAGGGAAATTTGGACTACACTCACTATTTTTCATGAGGGATCTACACAGATTAAAGCCAGACGCCAAAGCACATACAATCAACAGTATCAGCTGTTTGTGTAGGCACCTGGTGAATCTATAGATGCCATGTTTTCCTCGCTTTGATGCGATAGTGAGTAACTTGCGGTCCAACGGGACGCTTGCTTATAATGATCATGATAGGGCTATCAAGCTTCTCTATGCTCTTGATCGTAGCATATGGGAAGTGAAGATATCCAGCATTGAGGAGTCCGCAGGTTATGACACATTGACCTATGATGAGATCTTCAGCAAGCTAAAGTCCACAGAGATTGCCAAGACATCTCTTGCAGTGCATAGGAACTCTTTGCCACAGCCATTGGCACTAGTTTCTAGCACTAACCGTGGCACCACTGTAGAACCAAGCACATCAAGCACTTGTGTTTTTGCAGAGGGTTTTGCTTTGTCCTCCCTGGTCTCCGTCACTAAGGAGCAGGTGGATACTCTGGATGATGATGAGCTTGCTCTCATTGCCAGAAGGTTCACCCGTTTTCACCATGAGAGACGGTATCAGAGGAGAGGTGGTTTAGTGGTTGTTTGAGTGTGGCGACACTTCTCACATCAAGGCCAATTGTCCTAAACTCAAGAAGAGAGATGAGAGTGAGCGCCCCAAATACCACAAGAAGGAGAGGAAACCCTTTGTGAAAGGCAAGCGCAGCAAGGTGGCTAAGAGGGTAGCCAAAGCCGCTTCTAGAGAATTTGTTGCTGCTCTCAGCGACATCGACACTTCCTCAACTAAGGAGTCGAGATCTGATGAGGAGGAGGAGTCCCCAAGGAAGGAGGAGAAGAAGGACAAGAAGGGACGAGATTTCACCGGCCTCTGCTTCATGGCCGACAACGATCACAGCGGCGATGAGCTTGACTCATCTGAGGTACCTCTATCCTATGACCAGCTTATATTAAACTAGATGAGCTAAATGAAGTAGTTCTTGGTCAGGATAGATTACTTGTGCAAGCCGCTAGAGATAGAAAAGACCTTAGACTTAGGCTAGAATCTGTGTCTACTGATTATGCCATGCTTAAGTCTAGGGTTAATGATGCTGAATGTGAATCTTGTACTGTTGTCATGGGTGAGCTTGCTCAGTTGCGTTCTGTGCATGCTCAAACTCTTTCTGAGCTTGAGACTGCACAGAAGCAGCTTTTGATGGTTGATTCTAGTCCTCATGATATAATTGAATGCATGAACTGCCCCTTATTACGTGAGAGCATTGATTTACGTGATAAGCATGTTCAGGACTTAGAGGCTAGATTGGAGAGGGCTGGTAGTTCTAAGGATGTGCAACCTGTGTGTGACACATGCATAACCCTTAAGGACCAGCTAGGCACGGTTAGAGAGCGAGCTGAGAACCTCATGACTGAAAATGAATACCTTCTTTCTGTGGTTAACAAATGCACTGAGGGAAAGAGTAGGATGGACTTGATCTTGGCCAAGACCAAGATGTGTGCTGACAGGGCAGGGTTAGCTCTGGGTTTGGGTTTTGAGAGGATTTCCTCAGACACTGAGAACAAAACTATTTTTACCTCACCCACTACCTTAGAGAAAGAGAGAGCCCTGTTAGACACTCCATCAGCCAAAAAGCCTACCTGGACTCCAAAGAAAACCACTCCTCATGCCAAGAAAATTCCTCTCAAGAAAACCACTCAGCAGAAGCCCAAGGAGCCAGTGAGAGTTGCTCCTATGACCCATGAGAGTGCCCCTAGGAGAGTTTTTCATTGTTCCTACTGTTAGCGGGTGGGTCATCTGGTTGGGTTCTGTTTTCGTCGCATCAAGGATGAGCGACGCTCTCAAGCGATGAGTTTCCAGGACATGCATTACCCATCTCGGGGTATGCATGAGTCTGAGTTTTACTCACGTCCTATTTTCGAGGCTCCTCGTATTTCTTGGAGAGGTTTTGCTCCTCGAGGTGTTCACCATGTTCCATATGGTGGTAGACCCCGGGCAAGTAGCTTTGTACCTCATCAGAGTAGGAGACCTCGTCATGCTTTTAGATCACAACATGTAGGTAGACCTCGCACTTTGCATCATTCTGATTATCCTGTGCGTAGACAATCTACTTTTACTGTGCCTACTACTCGTATCACTCAGTGCTGGATGCCTCGTCATGTATTCACTCACCCCAGCACTGAGCGATCGAGATTTTCTTATCATGTGTAGGCGCCGGACCGAGGCTTGGAGGGCACGTGGATCATGGACTTCGGTTGTTCACGGCACATGACCGGAGATGCAGCATGGTTCTCCAGCCTCACCACAACCAAGCAAAAGGAACATATCACCTTCGGCAACAATCGAAGGAGTAGAGTAAAAGGTAAAGGTGTGGTAATAATCAACTCGAATTTCAATCTCAAAGATGTTGCTTTGGTTGAACACTTGGGATACAATTTGCTTTCTGTATCTCAATTGCTTGATGAGGGCTTCGAAGTGCGATTCCATCGCGATACTTCGCAAGTACTCAATTCTGATGGCGTTGTGGTCTGTAAGATCTTTAGAGTTGAGAGAGTTTTTGGAGCTGATTTTTCTGAGTCATCTGGTTCTTCTCATTGTCTTGTTGCACATTCTACTTCTGAGCTTTGGAAGTGGCATAGGAGACTAGGGCATATGATCTTTGAGTTGCTTGCTCGTCTGAGTGCCCTAGGTCTGATCCGAGGATTGCCCAAGCTCAAGTTTGAGAAGAATTTAGTTTGCGCTCCATGTCGACATGGAAAAATGATTGCCGCTTCGCATTCGCCAGTCACCACGGTGATGACTGAACAACCCGGAGAACTTCTCCACATGGACACTGTAGGTCCTTCTCGGGTTAGTTCTTTAGGCGGCAAGTGGTATGTGCTAGTTATTGCCGACGATTTCTCTCGCTACTCTTGGGTCTTCTTTCTTGCCAGCAAGGATGAAGTGTTTTCACACTTTCGGAGCTTGGCTTTGAGACTTTTCACTGAACTCCCTGGTGCATTGAAATTCAATCGAAGTGATAATGACACTGAGTTCAAGAACAATCTCTTTGTTGACTTTTGCATGGAGCATGGCATAGAACATCAATTCTTTGCGCCGCGGGTTCCTCAACAGAACGGTGTTGTTGAGAGAAATAACCGCACTTTGGTTGAGATGGCTAGGACGATGCTCGATGAGCACATGACTCCTAGAAAATTCTGGGCTGAGGCCATGAACACTACTTGTTACATCTCAAACCGAATTTTCTTGCGCTCAATTTTGAACTTGACATCGTATGAACTGCGTTTTGGGAGACAACCCAAGGTTACTCATATTCGAGTTTTTGGTTGTCGTTGCTTTATCCTAAAACGTGGAAATTTGGACAAATTTGAGTCGCTTTCTTCAGACGAGATCTTTTTGGGTTACACTACACATGGTCATTCTTATCGTGTTTATAATTTGCAGACTAACACTGTCATCGAGTCATGTGATGCGACTTTTGATGAATCAACCCCCTCTGTTAGTTCTACTCTTGAACAGGCAAATGAACACAACATGGAACAGACTATCTTCAAAGAAGAAGATATCAGAGATTTCGAGGATGAACCCCTACTACCCTCGACATCAACCCCCGAAGCCGACCCCGCTTCGACCACTTTGGCACAAGGTCCCGAAGCAACTACCTCGACATCGGTCATCTTGGACCACTCCAACGCACAAGTTGAGGGGGATACTGCATCCCGCCGCGAGGCTCCTCACCATGTTCAAAGGATGCATCCTCCCGAGCAGATCATTGGTGAGCTTGATCAAAGGGTAACACGTTCTGATGCTCATTTCATTGATTCCACTTTTGTTGCTTCTTTCGAGCCCTTAGATGTTAGTCATGCACTTTATGATTCTAGTTGGATCAATGCCATGCATGAAGAACTTGAAAATTTTGAGAGAAACCAAGTCTGGACTTTAGTTGATCCTCCACCAAATGTTCATTTCATTGGAACAAAATGGATTTTCAAAAACAAACAAGGGGAGGATGGGACTGTAGTTAGAAACAAGGCTAGACTGGTAGCTCAGGGTTATTCTCAATTAGAAGAGATTGATTTTACTGAAAATTTTGCACCTGTTGCTCGTCTTGAGGCCATTAGGATTTTACTTGCATTTGCGGCATCCCGTGGTTTCAAACTCTATCAAATGGATATCAAAAGTGCTTTTCTTAATGGCTTCATAGGTGAAGATGTTTATGTAAAACAACCCCTGGCTTTGAAAACCCCAAATACCCACATAAAGTCCTTAAACTTCATAAGGCTCTTTATGGACTCAAACAGGCCCCTCGGGCATGGTATGACAGACTTAAGTCTTTTCTGCTTGAGCGGGGGTATTTGATGGGATCTATTGATAAAACCCTGTTCACTCTCAAGCATGGCAAAGATTTCCTCCTAGTCCAGATTTATGTGGATGATATCATCTTTGGTGGCTCTTCTCATGCTTTGGTTGCCGAGTTTGCAGATGCCATGAGCAGGGAGTTCGAGATGTCCATGATGGGCGAACTCACTTTTTTCCTTGGTTTGCAAATCAAGCAAAGCAAACAAGGTACTTTCGTCCACCAGACGAAGTACACCAAGGACCTGCTCAAGAAGTTCGACATGGCTGATGCGAAGCCCCTTGCCACTCCAATGGCTACATCTGTAGCATTGGATCCTGACGAGGATGGAGAAGCCGTAGATCAGAAGGAGTTCCGAAGAATGATTGGCTCCCTCCTCTACTTGACTTCTACGAGGCCAGACATACACTTTGCAGTGTGTCTGTGCGCTCGTTTTCAGTCTTCACCACGAGGTTCGCACCGCCAAGTGGTAAAGCGCATTCTTAGGTATCTCAAACATACCCTTGAATTTGGCATTTGGTATTCTGTGTCTTCCTCTTTGTGTCTTCGAGGTAATTCCGATGCGGACTTTGCTGGATGTAGAATTGATAGGAAAAATACATCTGGTACTTGTCATTTTCTGGGTACTTAACTGGTTTGCTGGTCTTCCCGCAAACAGTCTAGTGTTGCACAATCGACGGTTGAGGCCGAATATGTTTCTGTAGCTAGCTGTTGCTCTCAGATTTTGTGGATGGTTTCCACTTTGCGGGATTTTGGGTTAGATTATAAGAGTGTTTCACTTTTCTGTGATAACACTAGTGCTATTTGTATTGCAAACAACCCAGTTCAGCATTCCAGAACCAAACACATTGATGTGCGATATCATTTTCTCAGAGATCATAATGAGAAGGGTGATATTGAACTTCAATATGTTGATACCCAACACCAGCTAGCCGATATTTTCACAAAACCCCTTGATGCTTCTCGTTTTGCCTACTTGCATGGGGAACTTGGTGTTTGTCGCCCTTATGCCTTATATTTTGATTGTTGTGCATATGCTCATTGTGTGTGAAATTGCATTTACATCTTTTGCACTTATATGCCTGATTTTAATTCATGAAATCATGTCAGCTCAGCTCTATTTAATATGTCTGAAACATTTTATGCATGATTTTCTCTTTCCAAAATCAAATCATGCTCACTACTTAGTCTTGGATCTAGCATGTGTAGGACTGCTTTAGCTATCTTTTATCTACTTGATAGCAAGACTCCTTTTCTCTGGACGCTAAACATTGCAACTTGAAAAATTGTTCTACTTACTCATGGATATTCATCAAGTGCTACACAAATTGTTCACTTAATTAAAATAAAAAACTCCATGACTTGCATGCTTCAAGTGAAAAGATCCATGTGGGTTTGTTTGTCGCACTACTCTATTCTAGACTGCTTACCATTGCACATTGGTCTGAACTGGGATAGTGTAGTGTATGCCAAAATCACCGCCTTAAGCTTCTGATGGATTTCATGCCTAGGCTTGGCCTGATTGGAAAGTATAAGGTAGACAACAAATAACCCCTGGCAGTATGAAAAGAACAACAAATTCATTGATCATCAAGTTTGCTTTCAATGCTCCACTTGAACTGGACTTGTCTGTCTAGAGTAGAAATTGACTAGCTTTGCGCAGTCCTTGCTTTTACTTGTCTAGTTACCTTGATTTAGTGGTGATGCTTTTATTTCAAAATGATAAAATCACATGTTGTCATCATGTTTTTTAGAGAATGTTAAATTAAGCTGAGCACATGAAATAATGGTATTAATGTTGGCATATTTTTGCTTTATATGTCCTTGCAATTCTACTCATTTCGAAGCTTTGCATCTTTTAAATGCTCCTTGATGCTTGCATTGCCAAAGTGGGACAAATTTTTGAGTTCTCTACAGCAAGGGGATAAAATAACTCAGGGGGAGTTTTATCTTGCAAAGGGAAAGATTTGCCGAAGGGGCTTTTACTCTTTTGAAAAGGGGGAGGAAAATTGTTTTGTCAAGTGATATGATTTGGCTCGTTTCTGAGTTTTTTATGGTCAATTGTGTGCTGAAAATTTTCAAATTTTCTTGAACTTGTAATTGGTTGTCAATGCACTCATCAAGGGGAGATTGAGAAACCAAGGGTTGGTTTCAGAGTCTGTGATGAGTGATTGACAGATTTTACCCTCTGATTCGAAGGGGTCCCTCCGAAGAGGTTCGAAGGTTGTTTCACTAAATGGTTCGGTGGGTCTGTTTGTTGCAGCTGTTGCAGCGGAGTGTGCCTGTCGGAGGGGTCCAACAGTACACGATGACTGGGTTGTACCAAAGGGTTCGTTACTTTGGGCAGTACACCAGAGTGTGTGCCAAAGGTTGTTTACCCAGAGAGGTCTCCGGGGTACTGGATACACTTGTCTGTCTGTCTGTGGTGCGTAGGTGACTTCGGAGGCGACGGACGGTTCGCAGCAAGTGAACCTGGGTCAAGCGGGAGGTTTGATGCTAGGGGAGCAGGGAGCTCCGTCATGAAGGCTGCGAAGGGGTCGAGGTCGGACCTCGGGTCAAGGTGCGCCAGGAGAAGGAAGTAAGTGCGGAGCCTAGCTCCGAGTGAAGGTACTCCGAGACGAAGTCTTCGGAGGCGAAGCACATCGAAGGGTACTCCGAATGGAGTGACTTCGGAGTATGGTAGATCAAGTCCTCAGCAATGAGGCAAGGTGTTCGAAGTGTGCTCCGGAGGGAGACACTCGAAGGTATACCCGACGAAGGTCTCAGAAGTCGAGGTGCATCGAAGGCATGGTCTGGGTGAGGATCGTCGAGGAGTGTGCTCGGGGAGAGACACTGCGACGAAGTGCTCATGGAATGCTTCATGCGGAGGCCTTGGACGAAGGAGGGACTTAGAAGGGTGGTACTCCAAAGGTGGGGCTTCAGAGTGAGGTTGACTTTGGAGTGAAGCTGTCTTCGGAGTGAGGCAGGCTTCGGAGTGAAGCTGGCTTTGGAGTGAGGCTGGCTCCGGAGTGAGGCTGACTTGAGGTACTTCGGCCATGCATGGCTTTGGTACACGGACTGACGGAGTTCGAGCTGGGAGAAGATGCGAAGCCGTGGTGGTCCACTCCGAAGGTGTTGGTGCGAAGGCCCAAGGGCTTTGACGGCTTCGGCTCAAAACCATCACTGTATCGAAGGCTAACTTCGGTGAAGTGAAGGCCGTCAGGCTCAAGGATTCTCACCGAAGCTACCGCACCCTCGTGTGCGAAGGGGGGCTTCAGAAGGGTCCAAAACTGCAAAGGCTGACAGCGTCTGCTCTGCAAAAGCTGGTGTTGTCCCCTCTGCGAAGCTGACAAAAGAAACTTCCAAATAAAGTAGACTACCAGTTGTACCCCCCTGTTCTGATGAGACAAAAACAGTGTAAACCCTAGGGGTAAAGTAGTCTATTCACAGGGCTGAATAGTGCCTATAAATAGTGAAGGCTTGCTAGGTCACATTAACACTTTTTGAGCAGTCATTTTTGAGCTCCTGTGCTAGCCGCCACACACATTGTATTCAGTCTGTGAGTTCTTTTTGCGTTCCCTGTTCAAGTAATGAAACTTTGATTCTGTTCTCAATTGTGCTTGAACTTGTATTCTATGGTGCACTGCTTGCTTTGATTCCTCTGTACACCTTCTTCTTCCTGAGTGAAGTTGTGTTTTGAATCGTTTGGAGAAGTGTGTGAGAAGTCTGTTTGTGAGAAGTGTGTGTTTTTCAGTGTCTGTTCACTCTGTGTAAACTGGAGGCTAGACCTCTCTGATTACTAGCGAAGCACTGTTTGACTAGAGTCGAAGCCCGTTTTCTTCCCATGTCGAAGTCCTCGGCGAAGTCTGTTAAGTGTGCGTTTAGACCTTCGAAGTACGAAGCCTAGCACCAGTTGCTGTCGCTGAGTATTTGGTCGAAGTCCACAGGGGGAAGTCTGCTCTTGCGAAGGGTGAAGTGCGAAGCCTGCTCAAAGGCACCCAGTGTGCTGAGCCTGCACTAACTTAGCAGAGCTAATCGAAGTCCTCAAATGGAAGTCCGCTCTTGCGAAGGGTGAAGTGCGAAGCCTGCTCGAAGGCACCCTGTGTACGGAGCCTGCACTGACTTAGCAGAGCTGAATTTTCTGGGTTGTGGGTGGAGCGAAGTCTTCTTGGCTTCGAACTTTTGCTCCTTGCGAAGCCTGTGTTCGGAGCTGTAAAATACCTCCAAACCATAACTTCGAAGGGTGTGTTCGAAGCCTGTTCCGCAGAAGACAGAATTAAAACAGATGCTATTTTTAGTCTGAAATTTTAAAAGCTCCCATTCACCCCCCTCTGGTCGCCGTTTCTGGTCCAATATGCCTTTACCTGTTCCTAGTGCACATTGAGAAGATATATCTATGGACATTATTTTAGGACTACCTAGAACAAAGAAGGGGAGTGATAGTGTCTTTGTTCGGAGGGAAGCCCTCAAGATCCCTTGAAGATTGCCAGAAGCTAAGTCTCAAGCTAACTTCGAAGTCAGCCTCCGGGCCTTGTTCGGAGTTAGCCTTCGAGCCTCGTTCGGAGTTAACCTTCGGGCTCTATTGGGAGTTAACCTTCGAGCTCCCTTTGGAGCTCCTCAGAGCCAGTCTCCGGACCCTTTCTAGCCAACTCAAGCTAAGTCTCCGAGACCCCTGTTCGGAGCCCCAGTTCGAAGCTCAGTTCAGAGTATACTTCGAAGCCCACTTTGGAGTGTACTTCGAAGCCTCCCCTGCAGCCTCTGCTTGAAGAGCTCCAGCCTCTACTCTGAACCTAGAAGATATTTACACCTCGCTACAATGTAGAAGCCATACCAGGGGCCCCTCTACCCCTAGTATGTCATTTAGCTGATCAAGAAGTGACATTGTCTGACACGACTGTAAAGCTGTAAAGCAATTTTATACCGTAGCTAGTTCCTTTTTCCCTTTTGCCCCTATAAGCCTAGGACTTATAGAGGGCATTTTGGTCTTTTCCTTGGCCTGCGTGCCTATAAAAGCAGGGCCAAGCCCTTGTAACAAGATAGCTTCTCCAGGGCCATGACACCCTGGAGTTCACTACACCACACCAAGGCATACCATGCCAAATCCACCACAAACTGAACGTAGGGCTATTATCCCCTAGGGGAGGTCCGAACCAGTATAAATCCTTTTCTCCCTCTAAGAGAACCCTTCGAGGTTCATTTTACACACCATATACACACATACAAAACCTGTGCTGTAGCTAACACAATTGCTACAACAGCTGGCGCCGTCCGTGGGGATCTTAGTTCTAAAAGCTAAGTTTTCTGCCACTGTCTGCAACTCGAAGTACGCTTGAGGGGGGAGCTTCGAAGCTTTTTTGCTTCGCGCACCCTTCGGCAAGGGGCTTCGGGTGCAGTTCGAAGGTCATCTTCGCCTTCCTCCATCTTTCGTGTTTTGGAGCTCACCCTCCAGCAAGGGGCTCCACTTCGTGTGTCGAAGGCCGTCAAAGCCCCAGGGGCTTTGAGGCAAGCCTTCACCCACTTTACGAGGTATGTACAATATCCGAAGTACCACTTCGATGTACCAATCTGCAATTACATTGATATAAATTCGAAGCCCTGCTTCGCCTTAATGCCGAAGCCCTGCTTCGCCTTAAAGCCGAAGCCCTGCTTCACCTTTAAATGCAAACTTTTGCTCCATCTTATTGAAAAACCGAAGCTATGCTTCGCCTTATCAAAAACCCGAAGCTTTGCTTCGCCTTATTTAAAACTCGAAGCCTTGCTTCGCTTTACAGAATCCGGAGTACCCCTCTGAAGGCTACACAGTGCCTCCGGGCCCATAGCAGTGGGCTAGAAGGACTCCGGGCCACCGGCCCGATGCGTCCAAGGACTCCAGGTCATCGACATGATGCGTCCGGGATACGAAAGCCACCAGCTTAACATATCCCAGAATACTGAGATCCATTCTCAGTATTTAGAGTCGAAGGTGGCTCAGAGTCGAAGGTGGCTCAACTATCACAGGTTCAGTGAATCCACACCAAATATCCTTTTCACTACAGGACCAAGCTCAAGAAGCCTTGCTTCGCTATCTGAACACGCACCGATGCCTCGCTTCGTGTGATGTGATCTAATCTAAAAATTAAGCATCTCGAAGTCATGCTTCGCCTGAAATATAAGTGCGTTTCGGAGCTTCGCTCGCGCACAGCATCCAAATCAGAGCATGCCGAAGCATGCTTCGCTTAGTTTGGCTACGCTGAAGCCTTGCTTCGCTCCAAATTAACGCGTTCGAAGCCCAAAAGAGGTCTTCGCCCGATGCAATATAAGCATCCAAAGCCATCAAAAAGGTGCACCCCTTCACATGTTTTATTGCCCGCACCAGCAACGACTAAGTCCCTAGCTTCCACGAGCAAGGGGGAAGCATGTATGCGAAGTGTGCGAATGTAATACGCAGTACGAGCGTGACAAGCTAAAACGTTTGAAGCCATCAAAATATGCGAAGCATGCAGATGAAGTATACAAATATAATAAACTCCATTCATTGAATGATAATTGAGAAGTGTGTTACAAATATACTTAGAAAACAAATTACGAGTAGTCTGTGTCTAAGCCTAAGAAAAAGCGAGTGCGAGGCCCCAACCCTCGCTTGCCTTTCTTTTGGCCAGGGCCCCCTCGGCTGGACGAAGCCTTGTCGAAGCCTGCTCTCCCACGACCGGTTCGTCCAGGCTCCGAAGCCCGCAGACCTCGTCTTCCACTTTGCAGGTCACTCCAAGTCTGCGAGGCAGGCGGTGCCATGTAGAAGGCAGATAAGTCTAAAGCTTCATTGCCTGCTAAGACCGTTTGCGAAGGCAAAGATGAAGAACTTCGAAGGGACTCCATCTTCACAATGGCTAGCAGATCCTGAGCTACTTCGGGGATGGCTTCACCGTTAGGCCCCCTCGGAAGTTTAAATCGAGGGGGGCCTTCGGACCTAGCTACCTCGAGGACCGCCCATAACTGACGGAGTTCTTCAGAGTCTTCAAGTACTTCGAAGTCAACATTCGGAGACTGAGCCTAGGCAGGTATAAATCATCCCCGTATTCATATTAATAAACTGATAAGTCTTTACAAGCCTACAACTAAGAATTACAAGGAGCCAAAGGAGATCTACACCTTCGGAGGCGGAGGTGCCGACGTCGAAGGCTGAACCGGCGAGGCATGCGCCCTGGCTCGGCAAAGGCGGAGGGCTTTCTGAAACTCGAGGACTGCTTCACAGCCTTGGTCCTTCCAAGGCTCTGAAGTCGCCGCCAGGCTCCGCGGACAGCGGCAGGAGGCATCACCAAGTGCTGGCCTCCGAAGGCCACCGGAGTCGCAGAGGTTGCCGCTTCAAGGTGGTTGCACCCCGCACCATGAAGCATTTGCAACACCCCTTGACCCACCACTCGGCCGACCATCAGGGCGAAGACCTTCAAGGATTGCTCCACCGTCGAAGCCACCACCTTCAAGAATGCGACGCGGTCCCCAATTGGATCCTGGCCGCCGAAGTCTGGAGCCCGACACTCGGTCCCTATTTGTTGCAGGACCTCGGTCAGGCTCTAGGTGGCTTCACCGATGTTGCCAACGACAAAGTTTTCAAGGCCCTGAGCTCTTTGGCGAAGCTCAGAGTTCTCCTTCGCTAGCCGGGCTTCGGCATCCTTCGCGGTTTGAAGCTCCGCTCGGAGCCTGTCGGTCTTCGATGCCAAAACTTCCCTAGCCTTGTCAGCTTCGGCCATCGCCGCCTCGGCTGAAGCTTCGGCCCACCTTCGCTTCTCGGTTTCCACCGAGGCTTCACGTTGGAGGGCCTCCTTCTCCTCTGCCAAACGTGTCATCCGCCTGTCTGCAGAGGTTGATGCTGCTGCGTTCAGTGCGAAGGCCTGGAAGAATTCAAGAAATCATAAGTATTGATTGAAGGCGAAAGTGTAACTCGAAGGCTGCGTAGGACTCCGCTCACCTGGATGAGGGCTTCATTCGCATTGATGAAGAGGTCCATGGGGTTCGAGTGGCTGAGTTGAGCCACCAAGCCTCCTGCCTCCGCAGTAGCGCAGCCCTCACAGAAGTTGTTGAGGGCCTCCTCCGTCATGACCCCCTTCGGCAACAAAGGTCGGATGATTTCCTCCGCCGCAACCGCCTGCACAGGGTTCGGCAAGGCTGGGCTTCGATCCACTACATCGACTTCCTCGTCGCCTTCGTCGCGACCGTTGCCTCCGTCTTCTTCAGACGAGGAGCTGTCAGACTCTGAGCTACTGCTGCTGCTGTCGCTTCTACTGCTGCTAATGCTGGAGACCTCCGTTGGCTTTGGAACGGTGGGCCTCACACCAGCATAATCTTCTGCAAAAAGTTCAAGTCAAAATCCGCATATAAAAGAGAAGTATGTTTGAAGTGTTCACCTTCGTCGGAGATCTCTTCGAAGGTAGAGGGGTCAATGTGGGCCCCCAAATCCCTTTGCTGCGAAGCTGACGCGTCGACCTCCGCGCCCGAAGTCATCGCCATCGACATCTTCATTGCCACTTCGGTAACCGTGGCCAGAGCACTTGTGGGCTCCGCTTCTGTTCGAAGGTCCGCGGCCATTACCTCTTCCAGAGTAGAGGCTTCGGTCGCGGGAACCTCCGGCCGAGCCCTCGAAGTTTCAGGCTCGTCGTCATCCCCTCTTTTCCTCTTGGGGCCGGTTGTCGAAGCTGCGAAGTGGGAGAAGTCTAGCAGAGCCTGGACCTCGTCGTAGCCAAGCAGGGTCCACACCCTGTTCCAATGCTCCCAAGTCCCCACCAAAGCAAGCCGTTGGGCTTGCTCCTCCGGTGTCGGGGTCCCAACAACGCGCTCTGCCGCCGCGATAGCCTCCTCCAGAGTCCTCACTTCAAGAGGGGCTTCATAAAGATCTAAGTTAGAATAAAGTTCCCAGCGAAGTATGAAAGTAGAAAAGCTTCGAAGTCTTACCGAGGCGTTCAAATGCCACTTCGTTTAGACCCCCTCGGCCCGAAGGCTGGAAGAGCCCCTCCGGCCAAGAGCGCGCAAGGGGGCTGAGCCGAAGGGTGATGAACTCCTCCGTGAGGTCCCTCATGCTCATCTTCGCGGCCACCCTCCGAAGAAGCGAGATCCTGGAGCGAAGGGTGTCGGGGCTCGTCTTCACCACCCCTTCGCGCCAATAAAAAATAAGAGCATTGGTACTCCGAAGGGGAGAGTTCGCACCGACGGAGGTGTAGAACCACTCTTGATCCCACTTCAAGTACCATTTGCTGTTGGCGGCCCTCGCCGGGAAGGCATCTTGGTACTCCCTCTGAAGCTGGAAGTTGGCGCTTCCGAAGGCCAAAGACCTCTTGACGCGGTCTGCACCCTCCCTCAGCTTCGGTTGGCAGTTGGCATCATGAAGGGCGACGAAGACATCCACACGGCCCTCGCAACCTTCGGCCCCCATGGCCCATTCAAAAACAGCAAGCCTCACCACAACGTTGGGTGAAAGTTGAGGAAGTTCGAGGTTGTAAGCCTTCAAGACTTCTCTCAACATCCCCACTGCTGGTAGCCTGAGGCCAGCTTTGAAGAAGGCTTCGAACAGCACCACTTCATCAGCCCGAGGCCTCGGTATGGCCTCCGACTTCTCTGGAACTCGAAGCTGGATCTTTGAAGCAATCCTTCCTTCGCAGGTCCTCCGAACGGACTCTTCTGTGGAGATCGAGGCCCTCATTTCCAGTGTCTGCTCGAACTTGTCGGATGGTGACCGAAGGTCCCTCGGCCCAAACCGCCTCGGAGCAGGCTTCGCTGTCGCAGCTGCCGCTGCCTGCACTTGGGCGGAGTTCGAGCTCGAGCCCAAGGCCAAAGCCTTCGAAGCAGCCTTCTTCGGCATTTTGTGGGGCTTCAGCGCGGAGGGCTAAGGCTTGCGAAGGGTACTTCGCGTGAAGCTAAAGAGGAGAGGAGAGCGAAGGATGCAAGGCGCTGAGAAGAAAGCAAATGAGAGTGTGCTGAAGCCGTGCGCGGTAAACCCCTATTTATAGGTGGTAAAAATCCCGACGGTTCGTGGGCTGAACCCACTGGCAGGTGGGCCTCCAGCAAAGGCGAAGCGGCCCGGTGCGCAGTAACGGTCAATTTTATAGACGTTGCGGAGTCAGTTGATTTCCCCGAGGTCATTCTGATAGCTGACGCAGGCAGTTATCACCTGTGCATTTCGAAGCCGCCTTCGGTCCAAGCTCCGAAGGCCTATTTTTCCTTGAAGTTGTAATTTTCTATCATTTGTCCCAAGGGCGCACACACCCCTTCATCCCGAAGGCCTGCGAGGGAGGGGCTACTGTTGGGGGAATAAGTTTTCCCTTGAACAGGGGCCAAATGACGTTAGCCTCCGACAGCCTTCAGCCTAGAGCCCGACACTGTCGAAGCCTGTTCCTTTCTGGAGAAACTTTTTCCAAGCCCCAAGGTTCACTTCGAAGCCCTCTGGAGCGAGGACTCTGAACCCCTTCAGAGCCCTTGGGAGCGAGGCCTCCGAACCCCTTCGGAGCCCTCCGGAGCGAAGCCCTCAAGATCCCTTGAAGATTGCCAGAAGCTAAGTCTCAGGCTAACTTCGAAGTCAGCCTCCGGGCCTTGTTCAGAGTTAGACTTCGAGCCTCGTTCGTAGTTAACCTTTGGGCTCTGTTCGGAGTTAACCTTCGAGCTCCCTTCGGAGCTCCTCAGAGCCAGTCTCCGAACCCTTTCCAGCCAACTCAAGCTAAGTCTCCGAGACCCCTGTTCGGAGCCCCAGTTTGAAGCTCGGTTCAGAGTATACTTCGAAGCCCACTTCGGAGTGTACTTCGAAGCCTCCCCTGCAGCCTCCGCTTGAAGAGCTCCGACCCCTACTCTGAACCTGGAAGATATTTACACCTCGCTACAGTGTAGAAGCCATACCATGGGCCCCTCTACCCCTAGTATGTCGTTTAGCTGGTCAAGAAGTGACGTTGTCTGACACGACTGTAAAGCTGAAAAGCAGGTCCAAGCCCTTGTAACAAGATAGCTTCTCCAGGGCCATGAAACCCTAGAGTTCACTACACCACACCAAGGCATACCATGCCAAATCCACCACAAACTGGACGTAGGGCTATTATCCCCTAGGGGAGGTCCGAACCAGTATAAATCCTTTTCTCCCTCTGAGAGAACCCTTCGAGGTTCATTTTACACACCATATACACACATACAAAACATGTGTTGTAGCTAACACAATTGCTACAACAGCGATGTTTAGAAGGTTCGGCTTTACTGAGGCCGTACCATCAGCCCCTATTGCTAGTATACCTCCGATAAATCATGTTTACAGCAGAACTGACGGTAGTACTAGCAAAACCGTTACGTCTCCGGCCTCAACATTCGTGGCCGAGACCAGTCATTATGCTTACGACCAAGCTAGCACCACATACCACACACCACCCCCATCTGCGCCGATGCCATCCTTGCCCACACTGCCCGCACCATATGCATAGGCACCTAGGCTCGAGCATGTCGTGCAGTTAGCGCATGGGAGGAAGCCCATGGCCGACACGCCGATATCCCACCACGTGTCGTGCCCCCGCATGAGAGACGTGCGCAGGCAGCGGGCCAAGATGACCTGAAGGAGCGAATCCACGCACTGTTTAGGGAATGCGCCGGCTTCATGCCTAGGGCCGGGCTAGGGTTTACCGGAAGCCATATCCCAACAATTTTGATACAATACCCTACCCCCGCGGCTATAGAATCCCTGAATTCACTAAGTTTGATGGTGAGGGTAACAAAACCACACTAGAGAATGTTAGTCAATTTTTAGCACAGTGTGGAGAAGCTAGCAGGTCAGATGCTCTAAAACTTAGACTATTTTCTCTCTCGCTATCCGTCACCGCTTTCACTTGGTTTTTGGCACTCCCGCCGAACTCTGTCCAAACATGGGACGAATTAGAACAAAAATTCCACGAGTATTTTTATACAGGTGAGACAGAACTTAGGCTCTCACACCTGACATCGGTTAGACAGAAATCTAACGAGGGCGCCTCTGAGTATATCAGGCATTTTAGGGACACTAGAAACCATAGTTTTAGTATTAATATTTCATAAAGGGATTTGGCAGATATAGCTTTTAGTGGATTGCGTTCCGAGATTAAAGAGAAACTAGACAACTAGAACTTTTTAGAGGTTAGCCAAGTCTTGTAGCAGGCTCTGGTCCAGGAAGGCCGAGCCAAAGATAAAAAGTTTATTAAGACGTTTAACAAGCCTAGGGCTGAAATCCACGTCATGGAACACTCCGATGAGGAGGAATCAGAAGAGGAGGATTCAGCCGACATGTACGCAGCTGAATGGGTTTGGAACGATAAGAGTAAACCTATCACTTGCTCCGAGTTACGACCGTCTCCCATGAAGAATCGGCCTAGTGAGGTCAAGTACTCATTTGACATAACTAAGTGTGATAAAATATTTGAATTTCTCTTAAAGAACCAGCTTCTCAGGTTGCCTAAAGGCCAAGTCATTCCATCTGCCGATGAGTTGAAGAAACATCCATACTGTAAGTGGCATGATTCACATTCACATAATACTAATGACTGCAATGTTTTTCGGCGGCAGGTTCAATCGGCCATAGAAGGACGATTGAAAATAGACCACAATCCAAAAATGAAGCTGGACAAAGATCCCTTCCCCGTCAACGTTGTCGACCTCGGCGAGAAGAAGGAGTTGATTCGGCGAGAACAGTACGAGTCGACTAAAGGGAAGGCAGTAATTGTTGGAGATCCATGCACACACACACTCATACCTAAGAACCCCAAGGTGGGAGTGTGGAAGAAAAACGTTAACATTCCTTCGGCTAAGGATCGCAAGAAGCCAAAGGTAACATATAAGATGTTGTTAAACAAGCACCAAAGAAAAGCCAAGGAAACAGGCCCCCGCGCTAAGAAACTAAGTCAGCCGAAGGGCCTAAGGCATCCGGAGGGTGGCTTCGGACCACAGCGGCCGAGCCCTCCTCATGATGGCTTTGGACCGCAATGGCCAAACCCTCCGCACGGTGACTTCGGGCCACAGTGGCCTAACACTCCGTACAGTGGTTTCGGACCTCAGTTGCTGAACCCCATGTATAGTAGCTTCGGACCCCAGTGGCCAAACCCCATGCAGCGCGAGTTTGGCCCCCAATGGCCGAACCCCTCACCACTCTAGATGAACCCTTTGACAGTGGGGTTTGGCCCACACTGGTCGAACGTACCTCTGGCCTAGTAGGACCTCTCACTGATATGGTCTGAGACAGCATCGACTCTGCCAAACCCCCCTCCGGGTAACGGGATCGGCTCACAGTGGAAAAGCCACTGGAGCTGCCGATGCCTCCACCGTACAACTGGGCGGGGACTCCGTGGGCTCCATACGTATCACAACCGGAGTACCCTCTGCAACTTAACGCTATGCCTTGTTTTCCTTCGGAGTATTATGAATGGCAGGGACAAACGGACGTAGCGGAGGGAGGCATCGTCCACAGGCTGTCCGTGGTACCTCCGAATCAGCTCGTGCAGAGCGAAGTCGAAGAATACGAGCGCGAAGAGGCAAAGGATAGGGAGTTCGAAGCTATCACAGTCAGAGTAGGGTCTCAGGAAGTCCCAATCCCGAAGACCCCTTCGCCAGAGTCTGACGGAGGTAAGTCCCTTGCTTCGGCCGAAGCCCGCACCGGAGCCTGGTCCGATCGGCCGAATGAGGTCGGTCTAATTGCCGGGATCGGCAACGAAGGCTCCTCTGAATACAGAGTGCGCGAGGCCGAGGTGGGCAGTACCACTTCGGCTAGAGTTAACAGGAACCCAACAGTGGCACTTGGCACCAAGCCACTGCCATCTTGGGCACCTCCAGGCATGTCCAAATCACAAAATAAGCGTCTACAACGACTACGGGCATAAGAGATGTGCGAGAAGAAGGCTGAGGACGAGCGAGGCACTATTTTTGAAGAAATTCGCCTACGGCCAACGACGAGACAGGTATGGAGGATGAAGCCGGTTGAGATAACCAACCCGGCCCCTAGTCCGAGCGACGATGATGATGACATGCTCAACGATGACTACTCGCCCATCTCCGAGGGGCCCGCACCCCAGGCGATGGACATCAACGTCGTCACGCTACCCGCCGAGTTTGTCTTGCCGCAGGACGAGGCCGAGGTTGCTCAGTTGAACCTTGGCCCACGTAATGCTATCTTTGAGAAACCCGAGGACTCGGCTCACCATCTAAAGCCTCTCTACGTCAGGGGTCACATTGATGGAAAGCCGATTTCCCGGATGCTTGTTGACTGTGGCACCACTATTAACTTAATGCCTTACTCGCTATTGAAGAAACTTGGCAGGGACTAGGATGATCTGAAGAAGACCAACTTGATGCTCAACGGCTTCAATGATGAGAGTTTCGAGGCCAAAGGCGTGCTCTCCATGGAGTCGACAGTTGGCAACAAGACATTGCCAACATCATTCTTCATCGTCGATGTACAAGGTAACTACATCGTGCTGCTTGGGCACAACTGGATTCACGCAAATTGCTACATTCCTTCTACTCTACACTAGTGCCTAATTCAGTGGGACGACGATGAAGTAGAAGTCATACCCACAGACACTTCGGCCCAAGTGGCATTGGCCGATGTGTCAGTTGACGCCGTTCACAACAAGGTAGAGTGCCTATCAGGTAGAGATTTTTCAAATTACGATTTTGTTAGCGAGTCTGAAGGACGTTTTGTACTAGTGTCTGTAAAACCGGTTGGTGTAGCATGGCTGTTTTTATATTAGTAGTCATGTTTAGCAAGATAAATCTTGATTGGCTAAAGTCTCGTGTACAGCAGTATCAGTCTACTAAAGATGGTACCGCCGAAGCCATCGAGGACTTTAGCGAAGTAGAGAAATTAGGACAAGGTTTTGCATCGGCCGATCCCTTAGAAGAAGTTGACATTGGTGATGGTAGCATCCTGAGGCCGACTTTTGTAAACCAACATTTATAGCCTGATGAAAAGGCCAAGTAATAAAGTTGCTTCGGTCGTATGTCGATTGTTTCGCATAGGAGTATAGCGAGATGCCGGGACTAAGCCGCGAGCTCATGGATCATCGACTACCTATCAAGTCTGGATTTAGGCCTTATAAATAGCCTCCTCGTCGCTTTAATTCGGCCATCTATGACCGAGTTAAAGAAGAAGTGGAGCGACTGCTCAAAGCTGAATTTATTAGGCCATGCAGGTATGTAGAATGGGTCGTTAACATTGTGCCTATAGAGAAGAAAGGGAGCGGCAAAATACGAGTTTGTATTTATTTCACGGATTTGAACAAGGCCACTCCAAAAGATGAGTATCCAATGCCGATAGCCGACATGCTAATCAACGATGCTTCAGGACACAAGGTACTGAGTTTTCTTGATGGCAATGCTGGTTATAATCAAATCTTTATGGTCGAAGAGGACGTCTACAAGACAGCCTTTCGATGCCCTAGTTTTGTCGGTTTATTCGAGTGGGTCGTTATGACTTTTGGTTTGAAGAATGCTGGCGCTACATATCAGCGTGCTATGAACTTAATCTTTCATGACTTGCTAGGAGTTATGTTAGAAGTTTACATTGATGATGTTGTAGTCAAATCAGACGCTATGGGAAACCATTTAGCCGATTTGAAAGTTGCTTTTGATAGGATGCGACAGTATGGCTTAAAAATGAACCCACTCAAATGTGTTTTTGGCATGTCGTCGGGTAAGTTCTTAGGTTTCATGATTCATGAAAGAGGCATAGAGATTGATCCTAAGAGGCTTGAGAAAATTAGAAACGTTACGACACCGACATGCAAGAAAGATGTGCAAAAGTTGCTAGGCAAGATGAATTATTTGCGTCGCTTGATATCTAACTTGTCTGGCAAGATTGATGCCTTTTCCCCATACTCCGGCTAAAGAGCGAGGCCGAGTTCACTTGGGGGGCAAGTCAGCAAAGCTCCTTTGATAAAATCAAGGAGTGCTTGTCATCGCTGCCCGTGGTGAGAGCACCCAAAGTCGGGATTCCGTTTCGGCTGTACATCGCTGCTGAAGATAGCGTGATCGGGGACGTGCAAACCCAGGAGATAGAAGGAAAAGAGTACATCATCACGTTCTTGATCCACTGCCTGCTGGACGCCGAGAACAGGTACGCGTTTGTAGAACATTTATGTTTATCACTTTACTACGCGTGTACTAAATTACGCCACTATCTTCTCCCTACTACATGTGTTGTCGTTTGCCAAACCGACGTTATAAATCACATGTTACAAAAGCTGATTCTAAGTGGAAGAATCGGAAAGTGGGCTTACGCTTTGATTGAATATGATTTGGCCTATGAACCCCTAAGAGCTATGAAAGGCTAGATTGTAGCCAACTTTATAGTTGATCACCACATAGATGTCAGTTGGAGCGACAATGTTGCTTTGATTGAGGTTGTACCATGGAAACTTTACTTTGATGGTTCAGCTTGCAAGAATGGCCAAGGTATTGGAGTGGTTCTCATATCACCTAGCGGAGCGTACTTTGAAACCTCGGCTCATTTAGAATTTCCCTCTACTAACAACCAAGCTGAATATGAGGCTTTACTGCTAGGGCTTGAATTGTTGGAATCCATGGGTGTTAAACATGTTCATGCACATGGTGATTCCCTATTAGTGGTGCAACAAGTGGCTAAGAGCGCTCAATGTTTTAATGGCTTGCTAAACGGCTACTTGGATAAGTGCCTGGACATAGTTGCTACTTTTGATGACTTCAAAATTTCTCATGTGTCAAGAGAAGCCAATTCAGTTGTAAATGATTTGGCTCAGCAAGCATCTGGTTACCAAGTCAGGAGAGGAAAATTTTCTGTACGGGAGAAGCTGATGTTTGGTCTCACTTCCGAAGCTAGTGACTTCGGACAGGCGCACCCTCTGGGTCGAACCCCTCTGGCTGCCGGAGACTACCGTGCACCGAGGTCCTGGGACCAGAGTACTCCACCCACCGAAGGGTCTAGCACGCCAGAGACCGTGAGCTTAAGTCCTCGGGACAGTGAGGGTTTCCGGGAGTCTGGACCCTCTAGCAGGGGGCTTCAACCTGATGTGCTCCGCACAGCCAGTCTAGCGAGGCTTCGGCAGAAGCAAGAAGAGCTCGAGGGACACCCCAAAATCAGTAGCCTAGACATTGTTTCAGGGAGTGAGCTAGCGAAACCCTCATAAGTCCATAGGGGCGATTGGAGAACTCCAATCGTCTAGTATTTGAGAGACCCTAGCCAAAGGGTTGATCGGAAAGTTCGGCAACAAGCGTTTAAATTTGTGTTGCTAGATGACACACTGTATCGCCAAACTATTGACGAAGTACTGTTAAAGTGTCTAGACCATGAAAGATCCCAGGTGGCTACAGGACAAGTCCATGAAGGACTTTGTGGCACTCATCAGTCGGCCCAGAAAATGAGTTGGATGCTCAAAAGAGTGGGTTTCTACTGGCTGACTATGACTGAGGATTGTTTTAAGTATTATAGAGGGTGTGAAGCATGCCAGAAGTTTGGCAATATTCAATTAGCTCCTGCTTCATTACTTAACCCTATTGTCAAGCCATGGTCGTTCCGAGGTTGGGGTTTAGACTTCATCGGCCAAATTCACCCTCCTTCCTCAAAAGGGGATCGGTTCATGTTGATGGCAACGGACTACTTCACCAAGTGGACCGAGGCCGTGCCTCTCAACAACATGACTCATAACGAGGTACTTGACTTTATCTTGAAGCACATCATACATAGATTCGGCATTCCTCAAACTCTCACTACAGATCAAGGTAGCTCATTTGTTTCTAAAGAAGTGAGAGACTTTGCCGAATATTATGGTATTAAGTTGATAAACACTTTGCCCTATTATGCTTAGGCCAATGGTCAGGCTGAGTCTAGTAATAAAACTGTGATTAAACTCATTAAGAAGAGAATTGAAGAATTCCCTAAAAGGTGGCATGAAGTGCTCTCTGAGGCGCTATGGGCTTGTAGAATTGTAAAGCACGGTGCTACCAAAGTTATTCCAAATGAGTTGGTATATGGACAAGAAGTTGTTCAACCTGTAGAAGTAGATCTTGGCTCTCTAAGAGTGTTAAAGCAATATGGCTTATCGGTCGACGAGTATGAAACTCTTTTGAAAGACAATATAGAAGAAGTGACCGATAAGAGATTGAGGGCTTTAGAAGCTATAGAAATAGACAAGAGGAGAGTAGATCAAGCCTACAATAAGAATGTTAAACCAAAATCGTTTCAAGTAGGTGCTTGGTTTGGAAGACGATTATACCCTTAGGCACTAAGAGTCCCAAATTTGGTAAATGGTCGCCTAGTTGGGAAGGCCCTTTCAAAATAGCCGAAATCGCTCATGGCAACGCATATGTGTTAGAATCTATGCAAGGAGAGTGGTTTCGAAGAGCTTTGAATGGTAGATACTTGAAAAGGTATTTCCCAAGTGTGTGGCAAACAACTTGAAAGATGTCAAAAGGCCGATATGGAAGGTATCGTCTTTAGCCCGTTGTGCTTTTAGTTCACTTAGTTCACTAAAAGGAAGGGGGACATGTGTTGATAGCAAAAAATGACATTGATGGTTAAGATTGTCAAAATATCAATTTTGGTAATTTGGGCCAAAAATGCACATGTCCCAGGTTAGGCCGAAGCCCTACAATGCCGAAGGACCACTGAGCTACGGGCTTCGGAAGCTTCCAGCCAGCCCATAGCCTTCGGCCCGGAGGCCTTCGGAGGCCCACTCCACCGAAGCTTCGGCCCGAGGAGCAGGCTTCGGCGGGCCTGGCCGAAGGCCCACTTTGGGCAAAGCTAGAGATTGAGTCCGATTTTTGACTAATTCTTTTACACGTGATCAAACAAAATTCGACCAGATTAGGCTTAGAGATTAGAAGTGTATCCCCTATAATTAAAGGGGTGAGGCGGTTCAGAACCCCCCAACACAAATCAACCACAAAGCCCTAGCTTTGAACCGTACTTTACTTTATCTTTACTTTTCTGTACTCTTCGTGCGTTTGCCTGGAAGCCCTCTAACGACCACTTCGGAACAGTGGTAAGCCTTGTTACTTCGCTTGTGAAGTATCCGTTAATCTACGTAATAGATTGATATCACCTTGTTACTTCGCCTGTCAAGTATCCATTAATCTACGTAATAGATTGCTATCGCCTTATTACTTCACCTGTGAAGTATCCGCTAATCTATGTGATCTGATTACCTGGTGACTCCACCCCCTTACCACGGCTAAGGGAAGTCAGAACACGACATCGGTGTTGTGTTACGCTTAGGCTTGTCCCTAAGTATCCGCACACTTTTGGATCGTCGAACTGACCCAAGTGCGGGGCACATTTCTGTGTCAATAGGTTCGGGTACCAATTTAATTTCGGGTCGAGTTCGGGTTTAGATTTAAACCCGCGGGTTTTGCGGGTTTACCCAATTACTTAAAATTATATAGAGTTCATCCCATTTCCTATTCATTTCCCGTGACAATGTTATGTTGATATATGTGTGATTTCATCATTTCAAATTATGTTTCGGTAATGTGATAATCTTATATTTGTTGTGAATTTTTAATTATATTTTTGTTGTAATATAATTCATGTAGAGTATAAACTGAACCCGCAGGTTACCCATTGGGTAGGTTTCGGGTACCCGACGGGTTTGGGTATGGGTTTAGTTTTGAACCCATGGGTTTTGCAGGTTCGGGTTTGCATAGGTTTCGTGGGTTTGCTTCGCGAGCGTGTTTTCATCAAACCCACGGCTTGCAAACCCATTGCCATCCCTACCTACACCTAGATTGTCCAACCAGCACTTGTGTACTCACCATTTTCTTCCACCGCGCTAGTGTCGTGCTGAGGTGCTCGACAACTTGATGGTCATGATCCCCAAGCACCACCGTCATGAGCACCAACACCCTTCGCCGATGCAACAGCCGAACCACTGGAGGTGCTGGCTTTCACTACTCCTAGCAATTAGCGTCGGGTAAATTCTTTAACAGCCTAGGAAATTGCCACCACGCTGCCCACTATCATGAGCTGATAAAATGCTTTAACCGCTTCAACAGTGGAACTTCACCCAAGTATGGTCAAAGCCTCATCTTTAACACCACTCTCCTCCCCTCTGTTGTGCACTCCACCAGATGAAGAATACACTAACACCATTCATTTGTTGAAGTCATCCATGTAGGCCCTTCTTGCAGCTAGCGGGACACCTACTCGACTCCTACTCCTCCATTTGGCTCCCGCTTGCACGACCGTTTGGGCCCTCTGTGTCCCTACTGGGTGCCTCCCCTTCCCAACACCCATCCGGAAGAAACTTTCTGCATCTTCTGGGCCTTAGTCCACCTGAACAAAGAGCTTCATTATTGTGAAGCCCTCAATGTAGTGGTGTGGCTCATGCAACCTTTCTCGTTGATGGAGCCAAAAATCCTCATGAGGCCCTGGAAGGGGAGTTCCACCTCAGCCATGATGACTTCACGGTCTATCACTACTTCCCCGAGGACTTCAGGATTGACTTCCATCACTGGTGACATCATTACTTGGTTTCGTATGCCCATCACCGGTGCTCGTGGAAGCTCCTCCACCATGATTTTGGGACTTCCCTCTGCTTCAGAGTAAAGGTTTTCTTAGAGGGCATTGTTATAGAACGGATAGGTTATGCTAGCATAAAACAAAACTTTTTCTACCTTGTTCGACATAAGAACCATGCGAGTAATGGGATCATGGATTGTTACCTCTAGTCACGAGACGCACTAGAGCAGTGGAAGAAGAGTTGGAGAAGCATGTTCTCGATAAACTCCGTCTAGCTTCATCCAATCATCAGCGATGAAGACATAGCTTCATGATCTCCATGAGAAGAAGATCAACACCACAATCATAGTGTGCCTCCATAGTATCCACATGTTCAGGGACAAGTTCACCTCATGCCCGTATGCTAGTACCACATGTGACGCTAGGGGAGATGTGGCCAGAATAGTTGTAGCTAGGGGAGAGGTGGCGGCTAGGTTTATGGGAGTCTAATAGCCTTAGAAACAACAACCTTTGCCCTTGCCCCTCCTGTCCTTATATAGAGCCCACTGATGGGTCTTTAATCAATATTAAATCCGACTAGATCTAATCTGCATATCTAGCGTGAAAGTTCTGGCTAAGACCCAGAACATCAAAAAATAATATTATGTTCGAATTTATTTCTGCCTAGAACTTTTGGTCCAACTGGATTTTGCTTCCAGTACAGGCCTAGAAGTTCCGGTCCAATCGAATTTTGCATCCAGTGCAGGCCTAGAAGTTTTAGTCTAACTGGAAGTTCCGGTTCCTCCATAACTTAATACTAGGATGGGGCCAGAAGTTCTGGTCCATCCAGAACTTCTGGATCCTCTAGAACTTGTCTCTTGGGAATATTACCATCAATATTCCACTTGCACTAGAGTAAATTCTTGCATGCTTTAAATTACATTCCCTTAAGCATGTGACATGATAGGTTTATATGCAAACGACCACCACTCAGAAACCCTTTCTACATCGCAAGTCAATAGTGGTACCTAGCAGCATATATTGATCCCCGAATACATACAAAATCTCATTTTTTGAACCTTCATATACTCACGCACCAATCCCTTTACCACACGATATCAGTCAAGCTCAAGATGAAATTCTGCCACCCTTGTGATAGCTCGACATTTCACTCGATCAAGTAGTAGATTAAAATGATTAACTCTTTAATCATAGTGGCATGGTCATGCACTTTTCCAATCCAACTATCTCGAGGAGCCTAGAGACATCGACCATTATCTAGGAGGGCTAATTCCATCTTGATCACTCACATTCAAGACATGTTTCATAATATACCGGGAAGCAACATTTATAACTACCTAGTTATAGAATAACATTTGGAAGCCACAAAGTGTGCTACTACACATTCTAGAATCAATGATGATCTCATGTCAAAGGATTCTACATGTATATCATTTAAGATGACAACTGATGGCACATTAAGAATAACAATCCTAGAAGTATCTCAAGGTGGGTCTACACAACACCATGTTCTCTAACATGTGTCGACATTACTGATTTCATATCTCCATATCTATGATCCATGAAACATGATCATCGATCAGTCAAATGTGTTAATCCATGAATCATCATTGTCCCACATAATGATATGAGATAGGGATCATTTAGAATAACATCATTATAAAACAAAGAGTCTCACTAGACTCAATCATGTAAGTATCTAACACCCATGGAGCTTAAGTGTGCCTCATGTTTGGACCGCAAGAGAGTTTTTTCAATGGATCAGCAATGTTTGAATGTGTGTGCACCTTTCATACCTTTACATTACCTCTATCTATTATCTCTCGGATGAGGTGATAGCATCGTAGAATGTGTTTGGACTTCTGGTGTGACCTAGGCTCCTTAGCTTGCGCAGTGGTACCACTATTATCACAATAGAGGTCCATCGGACTAGACGCAGTAGGGATAATACCTAGCTTAGAAACAATTTTTCTAATCCAAACAACCTCTTTTGTAGCTTTACAAGTTGTTATGTACTCAACCTCTATTGTTGAATTTGTGACCGTTTTTTGCTTGGACCTCTTCCAACTCACTGCGCCTCCATTGAGGCAAACCATAAATTCAAACCTTGTTGGTTTGGAAGCTAGCATCGGTGTAACAATTTATAATGCGCTCCTTCGCACCTTCGTAGACTAGGAACATATCCTCAGTTCTCCTCAAGTACTTAAGGATATTCTTTACCATTGCCCAATGGTGTTTACCTAGGTTTGATTGGTATTTGCTCATAACATTTAGAGCATAGGAAACATCTAGGCATGTACAAAGCATGGCATACATGATAGACTCGATTGTGAAAGCTTATGAGATCACACTCATCTTCTCCAGCTTATTAGGTGTCGAAAGACACAGAATCTTACTAAGTGTAACACCATGTGACATTGGTAGGAAACCTTTATTGGAATTCTGCATATTGAACTATTTCAACACCTTGTAAATGTACATGTTTTGGTTTAATCTAATTAGCCTTCTCGACCAATCTCTATCGTATTGGGATGTGGGGAGGCTATGATAGCTAGCAAATTTAATTTTTTAACCCCTTAGCCCAGGAACCATGCATGTGAGAGATCATACATTGTTACCTTCTAACGCGAGACGTTGTTACAGTTCCTAACCCTTCTGTATCGAATTAATTCCTGACTGGAACTTCCGATTCACAATTGGAACTTCCGATTTGGACGTTCTATATCTGAACTAGAACTTCCGGTTGACAACCGGAACTTCTGATTTGGATGTATTGTTCATGATAAATTCAACTTGGAACTTCTGGTTCACAACCAAAACTTCTGGTTTATCCAAAACTCAGAAATTCCGATTCACCATCAGAACTTTGGTTCATCCAAGAACCAAATCTAGAACTGGTCCGGAACTTCCAGTCCAACCAGAATTTCTAATTCATAACCGGAACTTACAATTCACCCCAAAATTCTCTTAGACACAAAACCTTCATATAGATCTTTATGTCCAATATGTATGTTTCCTCTCTATAGAACCAAATAGGTGACTAGAGGGGGGTGAATAGGAGCCTCAACAATTTCTTTCGAAAAGATGGACTCTTTCTTTCACTCAATGCACCTCTAAAGGAAACTAGCAAAAGCAAACATATTCGCAAACTTGTATAAAATAAATGCTATCACTCTCCTATCAATTAAGATGTATAGTGATAGTCTGAGAGATCACAAGCATTCAAACGAGATCAAACAAGTTTGCCCTAAAAATATCACTAGCATTCTATGGACACAAAAACACATAAAGCACTCAAAAAAGTAGATCGAATACTTGAAGAACAAACCAAAAGTCCTGCGTATGCTTGGTGAAACAGCATGGTGCAGGGGGGCGGATGGAGAGGACTGATTGGGAGATATATAGGATGCTAGAGAAAAAATGGTGCATGCAACCAATAAAAAAATGAGCAGATGTTTGGCTTGGAAGTTGTGCCAAACAGCGGCTGAGGGCATCCCAATGTTGTGACTAGCATAGTTTCCATAGTATTAAATACACTGCCATATAGGCAAATTGCTGATGTGGAAGAGGAGTTAAAGAGGAGAGATGAGGAAATCGTTTCTTCTGTAGGAAACTGAGTCGTCATGATGTCTAACACGCGATGAAACTAGGTTGAATGCATTGGAGCATTGGCGTAGTTTCCTGGTGATTTCCTACGCAGGACTCTCACCCGCTGCCTTCACATCTCCTCCCAGGATCTCCTCTGTGCATTGGAGCTATTTGATGTTTGTTGTTTGCCACAACTTATCAACTATTGTTTATAGTGCATGCATTAAGTTATTAAATTTTAATCTACATAGACACTACTATAGAAACCATGCATTGGGATAGCTAGGTCTAAAACTAAATTAATTGCACTCTCTCTCCTTTAGAAACAATCTACGGAAACTATGGGTTGAGGATGCCCTGATACAACTGTTCTAGTCGAACGCAGCAACCCACACGCTCTGGTGAAAAATAGCAGCTCCGGTGGCTAGAAGTGAAGTGTTCACATGCAATCCGAGGCTAAATAAACACTTGATCCCTGCTGAAGAAGGAAGAAGGAAAATTGAGACTATAAGACTTAGGGCATGTTTGATCCGTGGCCACAATTTGCCACGCCCCAACTGAAGACTTTGCCACAGTTGTGGCTTGCCACATTCCGTGGCAAAAATAATCTATTTGGTTGATAAGTAAGCCTTGGCAAAAAAATTGTGGCTATAGTTTGGTTCGTTACATAAATCTGTGGCAAAAACATTATGTCAAGTGTTTGGATTACTAGTTTTGAAATAAAGAAAATTCCTATCTAATACAAATGATGTCTCTCATACAAGTAAATAATTATATATATATAATTAATATGAATTATTTTATGACTACTAGACACCTTTTCCTTTTTTTAATTGATTTTTAATTCTTATGTAAAAGTCTAGTATTATACAGAGTATATCTATGCAATTTGAGGAAACACAAGGGAGCTTCCTGCAAATATGTGGGACAAAGCAAAACCTAGCTGCTCCTCCCTCTTCTCCTTCACATGTCGTGGCAGCATGGGCAGAGCCCGCACACAACATCCTCGGTGCCGGTGGGCGGAGAAATGGTGGAGGCGAAGCTCGGCCGATGGCAATGCCCGACAAGGAGGGGATCTTAAGCGTGCGACCAGCAGAGGCGGAGCTCAGGCGGTGGGGTGGAGCTCGATCGATGGTGGGGGACAGTAGGGCAAATCTTGGGCACTCGTCGGTATAAGCAAAGCTCAAGCGATGGCTGAGGAAAGAGAGAGATTTCTGTGTGTGGGTTGTGGCATTCCACGGTGTGGAGAGGAAATCGGACTCCACAGATTCAGTATAAAAACTATGGTAGAAGACCAAGTGATAATGGCACCGAGTTCAAGAATAGTTTCTTTGTTGACTTTTGCATCGAGCATGGCATTGAACATCAATTTTCTACTCCACGGGTTCCTCAACAAAATAGA
Source organism: Zizania palustris (assembly GCA_019279435.1). NCBI lineage: Eukaryota > Viridiplantae > Streptophyta > Magnoliopsida > Poales > Poaceae > Zizania > Zizania palustris. The sequence goes on along the minus strand of JAAALK010000288.1, from coordinate 73,129,667 downwards.
GTTGTTGAGAGAAAGAACTGCCCTCTAGTGGAGATGGCTAGGACGCTAGGACGATTCTCGACGAGCACAAGACTCCTAGAAGATTTTGGGCTGAGGCCATAAGCACTGCTTGCTACATATCCAGCCGGATCTTTCTGCGCTTACTTTTCAATTTGATATCTTATGAGCTGCGTTTTGGAAGGAAGCCTAAAGTTACTCATTTGAGAGTTTTTGGATGTTGGTGCTTCTGTTGACATGAAAACGTGCCCCGCACTTGGGCCAGTTCGACGATCCAAAGTGTGTGGATACTTAGGAATGAGCCTAAGCGTAACATAACACTAACATCGCGTTCCGACTTCCCTTAATAGTGTCAAGGGTGGTGGAGTCGTCAGGTAATCAGATCACAAATGAAATAATCCAATTAGCCAAAATATATAGATAAAATAAACCAATTGGCCGAACGGAGCCTGATTGGTTCGGAGGGTACTGTGCGAAGGGTGCGCCGAAGGTAGCCTTCGGCGTTTGGATTGATCTGGCCGAAGACAGGCTCCGAGCAGATCACGACACGAAATTGCCTCCGAACGATAGGGTTCAGTGCGAAGCCTCTAACAAGACAAAATCCAATGCGGAGCACTGGCATGATGAAATTCGATGCAGAGCACTAGCGCGACGAAGTCTGGTACAGAGCGTTCTAGCGTGATGAAGTCCATTGTGGAGCGCTTGCGCGATGAAGTCTGTTGTGGAGCGCTTGCGCGATGAAGTCCGATGCGAAGCGCTGGCGCAACGAAGTCCGGTACGGTGTGTTCTGGCGTGACTCCAGCACGAAGCAACTCCGATGCGAAGTAGCCGACGGAGGGCTTCCGACGCAAACCCATGAAGGTATACTGATCTAATGCGGAATGTAAAGAAAATAAAGGTACGATTCAAACTAGGGTTTGAAGAATTGATCTATGTTGTGGGGTCCTACGAACCGGCCTCACCCCTGCATTTATAAGTGTTAGTCTTCTTATCTCTAACTCTAATATGATAATATTTGGCCTAATCAAGATTAGAGATAAAAACAACATGAATCTGTATCAGACTCTTATCCGAAGCCTACCCGAAGTGGGCCTTCGGTAGGCCCGCCAAAGTGTGCGCCCTGGGCCGAAGCTTCGGTGAAGCAGGCCGCCGAAGGGCCTTCGGGCTGAACCCAGCCTACGAAGAAGGCTGCTAAAAGGCCCCCGAGGCCCCATGCAGGTGGGCCTCCGGCACTTCAGGGCTTCGGCCTGTACCAGGAGTTGCATATTTTCGGCTCAAATTACCAAAATTGATATTTTGACAATCTTGGCCATTAATGCCATTTTTTGCTATCAACACATGCCCCCTTCCTTTTAGCAAACTAAGTGAGCTAAAAGCACAACAGGCTAAGGATGATATACTCCCATGCGAAACAATCAACATATGACCGAAGAAACTTTACCACTTCGACCTTTTCGCTAGCTTGTAAATTTTTGTTTACAAAAGTCAGCCTTGGAGTGCTACCATCGCCTATATCGACCTCTTCTAGAGGATCATCCTATGCAAAACCTTGTCCTAACTTTTCTACTTCGCTGAAATCTTCAATGGCTTCAACAATACCATCTTTAGAAGACCGATATTGCTCCACGTGAGACTTCAGCCATCAAGATTACTCTTACTAGACATGACTACTAGTTTAGAAATAGCCATGATACATCAGCGAGCTTCATAGACACGGGTACAGAACGTCCCCCGGACACACTAACGAAGTCGTAATCCGAGAGGTCTCTACCTGATAGACACTCTACTTTATCATGGACGACGTCGATAGATACATTAGCCAATGCTACTTGGGCCGAAGTATCCGCTGGTATGACCTCCACATCATCGTTGTCCTACTGCATTAGGCACTGGTGCAAAGTAGATGGAATACAACAATTTGCATAATCCAATCACGCCCGAGTAGCACACTGTACTTACCTTGCACATCGACCACAAAGAATGTTGTCGGCAACGTCTTGTTTCCCACCGTCAACTCCAGGGAGAGTACGCCCTTTGCTTCGGAGCTCTTGCCGTTGAAGCCATTGAGCATTAGGTTTGTTTTCTTTAGATCCTCCTCGCCTCCACCGAGCTTCTTCAAAAGAGAGTACGACATTAAATTGACAGTGGCACCACCGTCTACAAGCATCCTGGATATTGGCTTCCCGTCAATGTGCCCCTTGACATAGAGGGGCTTTAGGTGACGAGCTGTATCCTCAGGCTTCTTGAAAATAGCGTATCGTGGGCCGAGGTTCAATTGAGCGACCTCGGCCTCGTCTCGTGGTAGTGCAAACTCGGTGGGAAGCATGATGACATTTATGTCTATCGCTTGAGGTGTGGGCCCCTCGGAGACGGGCGTGTAGTCATCGTCGAGCATGTCATCATCGTCATCGCTCGGAGTGGGAGCTGGGTTGTTTGTCTCAACTGGCTTGGGCTTCCATACTTGTTTGACGACTGGTCGAGGGCGGATTTCCTCGAAGATGGTCTCTCGCTCATCCTCGGCCTTCTTCTCGTGCATCTCTTGTGACCGTAGGTGTTGCAGGCCCCTCTTCTATGATTTGGACATGCCCGGAGGTGCCCAGGATGGTTGTGGCTTAGTACCAGACGTCACCAACTTATTCCTATGATTTTTGGCCAAGCGGGAATTAATCGGGTTGGCCCCGTAATCTTTGTGCTTGGTGAGAAATTTTCCTTGTACCCTGTCGATCGGACCGGCCTCGCTAGGCCAATCAGACCGGGCTTCGGTGATGGCCTCGGCCAGACTAGGGACTTACCTCCGTCGTGCTTCGGCGAGGGGGCCTTCGGGATTGGGACCTCCTGAGACCCTACCCTGAATGTGATAGCTTCAGACTCCCTCTCCTTCGCCTCTTTGCGTCCATCTTCCTTGGCTTCTTCTTGTGTGAGTCAATTCGGAGGTACCACGGACAGCCTGTGGAAAACGTTCCCCTTCACCGTGTCCACTTGTCCCTACCAATCATAACACTTTGAAGGACAATAGGGGGCAACATTATACTGCAAAGGGTACTCCAGTGGCAAGGTGTAGTTCGGAATCCACAGGAATCCTGCCCAGTAGTATGGCGGAGGCATCGGCGGTTCTAGTGGCTTCGCCCACTACGAGCCGAACCTAATGCCCAGAGGGGGGTTCGGCCACATCAAAGGTACTTCAGACCATATCAGCGAAGGGTCCCACTAGGGCGGAGGTATGTTCGGCAATTGCGGGCCAAGCTCTCTCACCGGGGGGCTCGTCCAGAGCAGAGGTGGGTTCAGCCACTAGGGTTCGAACTCACCCAGCGGAGGGTTCGACCATTGGGGTCCGAACTCACTATGCGAAGGGTTCAACCATTGGGGTCTGATCTCGCTATGCAGAGGGTTAGACCATTGGGGACCAAACTCGTTATGCGGAGGGTTTGGCCATTGGGGTCCATACTCGATACGCCGAGGGTTTGGCCATTGGGGTTTGAACTCACCCTTCGGGGGGTTCGGTTGTTGGGGTCCAAACTCCTCCGAAGGGTTTGGCTGTCTTGGCATTTTTGGCGAGGGCCTGCTTTCTCGACTTTCTTCTGGTGTTTATCCAACAACATCTGGTATGCTACCTTTGGCTTCTTGCGAGTCCTGGTCGAAGGAGACGTGTTGATGTTCTTTTTCCACACTCCTACTTTAGGTTTCTTTGGTATGAGTGTGTGCGTGCGTGATTCTTATTGGTCCCTTCCCAATGGCAAAAGGAAGTTTAAAATTTGTTGTGGTAGCAATTGAATATTTTTCTAAGTGGGTCGAAGCAGAACCCCTCACATCTATCACTTCGAAGAATGTACAGAAATGTTTTTGGCAAAATATTATTTGCAGGTTCAGAGTGCCTTGACAGGTGACAATCGACAATGGTACTCAATTTGATGTTGAACCCTTTAGAGAGTTCTGTGAAGGTCTTGGTATTGAAATGTGTTTTGCAGCTGTCCGTCATCCTCAATCCAACGAAGCCGTTGAGCAAGCTAATGGTAATATTTTATCAGGCCTGAATCGAAGAATAGTAGGATTAGCGAAGGGGCTATGGACCGAAGAGCTTCCAAAGATTTTGTGGTCCATTCGGACCACTCAAGCAAAGTCCACAAGTTTCACCCCTTTCAGGTTACTACTCGGAGATGAAGCCATGACACCAACAGAGCTTAAGGGAGGATCCCTTCGCACCATCGAACCTGAAATGGAAAATGAAAGACAAGCTTCGCTGGACCTAACTGAAGAAAAAGGTTTCGAGCTGTTGCTAACCTGACGAAGTATCAACATCAGACGAAGACTTGGTATGATACAAAGATTAAACTTAATGAACTTAAACTGTGTCATTTAGTACTGCGAAGCATTATTGCTCAGAGGAAATTATGAAATAAGTGGGAAGGACCATATATCATCCTTCATTCAGGACGCCCCAGATCTTTTAAATTAGCTAATTTAGAAGGTGAAGAATTAAAACATGCATGGCATGCGGAGCACCTTAAGCGATACTTCGCATAGGGGCACCTTGTAATCATTTGTAAACACTTTCTAAATAAATAAAGCTCATGGTTCGAGTAATGCATACTTCTCAACATGATTCCTACTCTAGTGGACGCACTAGGAGGACAAAGTTGATTGCGGAGGTAAGTATTATTCATTCGAACCAAATTTACGGACTTTGAGCCACCGGCTTGAAGCATCCGTCAAGGTGGGAAAGTTACATGAAAAACAGATTCCAAGCCACCGGCTTGAAAGCATCCGTAAAAGAGTACAAAGAGACCAAATGCTATGGATTTCAAGCAATTAGCTTGAAAGCATCCGTAAAAAGAGTCGAAGGAGACCACAAAAGCGGATTCCGAGCCTCCATCTTGATAGCATTCGTAAAAAGAGTCCAAAGAGACCAAATGATACAGACTCCGAGCAATTAGCTTGAAAACGTCCATAAAAAGAGTCCAAAGCGACCATTAAAATCAGATTCTATTATATCCGAAAAAGAGTCCGAAGAAATATACAAGGTCCCTAGCGACCATCTATTCGAATTTTGCATTGCGAGTCCTTAATTCTTTTTAATATAATCAGGGGCTCCGAGCCTCTGAAAATAAAAAGTTATTGAAATTGTACTCTTAGCTGGCATTACAACCATTGTGCCTAACCATCTTCGCTTGAAAATCGAAGGTGCTTACCCCCAAAGAGGGCTAGGAGATAACAAGACAATTTCAAAGCATTCTAGTTTATATTACTCAATGGATTATATTACATTAAGAAAATTTTGTGTCTAAGCCAAGGAGGAAACGGAGACCCCTTCGATCCCCAGAGCTAGATTCAGAGTTGGCTCGGCTTCGAAGGCAACTCATCCTAGAGCCCGGAGTCTTCAAAACTTTACGCTTAACTCTTTTCCCCTTCTTTGAAGCACGAAATCTCTTTGCTCTTGTTGAAGCTCGGCCGAGGTCCGAAGTCGTTCGGGGCTACTCTTCGCTTGCTCCTCGCCAGACCATTCTTCTTCGGACCAATCAATGTCCTCCAAAGATGAAGACGCTATATTAATGACTTCTTCCCCTTTCTCCTCCTTAATGTAAGCTAATACTTCCTCACATATCTCGGGTATAACCACTCCATGGATCCCCCGAGCAATTGAAAATCGGGGATGCCTATGAGGCCTTAAGGCTTCAAAGGTAGCCCATTGTAGGCGTGTGATGCCCCGATTTTACGAAATCGGAACCTTATTGAATTTCCATAGAAAAACAATAATAACAAGATGTCCATCATGCGACAACGTACATACGATCAATGATTCGTGGTTCGCAGACTACATTATTACATAAGCATAAACTTTAAAGAGAAACTATGAAAATCAAGCTACATGACGACATCTTCTTCAAGATCATGTTCTTGACTGGGTCGCTACTCCAGACCATCCTCCTCATAGTACGTAGCCTCTGTTGAAGTGTTTGTCCAATGGGTATGAGTACAAAAGTACTCAACAAGCCACCGATAATGCAATAATAATGCAGAGTAATAACAAGGAATGATAGTGGATTAAAGTGCGGAAAAGTACATGTTTTAGTTGCAGCATTTAGTGTAGTCAAATTTAATTGTGCAGAATAATAAACATGAACAATGTAATACCATCTAACTCAAGGAGTACATTTTCCCTCCTCGCTCAACAGTCCTTACATGCCAAGTCATCATGCAACATTCATAAAGATAAACTAACTGCGAGTAGTCATGCAACCCGCCCGTGACTGTGGGTCGACTTTTCGAAAAGATTTAAACTCTGATTAGAGGTGTACTACTGTACCCACAAGGCACATACTCATCCCACACACCAAAGTGTAACGAGATGACCCATTCCACGGGAACTCATGCCAAAACCTTAGCATGAAATTCTCCAATCCGATAACACCCGCTCTAGGTTTCGCGATCGGATCGCGATCGGACGCGCGATGGTGAGGCATGCAGTTTAAATGAAAATGGACGGCTGAGATTAAAATATCGAACTGGTACACGATGGATGGCCTAGATTTCATGCGGGTTTAAATACTAATGGATGATCCAGATTAAAGCGTACCGCTTCGTCGAGATCTGACGGGCCAGATTAAACCGAATGAACGATTTAATCCCTACCGTCCGATCTTGATCGCACAGCTGCGGTTGAATCCAACATGGCACGAGTACTTTACCCGTTCCAGTCGTCTTCTCCAGCGACGGCGATAGGCTAGCGGCCACGGCGAGCGACGGCGGTCGGCCCTAAGGGTTTAAAACAGAACCAGTACAATGCGGGGGTCAAGAGGGTACCATTAGTGAGGCTTGGGGTCATCGAGTTGTGGCCGGCGACAAGCGGGGGCAGTGAAGGTGTTTGGGTCCTCGTCGGCGATGGAGTTTCGGTGGTCTTCAACGGCGAAGGAGTGGTCGCCGAGGTCGGGGTGGCGTCGGTGATCGCACTGGTGCGGTCGTCGAGGACGGAGGAGGGCTCCGGTGATGACGAATGATGGCTGGAGTGCGAGCGGCAGCATGGCATTAAAAGGGGTGTCACGTGTGTTTTGGTCGGGTTCGGTCCAAGTGCTAGCGAGGGGGTGAATGCAGGGGTGCCAAGGGTTTAAATAGAGACACCGGCGGGGTAAACAGCTAGTGTATACATGGAAAGCCGAGGGAGGGTATTCACTCTCGTCGGTGAGGTCTTGCCATGCATGCGCACTACGATCCCAGGGCTTAAACGCATCACTTAATGGGGGGAAACGGCTGGCGGGTCTCGGGGAGCAATACGCGGCGCCAATTTAAGGGGAGGGGGCCGGCACGAGCGGATTACAGAGTGAGGTCATCGGGCCGGTGAAGTTTGGGGGTGGCGCGCGTAGGAAGACGGGCCTGACGGGTGGGGGCCACTGTCAGTGGGTGGCTGCGGGTGCGGGCGTGGCAATGGTCGGGTCTGACCGGTGGGGTCGGGCTCGGCCGGGGGGGGAGGGTTGGCGCCGACAGGTGGGCCTGATCCGGTGTGCGCGCAGAGAGAGGGGGGTCATTGACGAGCGGGGCTCACATGGCAGAGAGGGGCACGGGGTTGAGCGGTCTGGGCCGGCCGGTTGAGGGGAAAAAGGTGAAACGGGGCCGTTACTGTTTAAATCTATTTCCGAATAAAAATAATTGCTGATATTGATTTAAAATATTAGTGTTGCTTCCAAGGGTGGTAAAAATTTGTAAAAATTCTCAAAAATAGGTCTTGGCCTTGGGAACACATAAATTTTCTTAGGCTCAGGTTTGGATATTTTCTCTAGGTTTTAGTTTATTTGGGTGTTTATAGCTTTAAAGGAAATTCAAGAATAATCCTTTTCAGAAAAATATAAATAAATTGTATTTTATTTCTTTTAAAATTTGGGGTGTTATAAGGTGGAGCTCTTCGTTAACTTCTAACACTTCGAGCTCATCCAAAAAAGGTCGGAAAGCCTAAAAACATTTCCAAATAAGTCTTTTCATTCAAAAGAGAACAAAAACATAAGTTTTTACATAGGCGGAGCCCTAAGGATAACTAAACCTTCGGGTCCGAAGGAAGTTTGCTGCTCAAAGGTTGTGCCCGCACTTGCTTTTGATGGAGGCCTTCATCGATCCACGCCTTCACAGCTGACCGGCCTTTAGCTCTACAGGATGGCTAAAAGCCTCCCAAGCTGTGACCACGTCAGGTGAAAGGGTTAACAGATGGTCACCGCCCAAGCTAGCTAGGGCTGCTCCGGGCTCCAGCGAAATAGGTAATCCAATGTCTTCGTAGTAACGAAGCACTCTGAGAGCAGCTACTTGGCCGGAGATCTCTCCATACTGAGTACCCGCGGTCTTCATTGTCTTCGCTGCTGCTTGGATCATCTTCATCTTTCACAGCAAGGAGTCATTAGTGGATGACGAGGAGGCGCAGGAAGTGCCAAAGTATTCCAGAACACCACGAAGGGCGTCCATGGTCTCGGAGGCCACACTCTCACACTTTATCTTTTCTACGGCCAATGCTTTATTTGACTTAGTTAGATCGCACATTAAAGAGGAGAGTTTGGCTGTCTCTGTCATTAGGACAGTCTTCTGTTCGAGCAACTTCTTCGCCTCCTCAGTCAAACCTTGCTGCTCTTCTCGGAGCTTGACAAGTTTAGCTCCCGAAGCTGCCTGCTCCTCTCGAAGCCTTTCCACTTGAGCCCGAAGTACAATCCGCTTAGCCTCGAGCTCCTCCTTCACAGCCTCCAGCCTGCCTTTAGCGCTCCGCTCCATCGAAGCCATCTCTTCCAAGCTCGAAGCTCGGTTCTCAGAGTCGGTAAGACTCCCTTGAAGAGTCGCCACCTTCTCTTTGAGCCAGTTACATTCTCGCTCATTCGATACAGCCGCATCTCGAGCTAGAACGACGTGCTACAAAGGAAAGAAGAGCAATGTAAGTAAATTATATATGCATTTTAGATTAAACTAATTTTTGTAGGTGCTTCGTACCTGGTAAGCCACCCGTTCGAGAGCAACATCAAGCTCTGACCTGTCGGCCTCTCCAAGGATGGAGACCATGTCAGTCTCCCCGACTTCGTGACTAGCTCGAGCCAGAGGCTCTAGCAAAGTCTGAAGCCCTGTCCTGCGTTCAAGGAAGGGGGCTAGGAGAGGGAGCCTTGACAAGGCACTCCAATTATCATCACTAGGAGAAGGACCAAAATGCAATGAAGCACCCTCAGAGGCCTCTGTGGATTGTCCTTCATCTGTAGACTCTGATGGAGTCCACCCTGGAGTGGGAGCAGGCAGGGGCCAACTTTTATCTTTACCCTTTCCAGGGCCTGCCACCTCCTTCGGAGCTACCTCCAAAATTGGAGCCACCTGTTGCTCCATAGTCGGTGACAGCACCGAAGCTGCTGTAGGTTTCGGGACCACCTCCGCAATAGAAGCCACCTCCACCGGAGCTGATCCTGTAATAATAAAAGGTATATGATATTGCTTAAATTTTGCAGGACACAAAAAAGGGAAGAAGAAAAGGTATTCGTCTGAAGCTTACCTCCGACATCTTATTGCCAAACGAGCACTAGACTGCTCAGGGGCTCGAACATCTGACCAAAGTCCTCTTCGGACTCCAGACTTTGAACCGAAGGAATGGTTGCAGAGATATCTTCGATCACTGCAGCTATCACTTCATCTGGAGCCGAAACTTGGGTTTTCGAAGTCTCGACTCTGCCTTCTTCCATAGCAGGAGCATCTTCCTAGTTAGACAGGACGTTTATAGTCTTCGTCTGCTCAAGGTTACCTTCAACGATAGGCACCACCACCGCGTCATCTCGAGCAGAGACCTCAACTCCCATTCGAGACTCTTCGTCCCCAGCAAGAAGGGCCTCAAACTCCTCCACCATCGCCATGTCCAATCTCTTAATCTTCAGAATGTTCAGGCAATGAGACAGGAGACTTCGAAGGAGTAAGGGCCTTCGGCTTTCGGACCACCTTCTTCATGGGAGTCTTCACCAAACTCGAAGACTCGGCCTCCGCTTTCCTCTTCTTTAGAGCCTGGTCCAGGGCGGACCAGTTTGGAAGGGTTGGAGTTCAACTCTAAGCACACTCCATATTCGGTTGAACCACTCCCAAGTCCCGACGAACTTCACCCTCCGCTCCTTTTCAATGGGCGTAGGGGCTGCAAGAACCTTCTTCATAGCCTAGACAATTTGTTCCGGGGTAAGGGTCACACGTGGAGCTGAAAGATAAGATGTCATTTTGATTAAGTCATTTCTGTAAATCGATACTGTATGCAAACACTTTGATACAGGATATTTGAAAAGTTTACCAACGGAGCTTGAAGGGATCTCCCGAAGTCCCCCCCTCCGGGTTTTCCTCGAAGTTGATTGGCCAAGCAGCCATTAGAGGAGGGATCCGAAGTCCTATGAAATCCTCTGCCAAGTCGCGCATGCTCCTGCGATGACTCACGGAGTGCAATAACCCGAGGCGGACTTCAAGCTGGCTTGGGTCCTGTTGGACCTCCACTTCCCTCCGGTAAAAGATGTCCTCCAAGGGTCTGACCAAGGTGCAGTCTGTCCCTACCTCGGTGTAGATCCAGTGAAGGATCCAATCTGAGTACCATCTATCATTAATGGCCTTCGCTGGGAACCGGTCCTAGAATTCTTCGCGGAGTTGGAAGTTGATGCTCCTGAACGTGATCACCATCTTCTCTCCTCCGGCTCCAGTGAAAGTATTCAGCTGGCACGAAGATTTATGAAGAGCCATGTTGGGGGAAATTACTCCATTTCCAGGGCTTAAAGATTAATTCATCAAAGGCTGAAGCAGACTCCGAAGCTAGTGAACAGAGGTTCGAAGGGTGAGTCACCATGCCGAAGGGTGCAGCGATGCGAAGCCTTGGTGAACCCTCCGAATGGAAGATAGAGGCCCCGAAGCCGAAGGACAAGATTGATGGGACGTTCAGCTTATCCATCTACCTTATAGTATTTTACCTTTTATAACCTTGTTTATGGTACCAATTAGTTCCCACTATGTCGGTTGTAATCTAGGGGTGAATAGGTCTTTTCCTTATGCTTTTTCACCTATAAATACCCCCCTTTGTACCCTGTAAAAGAGGATCCAGAACAAGTTGTTCATTACACTCATTCGGACCACTCGAGTTATTATCCAACTCTGAGGCTCGGGATAGTTCTAAAATGCAAACTCCTTGTTTGTTCGTTCTTGATCTCAGAGAACCTGTTGGCGTAACATTTGCGCCAACAGTTGGCGCCGTCCGTGGGGAACCAAGTTCTAAAAGCTTGTTCTCTGCTGCTGACTGCACTTCGAAGAGCACTTACGGAGGGAGCCTCGGAGTCTCAAGATTATGCGCACCCTTCAGTTAAGGGCTTCTTAGTGCAGCCCGAAGGTCTTCACTCGACCTCCCGAGTCGTTCGAAGTCCTCCATCTCCAAGACCTCTTCGTAGCTAGCTATGCCTCCGAAGCGAAGTCAGGCTTCGGGTCCTCTCCGAAGGTCCCCTTGGACCACCGGAGCCAGACCCTCGGCTACTCCGGCGATTCCCGCCGAGACTGCTGGGCGTCGAGCACCCCGGGGCCCTCGAGCTCCTCCTACGGTGCTTCAGACCGACTACGTCAGCTCCCGAGATTCGGAGGTGCCCTTCGATGAAGACGAAGGCCTTCCTGAAACCGAGGCTACGCAACTGGCCAGGCTTTAGGAGGAGGTATCCAGGTGGAGGCAAGAGGCCGCCGATCGCCTCCGCACTCAAGCTTCCACCGAGACTCCAGAAGGGCCTCAAGACGGTGGTACCCACAATCTCCCAGAAGTTATCCAAGTCCCGGAGGAAGCCGAGAATGCCTCCTTCGATAATGAGTCTCCATTACATCCGGATTTATAGAGAGTGCCTTTCGACCCCAGATTCAAGGCCTCGAAGTTGCACAAGTACTCCGGGGGGTCGGACCCCGGAGAGTTTGCCCGCTCATACGCCCTGGCAATAGAAGCAAGTGGAGGGGTGCGAAGCACTATGGCTAAATGCTTCCCCCACACCCTCGAAGGCGTGGCACTTCGATGGTTCTGGTCCCTGAAGCCAGGATCGATCAGTTCCTGGGAGCAGCTGAAGAAGAAATTTGTGAGCAACTTCCAAGGCACCTTCGTGGCCCCAATGTCCACAAGTTTGTTCCAGGTGAAGCAGCGGGTGGGAGAAACACTCTGGGAGTACTTCACGTGCTTCGCCCACACCAAATCACAGATGAAGGGCCTGTCTATCTCTTCGGTAGTCGATGCCGCCCGCGAAGGGGTGCTAAACCCCGACCTCCTCAGCAAACTCCATCGGAAGCTGGTGACGTCTGTAGCACAGCTGATGGCATACTTCGAACAGTATGCCAAGGCGGAGGAAGGCTATCTTCGGCGAGCTGGAGCACCATCGCCCACCCTCCGAGAAGTCAAAGGGAGCCCGAAGCCTCCGCTCCCGTACAACCTCCACAAGACAACCGCTTCAATGAGTACAAGCGGGGAAGAAGCATTTCCGTTCGGAGGTGCTAAGCATTGCACCTTCCGTTCTGAAGGCACCTGCCAATTTCCAGCAGGCGCAGAACTTCAAGACTGGAGCACCGAAGTCTCTAGAGAGAGCGCCTGGCAGGCGCCAGAGTTTTTTCTGCTGCGTGCATGGCGATAATAGGAGCCATGACACGAAGGATTGCAAGTCGGTGTTAACCCTTCGAGGTGAATACCTAGGACGAAGTGCGGGGCGGGGTGCTTCGGATCGAGCCCCACCCTCGGCACGGTCGGAGCCTGCGCAAGCTGTGGCCCGAGCAGGTGCCCTTGAAGCCCCCATGCGGCTACCGGTGGCCAACATTATGCCACCACCAAAGCAGGAAGACCCGCAAGATCGCGGCAAGCGAGTGGTCTTGCCCATCTCAGGAGGGGGGACCCTCGGAAGCATGTCAAAGAGACAGCGGCGCGAGTACGTCCGCGAGGTCGGGCACATTGGGACCTCGAGTTCCGCCGAAGGGATGCCGGAGTGGTCCCACGTGCCCATCTTGTTTACTGCCAGCGATGCTGCGGGGGTGAAGTTCCCCCATGCTGACCCCTTGGTCATTTCTGCTGATATAGCAGGAGTGGAGGTCCGAAGGATCCTGGTAGATGGTGGGAGCTCCACAGACATACTCTTTGTCCAGGCCTTCGATCAGATGTGCATACCTCGGAAGCATCTACTTCCAGCAGCCCGTCCGCTTCAAGGGTTCTCAGGACCGCCTCTCGATGCCCTCGGCCAAATAAGCCTCGAGGTTGCCTTCGGAGAGGGGCCTCTGGCCCGGGTAGAAGAGGTGATCTTCGACGTGGTCGACGCCCCATATGCTTACAATGCTATCTTCGACCGAGGGATGCTAAACCAGTTCGGGGCTATAGCGCATCATAACTATCTTTGTCTCAAAATGCCCACGCAAGGTGGAGTGCTTACCATTTCAGGAGACCAAGCTGTAGCCCGAAGGACGGAGTATGGCCATGGGCAGCCGTTAGACCCCCGACAAGTACATAATGTAGCGAAAAGCATCGAAGAGGTACCGGAGGCCTCGAACTCTTCGAAGGGGCCCTCGCTCAAGCCAAGCCCAGAAGGTGATGTCCAGACAAGAATAATTTCGAAAGATGGCAAAGAGTACCCAGTGCAGTTCGGCAAGGGGCTATCCCCAGAAATAGCTGCCTCATTAGAAGAAGTCGTCAGGAGAAATCTGGACATATTTGCTTGGACTGACGAAGACATCACCGGGGTCGATCGAAGCATCATTGAGCATAGTCTGCTCGTCAATCCGAAGGCCAGGCCAGTACGCCAGGGGCTCCACAAGCTGTCAGCAGAAAGAGCAAGCCTCACCAAAACCGAAGTAGAAAAATTGTTAAGAGCTGGCATCATCAGGGAGGTAGCCCATACCGAGTGGTTGGCTAACCTTGTTTTTGTAAGGAAGAAGGACTCGAACAAGTGGCGCATGTGTATTGACTTCACTTCATTAAATAAAGCATGCCCACGAGACCCCTACCCGATGCCCCGAATAGATCAGCTAGTAGATTCCACAGCCGGCTCTGAATTGCTAAGTTTCCTCGATGCTTATTCCGGATATCATCAAGTATGGCTGAAACGCGAAGACGAAGCCAAGACAAGCTTTATAACTCCTTCCGGAGTATTTTGTTATGTAAGAATGCCTTTTGGGCTGCGAAATGCCGGAGCCACCTTTTCCCGTTTAATAGCTAAGGCTCTAGGTCATCAGATAGGCCGGAATGTCGAGGCCTATATGGATGATATTGTAATAAAAAGTGCTCAAAAGCACCAGCATAGCTTAGACCTAGCTGAAACATTTGAAAGCCTCCGAGCATGTGGAGTACGCCTCAATCCAGAAAAATGTATATTCGGAGCACAAGCAGGAAAACTGCTAGGGTACTTAGTTTCGAGCAGGGGAATCGAAGCTAGCCCAACACAGATAAGTGCACTGTAAAGGATGGCTCCACCGGAAAATTTGAAGCAAGTTCAGAAGCTAGCAGGAAGGCTCGCAGCTCTTAGCAAGTTCTTGGCCAGGTCAGCACAACGGAGCCTCCCAATTTTCAAAGCACTAAAGGGGTCCGAAAGCTTTCAGTGGACACCGAAGTGCCAGAAGAGCTTCGATGATATAAAGGCATACCTCGGAAGATTATCAATTCTGACTGTTCCACTTCCAGAAGAAACACTGCTCCTTTATCTTGCAGCAACAAGTTCAGCAGTGAGCGTAGTATTGGTCCGGGAAGTCGAGCTTAAGGAAAAGCTAGTCCAGAACCCAGTTTATTTTGTCTCGGAGGCATTATCCGGAGCTAAAATCAGATACTCCGAACTCGATAAGTTTGCTTATGCCCTAGTAATGGCCTCGCGAAAGCTAAGGCATTATTTCTTGGCGCATAACCTGATCGTCCCTACATCGTATCCTCTTGGAGATATGCTCCGAAACAAAGATTCAACGGGCAGGATTGGAAAATGGGCGGTCGAGCTAGCACCCTTCGGAATCTCCTTCACGGCAAGAACAGCTATTAAATCTCAAATTATAGCCGATTTCGTAGCAGAGTGGACTCCATCTTCTATTTGGGCCCCGGAAGAACCCTCCGAAGGCTTTTGGACAATATTTTCTGACGGAGCTTATCAAGCATCCGGTGCCGGAGTAGGGGCCGTCATCATATCACCATCAGGGCAAAAGGCCATGTATTCTGCGAGGCTCAACTTCAGAACCACTAATAACATCGCCGAGTATGAAGGAATCTTGCTAGGCCTCCGAAAGGCTAAAGCGCTCGGAGCTGTAAGAATAGTGATTAAGACAGATTCCCAAGTCGTCGCAGGGCATGTTGATAAAAGTTTTCAAGCAAAAAATCCGCATCTAGCACAATACCTCGAAGAAATCCGCAAGGCCGAAGCAGCATTCAGAGGATTTACAGTTCGAAGTATCCCTCGGGCAGAAAATCAACTTGCAGATATTCTTGCAAAGGCTGCAGCAGGGGCGGTGGACCTCCCGGAGGGTGCTTTCTACGAAGAACTAGCGCAACCAGCGGCTGGTCAGCTACCCCCTTCGGAGGTACTGTGCATTCCAATTACAGATTGGCGGGCTCCGATTATGAACATGTTGCAGAATAGCATGGACCCTCCCGAAGGTCCAGAAGCCCGAAGATTGCAAGCAAGAGCTCGAAGTTACAAGATTATTGATGGAATATTATACAAAGATGGAGTGTGTTCACCTCTACTTCGATGCATCTCACAGCCCGAAGGTGAAGACATACTTCGGGACATCCACGAAGGCTTGTGCGGAGGTCATTTAGCCCCTCGAGCGCTAGCAGGCAAGACGCTTCGGCAAGGGTTTTATTGGCCAACTATAGTAAGAGATGCGGAGGAACTGGTTCGAACATGCCAAGGCTACCAGTGGATGGGCAGACGAAGCCATCGCCCGCCAGCACAGCTTCAAGTTATCGCCCCAGTGTGGCCAATGGCTAGATGGGGCATGGACCTCATAGGCCCTTTCCCAATGGCAAAAGGCGGCTTGAAATTTGCGGTAGTGGCAATTGAGTATTTCTCAAAATGGGTTGAAGCGGAGCCTTTAACAGCTATCACCTCGAGGAATGTGCAAAGATTTTTCTGGCAGAATATTATATGCAGGTTCGGAGTTCCAAGAGAGTTGACGGTCGATAATGGAACCCAGTTCGAAGCTGACACTTTCCAAACATTTTGTGAAGAACTGGGTGTTAAGTTGTGCTTCGCGGCGGTGCGACATCCACAGTCCAACGGAGCCGTTGAGCGAGCCAATGGGAACATCCTCTCCGGGCTAAATCGCCGAATCGTTGGATTGGCCAAGGGGCTGTGGGTCGAAGAGCTCCCCAAAATCTTATGGTCCATTCGAACCACTCAAACCAGGTCAACAGGTTTCACACCATTTAGATTGCTCTTCGGAGATGAGGCCATGACTCCTACGGAGCTCAGAGGTGGATCGCTTCGAGTAGTTCAACCTGGGGACGAAGATGAACGGAGCACTTCACTAGATTTGTCAGAAGAAACAAGGCTTCGAGCTGTCGCCAACCTGACTAAGTACCAGGACCACACCAAAACATGGTATGACCCGAAGATAAAGCTAAACAAGTTAAAGCCCGGTCATCTAGTGTTGCGAAGTGTAATAGCTCCGGGGAAGCTAGGAAACAAATGGGAAGGACCATATGTTATCTTACTCTCAGAGCGCCCCGGATCGTTTAAATTAGCTAATTTAGAAGGAGAAGAATTGAAGCATGCATGGCATGCAGAGCACCTTAAGCGTTACTTTGCTTAGGGGCCCCTTGTAATCACTTGTAAAAACTTGCCTTTCTATGAATAAAGATAAGGGTCGAATTTTGTTTGCTCTTTGAATATCCCTTACTCTTGATGGACGCATTAGGAGGAAAGAGATGCTTTTAGAGCCAAGCATTTTTCTCAAGACCTAGGCAGCTGCCTTCGAACCATTGGTTCCAAGGCTCCGTTGCCAACCTACGGATTCCAGGCTCCGGCTTGTTAGGATCCGTAGAAGAGTCCAAGGACTTTAAACAAAAACAGACTTTCGGCCTCCGGGTACGAAGCATCTGTAAAAGAGCCGAAGGTGGCCAACCTACGGATTCCAGGCTCCGGCTTGTTAGGATCCGTAGAAGAGTCCAAGGACTTTAAACAAAAACAGACTTTCAGCCTCCGGGTATGAAGCATCTGTAAAAGAGTCGAAGGTGGCCAACCTACGGATTCTAGGCTCCGGCTTGTTAGGATCCGTAGAAGAGTCCAAGGACTTTAAACAAAAACAGACTTTCGGCCTCCGGTTACGAAACATCTGTAAAAGAGCCGAAGGTTGCCAACCTACGAATTCTAGGCTCCGGCTTGTTAGGATCCGTAGAAGAGTCCAAGGACTTTAAACAAAAACAGACTTTCGGCCTCCGGGTACGAAGCATCTGTAAAAGAGCCGAAGGTGGCCAACCTACGGATTCCAGGCTCTGACTTGTTAGGATCCGTAGAAGAGTCTAAGGACTTTAAACAAAAACAGACTTTCGGCCTCCGGGTGTGAAGTGTCTGTAAAAGAGCCGAAGGTGGCCACCGTATGGATTCCATGCTCCGTTTTCGTCAAGATCCGCGTAAAAAAAATAAAAATAAATAAGTTAAAAAAAGGAGAGCCGCGAAGTAGTACTATTAAAAGTACAAATGATAAGCGTACATTCGAAGCATTCGGTTGTTCGGAGCATTATTGTGCCTGGCGAACCCTTTCCTATAGTAAAGGCTCCACCACCCACAAGGGGGGTCGGAGGATAGGAGGATAGGCAAGTTGGGAGTGTTGGAGCCCAACTCCACTTGCACGACGACGGGAGCAGGGGGAACTGCCCCTAGGTCTTCGTCATCGTTCAGGAGGTAGCTCTCGAAGGCCGCCGCCGTTTGGGCGTCAGAGTCCTCTATTTCTTCGGAGGCCGAGCTCTAATCACCCGGAGATGAGGCAGACGAGGCCGGCGTCAACTGCGAAGGGGGCTTCACTACTTTCTTCTTCCTAGGCGGCTGCTTGCCGGTTTTCTTGGACGGCTCGGCAGTGGCTTTCCTTTTGCGAGCAGCCGCTCCGGTCGGGGCGAAGTCAGGAAGAGGAGGGGGCTCCATCCCGAGAGCTCTCCACACTATGTTGGATCGCTCCCAGCAGCCCACCAACTCCAGCCTTTTTTGCCTCTCGGCCACCGAAGGGGCTCCGAGAACTCGTTCGGTGGCCCGAACTACATCCTCTGGAGCCAATGCCAGAGGCGCCGCTGAAAGAAAAAGGTATGAAATTATGAATATGACTGTTTCCTTCATCTAAATATGATGCTGCAGGGAATAGTCTTACCTAGGTTTCGGACCTCCCCCTCCGAGGCCTGTGGAAACGAGATCGGCCAGTTAGCTCCGAGGGGAGGGATCCGAAGGGCGATGAACTCTTCGGCCAGGTCGCGCATACTCATGCGGCGAGCCACCGAAGTAAGCAGCCCTAGCCTCGTCGAGAGCAGGCTAGGGTTAGGGGAGATGTCCGCCTCCTTCCAGAACCAGATCTCCTGGAGAGGACCAGCGAGGGGGGAGTCCTCTCCGACTTCGGCGTAAAACCACCGAAGTATCCAGTTTGTATACCACCTGTCGTTTACGGCTTTTGCAGGGAAATGAAGGGCATGCTCCCTCCGTAGCTGGAAATTGACGCTGCCGAAGGCTATAGTCACCTTGGAGTCCCCAGGTCCGTCTTGGGGCTTCGGCTGGCATATAGCTTCGTGCGTCGCGACGAAGATCTCGGAGCGTCCTTCGCATCCCTCTGCCCGGAGCGCCCATTCGAAGATGGCTAAGCACGCGATGGCGTTGGGGGACAGCTGAGGCAGAGTTATGTGGAACAAGTCCAGTACCTCAGCCAAGAAATCCATGGCCGGCAGCCCCAAGCCTGCTTCGAAGAATGCTTCGAAGACCACCACCTCCCCGCTTCGCGGCCTCGGAGTTGATTCTGTCCCGGGGACTCGAGTCCTCAGTCCAGCGCCTAGCTTTCCGTCCACTGCTTCTTCGATAGATTCGGCGGTGCTCACGGATTGGCCGATGATGAAGCTCTGGGCAATCTTCTTCTTGGAGGGCGGACGGAGCGCCCGAGGATTCTTGGGCCAAGCTCCGCTCGAGGTCCCCGCCATTGTCGCTGCTGCCGAGGCAGCCCACGCCTGCCTTTGCGCTAAGGTGTTGGCTGCTGCCGGAGTGGTGTGGCTAGTTCTCGCCATTGCGCTTGGGTGCTCAAGAGATTGGAAGATTAGGGAAAAGTGAATCACGAATGATGGATGCGGTAAAATTTCTCGGTTAATCCCTGTCTTCCCCTTTTATAACCGCACGTCCAGTACTACTCTTCGATTGGTTTCACACTGCAGGTTCAGCTTCTGTCACCGACAAGTGGGCCCGGTAATTGGGACGGTGAGCAACCGCCGTAAAAATCGACCGTTACCCTTTTTCGCAGAAGTGTAACGGCTACTTGCGTTGTAACGGCTACATTCAAACGGTGCTCCACGACGTTTGCACTCCGAGACCGTCCCCTTCCCAACGTGCGTTCTCATTGCATCAAGAACTCGAAGGGGGAGGTTCGAACGCGCCGGGCTTGAAGTCCTCGGCTAAGTCGCAACATGCCCAAATCCTCTTTAAGCCTCGAAAAATAGAAATATTCCTTCTGTATACTGCCTTCTTTCTAAATAGGTTAACCACAGAGAGGCGTATTCGAGGGGCTATTGTTGGAGGAAATTACTCCATTTCCAGGGCTTAAAGATTAATTCATCAAAGGCTGAAGCAGACTCCGAAGCTAGTGAACAGAGGTTTGAAGGGTGAGTCACCGTGCCGAAGGGTGCAGCGATGCGAAGCCTTGGTGAACCCTCCGAATGGAAGATAGAGGCCCCGAAGCCGAAGGACAAGATTGATGGGACGTTCAGCTTATCCATCTACCTTATAGTATTTTACCTTTTATAACCTTGTTTATGGTACCGATTAGTTCCCACTATGTCGGTTGTAATCTAGGGGTGAATAGGTCTTTTCCTTATGCTTTTTCACCTATAAATACCCCCCTTTGTACCTTGTAAAAGAGGATCCAGAACAAGTTGTTCATTACACTCATTCGGACCACTCGAGTTATTATCCAACTCAGAGGCTCGGGATAGTTCTAAAATGCAAACTCCTTGTTTGTTCGTTCTTGATCTCAGAGAACCTGTTGGCGTAACATTTGCGCCAACAAGCCACAAAGATCTCCATTCTCCTGACGCATCCTTCGGCCTGCATTGCCCATTTGAAGATGGCCAGGCGAGCAATTGCATTTGGAGAGAGTTGGGGCAAGGTGACATGGAACAACCTTAGTACCTAAGAGAGGAAATCAACTGCCGGGAGTCCCAAGCTGGCTTCTAAGAACGCCTCAAACACCACTACTTCTTCGGCACATGATGCTAGGATCACTTCACCCCCAGGCTGACGCACCTTGACTCTGTGTCCCATCTTTCTAGTGATTGCCGCAGCAATCGACTTCTTCGAGCATGATGATGCCCCCAAGCTATACGATTGATCCGTATACTTAGCATACACCGAACGGAGGTTGTGGGCGCCGGCTGGACGAGGGTTATCTGAAGGCCCCGCCGCCGCTAAAGCCGCCATCACTTGTTGTCAGGCCAAGGATGAAGCGGGGACGGGATCTTTGTGACTTGTCTTCGCCATCGGAGAAAAAGAGAGTTTGAGAAGATGAGCTCGGGGAGAAGGAAGGTGAAATGTGAAAGCAGTCGGTAAAGTATGTGAAATTTACCTTTACTTTCTTATTTATAGTATGGATTTCTTGTGCTGTACGTTGTGGTGTGATGTTTGGTTGCCCTGTTACGTCCCCGATACCGTCATAATTTGCAAAGACATTTCAAGAGAAGTCACAGTCTACGGAGATGAAACGACTGTTAGCCTCTTCAAGGAGTAACGACTCTATTTCTGAGTCTAATGGCCTTGAAGACTAACGACTATATTAGCTCCGCCAAAGATCGATCTCCGAAGCCATTTCAGTGGATACCTTCGCACAAAGTTTGTCCGAAGACCCTCAATTTCCAAATGTTTCTAAGAATGGTAAAGTTTTTCAATTTCCTCTCTAAATTCTAAGCATGAAATTATTTCTTGCGTATACTGCCCTCCTCATTGCATAGACAATTCGAAGAGAAGTATTTGAAGGGCTATTGTTGTGGGGAAATATTTCATCCTCCAGAAGCCAAGGACATTTTCATGTCGACACAAGCAGAAGAAACGAAGTCAAGAATTTTGATCTCCGAAGATCCTAAAAGCAGCAAAGTCCCTTCGGATTCGGAGTCCTAAATAGCGGAGACCTTCGTCAAGGCTTCGGCGCAACGGAGCCCTTTCGAAGCCTCTTCACCTGAAGGGGGGTTGCTAGCGAGGATAGAAGATTTATCTTCTCTCTAATTAGAATAATCTTTTACTCTTTTACCCCTATGAAGAATATTAAACAATATGTTCTTAATCGGTTGTAATTAGAGGGTAAAGAAGTCTTTTCCCATGTATTCGGTCTATAAATACCCTCTTCACTTCATAAAGGGTATCGAATACTCAGATATTCAATACACACTTCGAACTATCTCAGGCTATTATCCATCTCGAAGGCTTGGAATAGTTTACTCAAACAAACACTTCGTTTGTCAGACACTTAGTTTCCTAAACCTATTAGCGTAATCTTTTACGCCAACACCATTTAGTTCCAATGAAATGAACATTAGGAGGGGGATCTACAAGTGTACAGACTTGGTTTCTCTCAAAATTTTCAAGTTCTTTATGCATGGCATTAATCCAACTAGAATCAGATAAAGCATGACTCACATCTAAGTGCTCGAAAGAAGCAACAAAAGCAGAGTTAATGAAATGAGCATGAGAACATGTTACCCTTTGATCAAGCTCACCAATGATCTGCTCTGGAGGATGCATCCTTTGGATGTGATGAGGAGCCTCGCGGCGGGATGCAATCTCCCCCTCAACTTGTGCCAGTGAGTGGTCGAAGATGACTGATGCTGAGGTAGTAGCTTTGGGGCCTCTTGCTGAAGTGGTCGAAGCGGGGTCGGCTTCAAGGGTCGATGTCGAGGGTAGTAGGGGATCATCCTCGAAGTCTTCAGGATCTTCATCTTCAAATATATTCTAATCCATATCATGTTCACTTGCCTGTTCAAAAGAGGAGCTTACATAGGGGGTTGATTAATCAAAAGTCACATCACATGACTCGATGACAGTGTTAGTTTCCAAATTGTAAACACGATAAGAATGACCATGGGTAGTGTATCCCAAAAGCATCCCGTCAGAAGAACGCAACTCAAACTTGTCCAAATTTCCATGTTTTAGGATAAAACATCGACAACCAAATACTCGAAGATGGGTAACTTTGGGCAGTCTCCCGAAACGTAGCTCATAAGACATCAAGTTCAAGATTGAGTGCAGGAAAATTTGGTTTGAGATGTAACAAGCGGTGTTCATGGCTTTAGCCCAAAACTTTCTAGGAGTACTGTGCTCATCGAGCATAATCCTAGCTATCTCAACCAAAGTGCGGTTCTTTCTCTCAACAACACCATTCTATTGAGGAACTCGTGGAGCAGAGAATTAATGTTCTATGCCATGCTCCATGCAAAAGTCAACAAAGAGACTATTCTTGAACTCGGTGCCATTATCACTTCGAATGAACTTTAATGCACCTGGAAGTTCAGTAAAAAGTCTCAAAGATAAGCTCTAAAAGTGTGAAAACACTTCATCCTTGCTAGCTAAAAATAAGACCCAAGAGTAGCGAGAGAAATCGTCGACAATGACAGGAACATACCACTTGCCGCCTAAAGAACTAACTCGAGAAGGACCTACAGTGTCCATATAGAGAAGCTCTCTAGGTTGTTCAGTCATCACCATAGTGACTGGTGAGTGTGAAGCGACAATCATTTTCCCATGTCGACAAGGAGCGCAAACTAAATTCTTCTCAAATTTGAGCTTGGGAAATCCTCGGATCAGACCTAGGGCACTCAAGTGAGCTAGCAACTCAAAGCTCATATGCCCTAGTCTCCTATGCCACTTCCAGATCTCAGAAGTAGAATGTGCAACTAAGCAGTGAGAAGAACCAGATGACTCGGAAAAATCAGCTCCAAAAACTCTCCCAACTCTAAAGATCTTACAAACCAAAACGCCATCAGAATTGAGTACTTGTGAAGTATCGCGATGAAATCACACTTGGAAGCCCTCATCAAGCAACTAGGACACAGAGAGCAAATTGTATCCCAAATTTTCAACCAAAGCAACATCTTTGAGAGTGAAATTTGAGTTGATTCTTACCACACCTTTACCTTTCACTCTGCTTCTTCGGTTGTTGCCGAAGGTGATTTGCTCCTTTTGCTTGGTTGTGGTGAGGCTAGAGAACCATGATGTGTTTCCGGTCATATGGCACAAACCACCGGAGTCCATGATCACCGTGCCCTCCTAGCCTCGGTCTGACGCCTACACAAAATGAGAAAACCTAGATCGCTCAGTGCTGGGTGAGTGAAAATATGACGAGGCATCCAGCACTGAGAGATACGAGCAGTAGGTAATGTAAAAGTAGATTGTCTACGCACAGGTAAAGTAGAGTGATGCAAAGTGCGAGGTCTACCTACATGATGCAATCTAGTCACACGACGAGGTCTCCCAACCTGTCGAGGTACAAAGCCACCTACACGTGGTCTAGCACCATTTGAGACATGGTGTACACCACGAGGGATATAACCTCTTCGGGAAGCACGGGGAGCCAGAAATCAGGATGTGAGTAAAAGTCAGGCTCATGCATACCTAGAGATGGGTAATGCATGTCCTTAAAACTCAACGCCTGAGAGTGTCGCTCATCCTTGATGCGACGAAAGCAAAACCCAACCAAATGACCCACCCGGGCTAACAGTAAGAACAATGAATCACTCTTCTAGGGGCACTCGCCTAGGTCATAGGAGCAATTCTCATAGGCTCCTTGGGTTTCTGCTGAGGGTTTTTCTTGAGTGGAGGAGGTGGATTTTTCTTTGGAGGCTGGGTAGGCTTCTTAGCTGGAGGAGTGTCTAATTGGGCTCTCTCTTTCTCTAGGGTAGTGGGTGAGGTAAAAACAATTTTATTCTCACTGTTTGGAGGAATTCTCTCAAAACTCAATCCTAGAGCTAACCCTGACCTGTCATCACACATCTTAGTCTTAGCCAAGAGCAAATTCATCCTACCCTTTCCCTCAGTGCATTTGTTCACCATAGAAAGAATGTATTCATTTTTAGTCATGAGCTTTTCAACTTGCCCTCTAGCAAAACTGAGTTGGTCCTTAAGGGTGATGCAGGTGGGACAAGCAGGTTGCACATCCTTAGAACACTCAGCACTCTCCAATCTAGCCTCTAACTCCTTAACATGCTTATCTCTTAAATTAATGCTATCAATAAATAAAGGATAGTTTGGACAAACATTAGAAGAAATAGGTCTAGACTCCACCACCAAAAGCTGCTTCTATGCAGTCTCAAGCTCATCAATAGTTTGAGCATGCACAGAACGCAACTAAGCAAGCTCACCCATGACAACAGTGCAAGATTCACATTCAGCATCATCAATTTTAGACTTAAGCATGGCATAATCAGTAGAAAAAGATTCTAGCCTAAGTCTAAGGTCTTTTCTATCTCTAGCGGCCTGAACAAGTAATCTATCCTGACCAAGAACTACCTCATTCAGTTCATCAACTTTAATGGAAAGATGGTCATAGGATAGTGATACCTCAGATGAGTCAAGCTCATCGCCGCTGTTAGTGCTGTTGGCCATGAGGCAAAGGCCGGTGAAATCTCTTTCCTTCTTCTCCTTCTTTTTCCTCCTTCCTTGGAGACTCTTTCTCCTCATCAGAGCTTGACTCCTCAGTTGAGGAAGTGTCAATGTCATTGAGTGCCACGACAAAAGCTTTGGAAGCGTCCTTGGCTACCCTCTTAGCCACCTTGCCGCGCTTATCCTTCGTATAGGGTTTCCTCTCCTTCTTGTGGTGTTTAGGGTGCTCACTCTCTTATCTCCTCTTAAGCTTAGAACAATTGGCCTTGATGTGAGAAGTGTCACCACACTCAAAACACCCACTAAAACCACTTCTCCACTAATCACGTCTCTCATTATGAAAACGGGTGAATCTCCTGGCAATGAGAGCAAGCTCTTCATCATCCAGAGTATCCACCTGCTCCTTAGTAACGGAGACTAGGGAAGACAAAGCAAAACCACCTGCAAGAACACAAGTACCAGAAGAGCTTGGTTCTACAGTGGTGCCACGGCTAGAGCCAGAAACTAGTGCCAAGGGTTGTGGCAAAGAGTTTCTATGCACTGCAAGAGATGCTTTGGCAATCTCTGTGGACTTCAACTTGCTGAAGAGTTCATCACAGGTCAATGTATCATATCCTATGGACTCCTCAATACGGGATATCTTCACTTCCCATATGCTATGATCGAGACCATAGAGAAGCTTGATAGCCCTATCATGGTCATTGTAAGCAAGTGTCCTAGTGGACCACAAGTTACTCACTATTGCGTCAAAATGTGAAAACATGGCATCTATAGATTCGCCAGGGCCTTACGCAAACAGCTGATACTATTGATTATATGTGCTATGGTGCCTAGCCTTGATCTGTGTAGAGCCCTCATGAAAAATAGTGAGTGTAGTCTAAATCTCCCTAGCTATCCTCAGGTGTTGAACCCTATCAAACTCACTTCTGCTCAAGCCAATGAATAGTATATTTCTAGCTTTGGAGTTAGAATTATACTGATTTTTTTCTGCCTGAGTACTGCGGGTTTCAGGGATGTAGTATTGTGAGTCCACAATCTCCCATATTGCATTTCCTTGGCTTATCAAGTAAGCCTCCATGCACACCTTCCAATATGCAAAATCAGTTCCATCGAATAGAGGTATTTTACTAACTTTGTCCATGTCGCCAAAAGATCACAAAACTGGTTAAGATCAGCTGCTGATCTTAACAAAACTCTGATACCAATTGTTGGACCAAAACAAACGACTAGAAGGGGGTGAATGGGAGCTTTTAAAATTCTATTCTGAACGACAGGATTCGAACACACCCTTCGAAGTGTCTGGTTCGGAGGTATTGAACACACTCCAAACACAGGCTTCGAATGGGGTAAAAGTTCGAAGTTCAGAATACTTCGCTCGCACTCAGAAACCCGAAAA
This sequence comes from Zizania palustris, assembly GCA_019279435.1. NCBI lineage: Eukaryota > Viridiplantae > Streptophyta > Magnoliopsida > Poales > Poaceae > Zizania > Zizania palustris. The sequence goes on along the minus strand of JAAALK010000288.1, from coordinate 73,103,513 downwards.
CGCATTTTCCTTAGCAAAGATAGTGCAGGCTACGCACACGAGGTGCCTTTGAGCAGACTTCACACTACTGTACTTCGCACAAGTCCATTTCCCTCAGAGAGCTCTGAATAGATACTCCGCACTAGTAACTGGTACTAGGCTTCGCACTTCAGAGTCCTGAAAATAGAAATGACTACAATGAGGACTTCGGCTAAGAGAAGGAAACAGACTTCAAATCTAGACTTCGCACAGTGCTTCGCTAGTAATCAGTGAGGGCTCGCCTCCAATTTACATAGAGCGAACACACACAGTCCTTCGCAAAAATCGCACAGATGAGAGGAAAACATACTTCATCGGAGTTAAACCAGAGTAAGAACTTGTTGATAGAAAACGAAGTGAAAAGCAGAGAACTCAACTCATGCAGTGCAAAACATGCATACAAGTTCAAGCAATAGATGAAAACAGAATGGAAATTTCATTGCTTAGAACAGGGAACACAAAAACTCATAAGTACAGAGAACTCTTCATGGCAGCTGGCAAAGTCTACAGGGAAATAGAAGGTTCTAAAGGACTGCACAGTATTACCCTAGCCCCTAGCCTGACTCTCCTTTTATAGGCACTACTCTGACTTGTGAATAGACTACAACACCCCTAGGGTTTACATCATTTTTGTCTTAGCCAGACACGGGGGTACAGATGGTAGTCTACTTTGTTGGAAGCTCCTTTTGTCTGCTTCGCAGATGAGACAACATCAGCTTTTGCAGAGTAGACACGATCAGCTTTTGCAAAGCGGGATCTTCTGGAGCCCCTTGTGCACATGAAGTGTGCAGAGGCTTTGGTGACATGATTCGAACCCGATGGCCTTCGCTTCACCGAAGTCAGTCTTCGATACTTTGACGGTTTTGAGCCGAAGCCGTCAAAGCCCTTGAGCCTTCACACCATCACCTCCGGAGTGGACCACCATGGCTTCGCAGGAACTCCTAGCTCGAACTCCATCAGTCCGTGTACCGAAGCCATTCATAGTCGAAGTACTTCAAGTCATCCACACTCCGAAGCCCCACCTTCGAACTATCTTCACCACCTTTCGAAGTCCCTCCTTCGTCCAAGGCCTCCGCATGAAGCACTTCCAAAAGCACTACTTCGTAGTGTCTCTGCCGAGAGCACACTCCCGAAGAGCCTTACCCGGACCATGCCTTCAATGCACCTTGACTTCTAAGACCTTCGTCAGGTGTCCTTCCAAGTGTCTCCGACTGGAGCACACTTGAGAGCCTAGCCTCTTTCCTAAGGACTTCGTCTGCCATCCTTCGAAGTCACTCCTTCGGAGTCACTCTTTGAAGTGCCTCGCCTCCGAGGACTTTGCCTTGGGGTACCTTCAGCCGGAGCCACCCTCTGCACTTTCTACCTTCGCCTAGTGCACCTCGACCCGAGGACCGACCTTGACTCCACGCATCCTCCATGACCGAGCACCCCGCTCGTCTGGCATCAATCCCCCCGCTTGACCCAGGTTCACCTTCTATGAACCGTCCTGTTGCCTCCAAAGTCACTTGCACACCACCGACAAGAAGACAAGCGTTTACAGTACCTTGGAGACCTCTCCGGGTAAACAACCTCCGGTACATACTCCAGTCTACCGCCCAAAGTATCGATCCCTTCGGTACAGACTTTTCATCGCATTCTATCGAACCCCTCCAACAGAAATACTCCGCTGTAACTTCTACAGCTAGCAATCACCAAACCCTTCGGTAAAACACCTCCGAACCCCTTCAGAGGGACCCCTTCACCCACAAGGTAACTTGTCAATCACTCATCACATACTTGAAATCAAGGCACATCTCAACTTGGTTTCTCAACTTCGTTAGCGTGTCCGGGGGACATTTTGTACCCGTGTCTGTAAAGTCGACTGATGTAGCATGGCTATTTCTAAACTAGCAGTCATGTCTAGTAAGAGTAATCTTGATTGGCTGATGTCTTGCATGGAGCAATATCGGTCTTCTAAAGACGGTATTGACGAAGCCATTGAAGATTATAGCGAAGTAGAAAAGTTAGGACAAGGTTTCGCGTCAGCCGACCCTTTAGAAGAGGTCGATATAGGCAAAGGTAGTGTTCCAAGGCCGACTTTTGTAAACCAAAATTTACATGGTGATGAAAAGGCTGAAGTAATAGAGTTGCTTCGGTCGTACGTTGATTGTTTCGCATGGGAATATAGTGAGATGCCCAGACTAAGCTGCGAGCTCGTAGAGCATCGGCTGCCTATCAAACCTGGGTTTAGGTCTTATAAATAGCCCCCTCGTTGCTTTAATTTGGCCATGTATGACTGAGTTAAAGAGGAGATAGAACGATTTCTCAAGGATGCATTTATTAGGCCATGCAGCTACACTAGATGGGTTGCTAACATTGTGCCTGTAGAAAAGAAGGGAGCGGCAAAATACGAGTTTGTATCAGTTTCAGGGATCTGAACAAAGCCACTCCAAAGGATGAGTATCCCATGCCAATAGTTGACATGTTGATCAATGATGCTTCAGGACAATAGGTACTAAGTTTTCTTGATGGCAACGCTAGTTATAATCAAATCTTTATGGCCAAAGAGGACGTATACAAGACAGCCTTTCGATGCCCTGGTTTTGTTGGCTTGTTTGAGTGGGTTTTCATGACTTTTGGTTTAAAGAATGCTAGCGCTACTTATCAATGTGCTATGAACCTGATCTTTCATGACTTTCTAGGAGTTATGCTAGAGGTATACATAGACGATGTCGTAGTCAAATCAGATGTTGTGGGCAACCATTTAGCTGATTTGAGAGTTACTTTTGATAAAATGCGTTAGTACGGATTAAAAATGAACCGACTCAAGTGTGCGTTCGGTGTGTCGGTAGGCAAGTTCTTAGGATTCATGATTCATGAAAGAGGTATTGAAATTGATCCTAAGAGACTTGAAAAGATTAGGAACTTTGAAGCGCTGACATGCAAGAGAGATGTGCAAAAGTTCCTAGGCAAGATGAATTATTTGTGTCGCTTTATATCTAACCTGTCTAGAAAGATTGATGCTTTTGTCCCCATACTCCGGCTAAAGAACGAGGCCGAGTTCGTTTGGGGGGCAAGTCAGCAAGGCGCCTTTGAGAAGATTAAAGAGTGGTTGACATCACCACCCGTGGCAAGAGCACCAAAAGCTGGGATTCCGTTTCGGCTATACATTGCTGCAGAGGATAGCGTGATAGGGTCATGCTAACTCAAGAGGTGGAGGGAAAAGAGTACATCATCACATTCTTGAGCCACCACTTGCTGGACACTGAGACACGGTACGTGTTTGTGGAGCGTTTGTGTTTATCACTTTATTATGCATGTACCAAATTACGTCACTATCTTCTCCCTAGCACATGTATTGTTGCTTGTCAAACCGATGTCGAAAAATACATGTTACAGAAGCCGATTCTGAGTGGTAGAACCAGGAAGTGGACTTATGCTTTGATTGAGTATGACTTGGCTTATGAACCTCTAAGAGCTATGAAAGTCCAAATCGTTGCTAACTTTATAATTGATCATCATGTAGACATCAATTGGGGTAACAATGTTGCTCTAATTGAAGTAGTACCATGGAAACTTTATTTTGATGGTTCGTCTTGCAAAAATGGCCAAGGTATTTGAGTGGTTCTCATATCACCTAGTGGCATGCGCTTTGAGACCTCGGCCCGTTTAGAATTTTCTTCTACTAATAATCAAGACGAATACGAAGCTTTATTACTAGGACTTGAATTGATAGGTCCCATGGGTATTAAACATGTTAATGCATATGTTGATTCTTTGTTAGTGGTACAACAAGTAGCTAAAATTGCTCAATGTTTTAATGGTTTGCTAAATAGCTACTTGGATAAATGTTTGGACATAATTGCTACCTTTGATGACTTCAAAATTTCTCACGTGTCTAGAGAAGCCAATTCAATTGCAAATGATTTGGCTCAAAGCATCTGGCTATCAAGTTAGGAGGGGAAAATTTTATGTACATGGAAAGCCAATGCTTGAACTCCCTACTGAAGACAGAGGCTTTGGGCGGACGCGAGGTCCATTTGACCCTCCGGACCGGACCCCTTCATCTACCGAAGGGTGTTGTGTGCCGGAGCCCTCGTGCTGGAGCCCTTCACCCACCGAAGGACCCTGCACACCGGGCTCCTCATGCTGAAGCCTTCTGAGTGTTAGAGGCCTTTGTGCGCTGGACCCCTTTGTCAAAGGTTTTCGGTCCGATTGGCTCCGTACAGTCGATCTGACTAGCCCTCGGTAGGAACAAGAATGGCTCGGGGGACACTTTGAAATTGATAAATTAGACGCCACTTCGGAGAAAGAGTTAGCAAACTCTCAGGAAATCCACAAGGATGATTAGAAAATTCCAATCGTCCAGTATTTAAAAAATCCCAGTCAAAGGGTTGATCAGAAAGTTAGGCGACGGACATTTAAATTTGTGTTGCTTGACGATGTATTGTACCGCTGAACTATTTATGGAGTACTTCTAAAGTGCTTGGATGCCAATCAATCTAAGGTGGTTACAGGAGAAGTTCATGAGGGGCTTTGTGGCACTCATCAGTCGGCCCAGAAAATTAGTCTGATGCTCAAAAGAGTAGGGTTTTATTGGCCGACTATGATTGAGGATTGTTTTACGTATTATAGAGGGTGTGAAGCATGTCAAAAGTTTGGTAATATTCAGTTGGCTCCTGCATCGCTACTTAACCCTATTATCAAACCATGGCTGTTCCGAGGTTGGGGTTTAGACTTTATCGGCCAAATTCATCCTTCCTCTTCAAAAGGGCATTGGTTCGTGTTGATGGCAATGGATTACTTCACCAAATGGATTGAGGTCGTGCCTCTCAAGAACATGACTCAAAATGAGGTAACTGATTTCATCTTGAAGCATATTATACAAATATTCGGTATTCCCTAAACTCTCACTACAGATCAAGGTAATTCATTTATTGCTAAGGAAGTGAGAGACTTTTCCGAATTTTATGGTATTAAGTTGATAAACTCTTCACAATACTATGCTCAAGCCAACGGCCAGGCCGAGTCTAGTAATAAAGTTGTAATTAAGCTCATTAAGAAGAAAATTGAAGAGTTCCCTAAAAGGTGGTATGAAGTGCTTTCTAAGGCGTTATGGGATTGTAGAGTTGCAAAGCATGGTGCTACCAAAGTCAGTCCATATGAGTTTGTGTATGGACAAGAAGTCATTCTATCGGTGAAGGTGGATCATGGCTCTTTAAGACTTCTTAGGCAATATGGCTTCTGGTATATGAATATGAAACTCTTTTGAAGGATAATTTGGAAGAAGTGACCGATAAGAGGTTAAGGGCTCTAGAGGATATAGAGAAAGATAAAAAGAGAGTAGCTAGAGCCTATAACAAAAAAGTCAAACCAAAATCGTTTCAAGTTGGTGACTTCGTTTGGAAGACGATATTGCCCCTAAGCACTAAGAGCCCCAAATTTGGTAAATGGTCGCCTAGTTGGGAAGGTCCTTTTAAGGTGGCTGAAATTGCTCGAGGAAATGTATATTTGTTAGAGTCTCTACAAGGAGAGCGATTTCGAAGAGCTTTAAATGGCAGGTATTTTAAAAAATACTTCCCAAGTGTGTGGAAAAGCGCTTAAAGTGTCAAAAGACCGATATGGAGTATATCGTCCTTAGCCCGTTGTGCTTTTAGCTCACTTAGTTTCCTAAAAGGCAGAGGGGCATGTGTTGATAGCAAAAAATGGCATTAATGGTCTAAATTGTCAAAATATCAATTTTGGTAATTTTGGGCCAAAAATATACAAGTCCTGGTATAGGCCAAAGCCCTAAAGTGCTGGAGGCCCACCTGCATGGGGCCTCGGAAGCCTTTTAGCGGCTTGCTTCACAGGCTAGATTTGGCCCGAAGGCCCTTCGACGGCCTACATCGCTGAAGCTTCAGCCCAAGGAGCACCCTTCGGTGGGCCTGCCGAAGGCCTACTTCGGGCAGGCTTCGGATAAGGAGTCTGATACAGATTCTGGTTGTTTTATCTCTAATCTTGATTAGGCCGAATCTTATCAGATTAGAATTAGAGATAAGACTAGCCCATATAAATACAGGGGTGAGGATGGTTCATAGGACCTCTCAACACATATCAACTCTTCAAACCCTAGTTTGAACTGTACCTTTATTTTCTTTACTTTCCGCATTAGATCAGTATACCTTCATGGGTTTGCGCTGGAAGCCCTCCGTTAGCCACGCCGTAGCAGTGGTAAGCCTTGTTGGTTCGCTTGTGAATCATCCGTTAATCTATGGAATAGATTGCTATCAACTTGTTGGCTCACTTGTGAACCCTCCGTTAATCTACATAACAGATTTCTACCCTTCGTTTTGTATACTGCAACACTTGGTAATTCGGTCTCCAGGCCGAATTGGCACTTGATCTTCATTTGCTGCAGATTTTACGTTTGGAGCCCCCTTCGCCGAAAATTTCTGGAGCTAGAAAGCTAGTTTTGAAGGACGCTAGAGCACCCTTCGGCGAGCCCTCGCTTCGTCTGTCCGTGCCGGATCCGTCACACTATTGTCGGTCTGGTCAAGTCCCGCGCACCAGAACCACTTCGAATCGGAGTTACTTCGCGCCGGAGTCACGCCAGAGTGCTGCGCACTGGACTTCGTCGCGCCAGTGCTCCGTATCAAACTCCATCGCGCCGGCGCCCCGCGTTGTATTTTGTCATGTCAGAGGCTTCGCACCGAACCCTATCATTCGGAGGCGATTTCGCATAGCGATTTGTTCGGAGCCTTTCTTTGGCCAGATCGATCTGAACGCCGAAGGCTATCTTCGGCGCACACTTCGCACCAGACATCGAAGGCCCCTTCGGTGACCCTTCGCACGGTATAATCCGAACCAATCTAGCTCCGTTCGGCCGATTGCATTATTTTATCTATATATTTCGGCTAATTGGATTATTTCTGTGTGATCTGATTACCTGGCGACTCCACCCCACTTGACATTGTTAAAGGTAGTCAGAACACAACGTCAGTGTTGTGTTACGCTTAGGCTCATCCCTAAGTATCCACACGCTTTTGGATCGTCGAACTGACCCAAGTGCGGGAGCACGTTTTCGTGTCAACACAAGCCAATACTAGTTAAGATAAAAGATGGCACCCTGCTTTGGCAAACCTACCATACAATGATTCTTAATTTTCCGAGGAAAACTATTCTAACATGGTAACGATGTCTACCGCATACAAAACATGAAAGAATAGTATGATAGGAGCATAAGTAAACATCACAAGCAATCATATTAACTATGGCATAGTATGACCCTCTTCACGTGGTGATCTCCAACACCATGGTGCTTGTCCTTCAGGTCATCACACTCAAAGCCTCCATGATCGTGTATGAGTCTATTACATCTAATAGCACTATACAAATTACTTGACAAGAAGCATCGACACGCAGGTCGTACAACAATAGGACAACATTGGGCTATAATTAACCATGACACACAAGCCATGAAAATTACATACATGCATCCCATGCATCACAAGGATATACCAGTCACAATATTCTCTACAAAAAGGATTTAAGCATAGAAACTATCGTGACTGAAAAGCAGACCCATAACTTTCGGCTCAATGCCTCGAACTTTCGACCGAAGCCAAAACTTTTGGCTCAAGGACCGAAACTTCCAAAATCAACTCGTTTTATCGAAATTACTTTGGTCTGGAATTTCCAGGTCAAACATGGAACTTCTAAAAATAACTTTCGGTATGAAAATTATTTTGACCCGGAACATTCAGCTCAAATCTGGAACTTCCAAAAATAACCTTCTGTATGGAGATTATTTTGGCTTAGAAGTTCTGACCGAAGTCCGGAACTTCTGAAAATAACGTATTGTGCAAGTTTATTTTGGCCTAGAAGTTTCGACTAGAGCCTAGAACTTCCAAAAATCTGACGCGAGAACAATAGATCTAATCTATTTCCACCACATATCATGTATATTGAACACTACGCACGTAGGCTCTGATATCACTGTTGGGGAACGAATAGGCTACGCTAGCATAAAACAAAACTTTTTCTACCCCGTTCAACCTAGGAGATGCGCTAGGGCAACGGAAGAAGAGTTGGAGAAGCACATTCTCGATCAACTTTGCCCAGCTCCATCTAATCCTCGGTGATGAAGACAAGGCACCATGATCTCCACGGGAAGAAGATCAACACCGTAATTATAGCGGTGCCTCCATGGTATCCACACGTATAGGGACAAAATCACCTCACGCTGGTGTGATAGTACCACGTGCAAGGCTAGGGGTGATGCGGCCACATTAGATGGAGCCAGAGAAGAGGTGTTGGCTAGGGTTAGGAGAGTCCAACAGCCTTGGCAACAACATCCTTTGCCCTTGCCCCTTCTCTCCTTATATAAATCCCACTGATGGATCTTTAAACAATATTAAAGACTACCAGATCTAATATTCTATTCGAAATTTTGGCTAAGGCCTAGAACTTTTGAAAATAATATTCTATTCGAAATTATTTATGCCTAGAACTTTTAGCCTAACCGAATTTTGCTTCTAGTGCAGGCCTAGAAGTTACAGTCCAACCAGAACTTCCGATTCATCCAGAACATAATACCAGGGTGGGGCCAAAAGTTCTGGTCCAACCAGAACTACTAGTTCCTCTAGAACTTGTCTCTTGGTCATATTACCATCAGACATCTCTATCCATGTGTGATACTCGGAGGTAACCACAATTGCAGTGGGTTCACATTGTGCACTCGACTCCATCGACACCCATGTGGATACATTTGGTTTTGACTCTCATTTGCTCGACGTCTAGGCTTGGACCGCTAACCTGAGCCTCATCCCAAAGGTTACCTGGCACACTCTCACTAGGGATGAAAACAGAGCGGAAAGTTTCCATCTGTTCAAGGAAAAAATGGAAACAGAGAGGGTTATGCGAAAACGGATACGGAAAATCCTAGAGTGGAAATGGAAACAGAATCTTTTAAGCGGAAAAGGAAACGAAATAGCGATTTCCAACAAAAACGGATATGGAAACAGAATATTCTGCATAACAAAAACAAAAAGTTTCCATTTTCACAGTTTTTTACTTCATTATATATAATATTATCTTTTACTTTTTCACATTATATGAAATTTAAACTATATTTTATTCATAAAATAATAAATAATTTAATTTAAAATAATATATAATTATTTGCTAAAAATAAATAATATATATTCATTACAACTAAAGTAAAACTTGTTTTTACTTTATTATATGTATTTATCATTTATTAATATGTGTGTAAATTGAACCTATTTATTTGTTTATTGTACTTTTTCATATATTAAGGGTTTTTTATAATTCTGATAGATATTCGGTTCCGTATTCGTATCCGCTCCTTATTTTGTCCGTATTTGTTTCTGATAGTATCCGCTTTCATATTTGTTTCTGGGATATTCGTATTCGTTTTCATTTATGTGAAAATATACGGAAACGGATATGGTAGCACTCATTTTCGTCCGTTTCCGCTTGTTTTCATCCCTAACTCTCACTTATTTCTCTCATGTTGTCGCCTGCACAATCTTGAGCTCCTCCAAGTCGCTGCAGTCCTCCGCTCATACAAAGGATGGCCTCACTTTTGGGGTGCTAATCCATTTGGGCAGAGTGGATGATTTCTCTATGGTGCCTGCATGAGGATCATATGTTCTGTTCAGACCAAGCTCAAGATGGCTTAGTGGTGCCTTAGCATGATCAATGGCACCAACTCCATAGACGACAAGGCTCCCTCCTTACTGGAAATGTGGCTCGCTTAGATCCACCGCCCAACACGCACAACCAGTGCGGATGGTCGTCGCTCCTACAAAGACCCAACCATGATGATTCAGACGATGGCAACGACTAGGATGATGTTGTAGATAGCATCTGATGATGTGCACATCGAGGCCATAACAATCAAGATCATGGAAGAGAGTCGGTCGACCTCTGCTACCGTGATTGCTCCCCATGGCCGCACACCCAATGTGTCGACCATGTAGGACAACGTCAACACAGCTCATTGCCGGCACACGAGCTTCTTCGGCACTAGTGCCCTTGGTCACGTCTCACAGCTTGATCTCTTCAAATATTTTTGTTGTCATTGCTCTTCACGCCAACTTCAAATCTAGGCTATCATTTCTACAAGAGGGTGAGGCATCAGAAGCCTCCACCGTCAGGAAAGCCTAGCTTTCCAAGCTTGGCCCGGTCATCCAAACATCCCCTCCAGTGATGGACGAGGCGATGTCTTCAGCACGGACATCTTCATTGACCCGTGTTGTGTCAACCACACCATCGGAGGCTCTTGTAGACCACCTGCTCCTCATGGCCCCGACAGTGTCGCCCCCACTAGCACAAGCTAGAATCAAGGTGTAAGCTTTGACGTCTCTAGAGGTTGTAGACCCAATGCCCCTAGAAGTTGCTACCTTTTTAGCCTAGCTTAGTTGGCTCGCCTTCCCACGCCTGATGTTGCATCACAACGAAACCATTCCAAGGGCGACGCTGGCTTTCATGTCAACCCTGGGCGTACTTCTCAATTGGCCAGCAAAATGACCCCAATTTCGATGGCTAAGCATGCTCAACTAATCCTTGCATGTCGGTTGGGTGTCATTAAGGATTTAGAGAAGCTCTCGGACAATGCCTTGCAGTAGTATGCAAAACTCTTCCAAGGTCCCCTCCTGAGTGTCACCATCCAAGCTCTCACTAACCTATTATGCCTAGACAACGAGCAGGTGACCGATGTGGAAAATGCTCTAGCAAATCTAGCACTTCAAGTTGGTGTGTAGTTGTAGCTTTTGCAGCATGGGAGACAGATTGTGGTTCCTTTTGTTTGTTCCATATGTGCTTGGGACTTTTGATATGTTATCGGCCCATATGCAATGTGTGGACCCATATGCTATGTATTCTACCTACATGTTATGTGTGTTGTGTATCTTAGACCTTAATGGATTAGCCAAGTCTTAATATTTTGTGCTAGAATGTGAGGGGTCTTAACAATGTGGTGTGTTGTTCTACTATTCTACATGTCCTTTCTTCATACTCGTCTGGTATTGTGTGTCTTCAAGAGATAAAGCTTCAATACATCAACAAACATCTTGCATGTTCCCTCTCGAGCAATCGTCTTGATGGCTTTGCTTTTCTGCTGGCCATTGGAACCAAAGGAGGAATCCTTCTTCTTTGGAAGACCACAAAAATCAATGCAATGTCACCTCTCTTGTCCCTGGCATTATAACCTAACTGCTACTGTGTCACTGGTTGACTGCGATCACAGCTTCCTCCTAACTACGATATATGGGCCAACCAATGGTAGCCTCAAGCAGGCCTTCCTCTCAAAGATTTGTGGCCTCTCACCTTTGGATGACACAAAAATAGATTCTCCTAGGTGATTTCAACCTGATCTACATGGCGTTAGACAAAAACAACTACAACAATAATAGAAACCTCATGACACAATTCCAATCCACTATAGACGCTTGCAATCTAAAAGTGTTACAACTCCAAAATAGGAAATACACGTGGAGCATAGAGCGTACTAACCCAACCCATCTCAAACATGACAAGGTCTTCTGCAACAATGAGTGGGACTTTGCTTTCAAGGACCATTGACTCAATGATCTCGTGGCGTCCATCTCCGATCACCGCCCTTTGCTCCTCTCCAACAAATCCATTGTTATGCACCCTCGAAGCTTCTGCTTCGAAAATTTCTGGGTCAAACTCCTTGGCTTCCATGATCAGGTGGCAGAAGCATGGTCGGCCAACCCATACATACAAGACCCCTATTAAACCTCCACATGAAGCTTAAAGCAACAACGAAACACCTCCAACGTTGGAGAAAAACCCAGTTCTCATAGGCCAAGTTGCATTTCCATATGGCCTAGGAGATCATCTTTCGCCTTGACTATGCTATGGATCACAAGGATCTTTCTCAAGCTGAAGATAATCTCTGACACCTTCTTAAGTGTAGAGTTCCTAGACTTGGAGTGCTTGACAAGTTCTGGAAAAAACAGGTGGCTAGGATAAGTTGACTCAAAGAAGGTGACGTGAACACAAAAAAATTTTCACGCATGAGTCAATTCAAGGAAACAGAAAAAACCAAGTCCTCTACCTCCATGAGAATTACCAAGACAATTGGGCCACCTCGCAAGGAGCAAAACATGTCGTTATCGATAGCTACTTCAGGAGAATCCTTGGTTCAAGTTGTCCTCGAGGGAAGACAATCACTTGGAGCTGCCGAAACTTCCTCCAGGTGCCCCTATCAAACCTCGACACCACCTTCTCCAAGTTAGAGGTTAAAGAGGGCATAGATGCCTCACCCCTTGACAAAGCCCCCTAGGGCGGATGGCTTTACCAATGCATTCTATAGAACTTGTTGGACCACGATCAAGACTGACCTGACTCGTGCCTCAAACGCCTTCTACAACCTCCAAACGCACAACCTTGCCCATATGAACACGGCAAACATTGTTTGGTCCCAAAAAAGAAGGCGCGGAAATCCTAACAGATTTTAGACCCATCATCCTAGTCCATAGTTTTTCCAATATCATCATGAAGATCATGGTGTGTCATTTGGCCAAAATTCTTGATTCCTTGATCTCCCTTGATCAAAGTGTGTTCATCATAGGAAGGAGCATACACGATAATTTCATGCATGTGTGCAACGTTGCGCGTCGTCTCCATAAATCAGATACTCCTTCACTTCTCCTTAAACTTGATATAGAAAAGGCGTTTGACTCGATTCGTTGGGACTATTTGTTGGACCTACTAACTCATCTAGGCTTTTCACGACGCTGGTAATATACTAGCATCCTCATCTTCAAGAATCCTTCTCAACAGTGCCCCTAGGGACCTAATCTCGCACCACCGTGGCCTTCATCAGGGAGACCCTTTGTCACCATTCCTTTTCATCCTGGCCATCGATCCCTTGCAACGGATCCTTTAAAAAGCAATGGAGTAGGGTTTTCTCAATCCAGTTCTAAATGTCAACCTTTCCTTGATCAGAATTTCTCTTTATGCTAGCGATGCAGTCATTTTCTCACAACCGACAAAAGATGATTTGGACGCCTTGTCGACCATCGTTTGAAATTTCATATTGTAAACTAGGCTATTTGTCAACATATCAAAGAGCCAGGTGGTACCGATCTGATGTGATAAGATAAACCTAAATGAGGTACTACAAGACTTCCCTGTCCCAGTAGCAAGCTTCCCTTAAAATACCTCAGACTCCCCCTCACTGTTAATCAGCTTCAATGTGTAGACCTTCAGTTCATTGAGGATAAAGTAGCAAACTGCCTTTTTTCCTGGTGGGGGAAATGCTTTCCCATAATGGTCGTGTTACCATTGTCAAATCAGTCTTATCCTCGATCTCAGCTTACATGCTATCAGCAATCCAAGCACCAAAATGCCTCATAAGAAAATCGACAAGAAGTGATGATGCTACCTTTTGGCAAACTAAGATCCCCTAACAGTCGATAAATGTAAAGTTAGCTAGATGAGAGTTTGTCGACCTATTGATCTTGGAGGCAGGAATCTTAGACCTTCATTAGTTCGCTCGCGCGCTTCGCCTACGTTGGCTCTAGTAGGAATGGCACTCCTCCTCAAAGCCTTGGATTGACAAAGAGATACCTTACAATGACATTGATAGACAATTCTTTGCTGCCCTAACATCGGTAAGATTGGGAATGAGTAAACAACAAAATTCTAGCTCTCGCCTTGGCTAACGGGCGTCGTCCAATGGACCTAGTGCTGAACATCTACTCTACTACCAACTAGAAAAATATTTCAGTAGCAGCAGCTCTCCAAACAACAAATGGGTCTAGGACATGGATTCCTCTGGATTCCTCATCTCGACTCAAACATTAGAAGAATTTGCTAGCCTTCGAAAAAAACTCCTCAGTTCAACTCCACGAAGAGATCAAGGACAATATCGTTTGGACAACTCAAAAATTTGGTGTTTTCCTCGACTAAAACTGCTTATCGTACCCAATTCAATGGTTCAATTAGAACATGTTTTCTTTAGGAAATCTGGAAATTTTAGGCCCCACCAAAATGCAAGTTATTTGTGTGGCTTGCCATTCAAAATAGACTCTAGACCTCAGACCCCTAGCACGCCATGGTTGGCCCCACATGTCGGCGTGTGTCTGATCAAGAGCTAGAAAATGTGTGTCATCATTTTGGAAGTTGTAGATTCTCTAAGAGAATTTGGTGTGGCGTTGCGAAGTGGTCTAGCTTCAACACTCTGATTAGTGTCTTAGATCAAATCACCTCAGATGGTTCTATCAGCCCAATGGTGGATCAACATCGTCTCTTTAGGGCAACCAAAGAAAAGTCATGTCATCACTGGTCATCCTTATAACCTGGGAAATCTAAAAGGAGCAAAACGCCAAAGTATTCTGAAGCCTTCAATCCAGTCCCATAGAGATCTCCAGAAAATCAAAAAAGAAGCCTCAGTCTAGGTGGAAGCGAGGTGTCTTGTTTAGCCCATTTTCTCTTACTTTATGCATCGCCCTTTTATTAATCTCCTTCCTCTTTTCTTTTATGTACATTCTTAATCTTTAAGCTAATATACCTACAGTTGTCTTGTCTCGCTGTTTTCCTTTAAAAATAAGACTGAGCATGCTTGTGAGGACATAGAGGAAGACAATGTTGTCGCCCCAGGTGATGCAATGGCTCGGTCTGACACGGGTGATGACGTACTGTGAAACTGAGTTGGTAAAAGAACCTAGAGACAAATAAGATCACAAGGTGGGCTCAAACATTGGAGATGAAGCTCCAGGTGACAACAATGGTGATGGGCATGCTCGTCATAGTGTGAACCATCAGATTCCAAGTAACATCGAGGGAGTGCTTCCTCATGATTCTAGCTCTCCGCAACCTGCTTATTGCAACTCAGAAGGCTGTCTCACCGGCTTTGCAAAGAGATGTGATGCCTGGTAGGGTTAATTTAAGCCGGGTACCTTGCTCTCCTGGGAGTACTTAAAACAATTAATTCCATTAGCCTTTGTCTAGTAGTTACCCGTATATCTCGCATTTTTTCTTTCCATCCTCCCACGGCATTCTGTTTAGGCCAAATTTTTCTATGTCATTATAATTTCATGGTTTTGAAATATACCATCGGCGTGTCACTGACATATAAGACCTAACACAGGGCATTTTTCAAATTACAGAAAATTATAAAAAATTGTAATAGTATGTTTACAAAAATTCCTTTCTGTTTCACTATAACGAGGCTCTCAACAGTCGACCCAAATTTTTGCTTTCTTCGTTTTGCATTGTTTCGGTTAGCATAAATTTTGGAGGGGACTAGATGTCATGAAAGTCGGTCAAAAGAGTTTGTTTTATAAAATGTTTTAGAAAAAATGGGCATCTGAATTTAGCAAACGAACTCAGTTGATTTCTAACACATCCTGACGGATTATCAACATCCTAGACCATCCTGGAATTTCTCCAGTCAACTATAAAGCTCAAAATCCATTCTGTTCTCGCGATTTTCTTTATTATGATCTAATTGCATCAACAATTTCATAAAAGATGTAGCAATGACACAACATAAACCAGAAACTTGCTACTTCGCATATCAAAAATTCATGACAGATCGCCCCCAAACAAATATCCTAGTTTTTACTAGAACTCAGCGTCAGCAATCAGCGATACAACAAATAAAACAGACAACACCTCAAGTATACAGAGCGTCAAGCTCGGCCCGACCGGAGACCCTCTCCGCAGCCTTGGAGGAGTCGACGCCGAGCTCTGCCGCTACGCGCCGCATGACACCGAACTCCGCCGGCCTCGCGGCCTCCGGCCACGTCACCACCATACTCGCCGCCTTGCCCCGTATCTCGCACTCCGTCATCACCGCCGCGCCGAGCCCGTCCACCACGCTTCCCGGGGGCGCCAGAACCGTCACTCCCCTTGCCGCGCCAACCCCTCCCCGTCTCCGCGCCGCCCTCGTCTCCAGCTTCCCCTCCACCGGCTCGTCCGCGGCGAGCCTGCCCCTGTACGTCCCGCTCCGAGCCGCGTCCAGGACCAGCACCTCCTCGGGCTGGAGCGCGGAGACGAGGCTCCTGGCGGCGGCGCGCGCCCGGTGGGCGGGGACGGGGCGTGGGCAGCGGCGAGCAGGGCACCGGAGGAAGGGTGGAGGTACACACGGATGAGCGGGTGCGATCGCTCCAGGGGGAGATCGGGCAGGAGGAGGGAAGCGTGGAGCGGGGGCGGCGATGGGAGGTGGGGAAGGAGCGCGAGAGAGGTGGGGGAGATGAAGAGGATGAGGAGGCGCGGGGCGGGGCTAGGGTTGGTGGGGGAGACGAGGACGATAGGGGTGGCTGCGCCGGGGCAGCGGCGAAGTTGTCGAGGTCGTCGGGGGAGAATCGGGACGGCGGCGGCGCGTCGGTGACGACGTCCTCCATGGGGCCGAGGCGATCGGTGGAGGTTTGCGTGGGACTTTGCGGCGGCGCCGGGAGTGAGGGGGAGGGAGAGATCTGCTGAGGCTCCTAGTTGCCTTTATCGCTGTTTTTCTTTCTTGGGCTCTAGGCAAAGAAATTTGAAGGCCAGCCCTGTTTGGTTGCAAGAAGTTTTTATTGATTTGTTTGTTTCATATTACTAGAGCATCTAAGGATAAAAAATCAATTCCATTATTACTATATATATGAAGTTGTTTTAATAAAATTCAATCTCTAACCCTACCAGATGGACCCTACTTATCAAATGTATTATTTTTTATTGTATCTCTGTATTATTGATAGGTGCAATTGAAATAGATAGGAAATGAGAGTCACTCATATGTAAGAGGATAGAGGAGATGAGACATTTTAGATATGAAATTTCTAATGATAGTGTCGGGAATATGATCTCGGGTTATTTCTCGAACGATTTCAAGATGACTAGCAAACGGTCGGATTTTCTCCAAGGGGACATCTTTCGGGGATCCTCAAGCTATCGAGTTAAGCACTCGAGAAGAGGGCTCCCCAACAACAACCAGTATTTAGACAGTCGTCATCATGAGCTAGGACCGTCATTAAATCTCCATAAACCCATAGTTAATTAGAGTGGTTATCTCTAGAAGTATTGCCCATAGACTGATCGTTTCGTCCTTTAATCAGTCTTTAATGGGATCATTACACCTAATTTGTAACCTCGGATTCTTCTCATATAAAGAAATCGGAGGGAGTCTAAAAGGGGATCCAGAATCTCTGAATTTACATTGAATTATTCCGAAATTATACACATACAGGAGTAGGGTCATTATCCACTGAAAGGCCCGAACCTGTCTAAAGATCTTTGTCTCTGTCTCATTTGTTGAGATAACCATTGAATCAGTAGCACAACTCTCCCTTAGCCTAACCAAATCCTTCTATATGCACCACCGTAGTATATTGTTGTTCATACGCAAAGATAGTTAGCACGCTAGGTAGGGGACGTGTTGGCGTAAAAGATTACGCAATCAGGTTTAAAGAACTAGAAAGATTAACAAATGGAGTGTCTGTTTAAGAAGACTATTCCAAACCTTCGAATAGGATAATAGCTTGAGATAGTTCAAAGTGTGTATTGAATATTTGAGTATTTGATACCCTTTATAGAACGAAGAGGGGTATTTATAGACAGAATACATTGGGAAAAGAGTCCTTTACCCTCTAATTACAACCGACTAAGAAGATACTTTTAATATTCTTTGCAGGGTTAAAAGAGTAAAAGATTAGTCTAATCGGTGAGAAGATAATTCTCACTACTACAAATCGTCACTGTAGTGGCGTTGGGCAAAACCACTGTAGTGGCGGGCCATTAGATGCCCGCCACTACAGTTGCTGGTGCTGACGGCAGCACCGGCGCCCGCCACTACTATTAGTAAAGTAGTGGCGGTCGGTGCTGACGTCATCCCGGACCGCCACTATTGTACCAATAGCAGTGGCGGTCGCTGGTGCTGCCCGCCGCTGCTAATGTGGCCGCCACTAAAGTATTGATGACATCACTTGCGACCGCCACTACTATTCTAGCTATAAATGTGCAGCTTCTTCCTCCCCGAGCTCTACTGGAGTTCGCATTTAATTTTGTCCGTACAATAGCGACAAAAATCTAGATAAAGAGGGGGAGGCTTTGTTTTCGTTTCTTTTGAAGGATTTCATTCTAGGAGGTAAATTCCATGCCGAATCTCACATTTATTTTGTATTTAATCATGTATACAATGAGTTATTAGCGTTTTTCTAATTTAGGGTTTGTGAATAGAAATTTTCAAATAATCTTCCATTTACAGTGTTACCTTCTCCCAAATGAACAAATATGACCCTCCTCACAATTATTCATCACTTGTATATTGATTTACGTCATTTTAATCTTTTTTTTAATTTGATTTATGATTATAGATCTAGAGTTATGTTGTTTGGAGAGAAGAAACCAATATAGTTAATTTATTTAATAATTTTTTCTGCTTAATAAGTAGTTTTAATTAAAGCATTGAGTATTTTTAATTAATGTTGTTATGAGCGATAATAAATCAATATATTTTCAATTTGTAAATTACTAAAATTAACAATAATGATTTTATTAATATTTTTTCAAATAATATATGTTTTAGATGGAGCACAGGTCCTGGATGTACTCGTCCAACGACTGGAGATGTGGTGGCATATTTTAACAGAGTAACTGAATTTACTGAAGCTGCCGCACAATATGCTTCCCGTCAGAGTGAAGAGGCAATATATTGTCCTTGTAAAGTTTGTAAAAACGAAGCTGATGTATCCGTGTTCTGATCGTGAAACCATACGATTTCACTTGTTGAAAAATGGTTTCGTGAAGAACTATTATATATGGACGAAACACGGTGAGATGGGCCAAAATCCTCCTGAAGATTCTAATGTGCCGCAAGATGCTCATCAACATAGAAGAGGTTGTGATCATACATCCGACATAACACATGATGATGTTGATCAACATGATGATGATGACGCCTTTGATGTGGAGGAACTGATGCGAAATGTTGCGCCTGAGGTGTTGTTGCAGAGAACTACAACCAAAGGATACGATAACTTTGAAGCACTTGACAAAGCATCAAAAAACCTTCTTTACGAGGAACGCCACGGATGCGATAAGCAGTATACTGTGTTGTACACAATTCTTGAGCTTATGAAACTGAAGGCCAGCAATGGATGGTCTGACACCAGTTTTTCAGATCTTTTACAACTCCTAAAAAAGGTTTGCCAAAACCCAATGGTTTACCATATGATACGTACCAAGCAAAGAAGATGATTTGTCCGTTGACTTTAGGGCGTTCAGAAGATTCATGCATGCCCGAACCACTGTATCCTATATCGAAAAGAGTATGGATTGTTAGAGAGATGTCCGCAGTGCAACGCGAGTCGATACAAACTGTCCAAATGACTGTGTGGAGGACTACAATGACCACCAGAAGAAGAATAATAAGAGGTTGCAGAAGAGGAATAAAAATGTTATTGAAGACCATCCTGGAAAAAAGATGGAGAGGAAAGTTCCAGCCTTAGTAATGTGGTACCTACCGGTGATTGATCGCTTGAAACATATGTTCTCTAATCCTTGAGATGCTGAACTATTAATCTGGCATTTCGCTGGGCGAAAGAAGGACGGAAAACTTCGGCACCCTGCGGATGCTAGGCAGTGGAAATCATTTGACCTGGCCCATCCAGATTTCTCGGACGATCCTAGAAATATCAGGATGGGACTTAGCACGGATGGAATGAATCCCTTCGGTGAGATGAGGAACCCACATAGTACGTGGCCAGTCTTTCTATGCTTGTTCAACATTCCATCATGGTTGTGCCATAAAAGAAAATACCTTATGCTCACTACTCTAATTTCTGGTCCAAAACAACCTGGCAATGACATTGATATCTTTCTAGAACCTTTGATGGAGGATATGAAACGTCTATGGGAACATGGTGTCTGTGTGTGGGATGAGCACAAGAAAGAGCACTTCAATCTAAGAGCCATAATCTTTGCACCATAGCTGACAACCCAGGACGCATGTCCCTAACAGGACAGGTTAAAGGAAAGACATCATGTGTAGTGTGTGTGGACCAGACAGAATCTATGCATCTTCCATCATTCCTTAAGACGATATATATGCGACACCGCAGATTTTTACCAAAAAAACCACAAATATTGAAGAAATAGGAACCATTTTGACGGTACAATCGAGCTTGGACAGCCTCCACGAAATCGAGATGGCAAATTTCTATTCGAAATGGTAAAGAATATCAAAGTTGTTTTCGGAAAGAAGAGGAAGAAATCTGAAAAAAATTCAAAGGATGCTCCATTTAAAAAGCAGTCGATCTTCTTTAGATATTTGCCCTATTGGAAGGAGTTGGAGATTGGTCATGCTATCGATACAATGCACGTTGAGAAGAATGTCTTCGAAAGCACTATCGGTATTTTGTTAGACATACCGGGCAAATCAAAAGATGGACTCAAAGTACGAAGGGACCTTCAAACTCTCGGAATTAGACCCGAGCTTCACCCACAGGAAAGGGCCAATGGAAAATTTTTCCTTCCGGCTGCTAGCTATAACCTCACAATTGACGAGAAAAGATCAATCTGCAGGTGTCTACATGGAATTAGAGTTCCAACAGGATTCTCAACGAATATAAAGAATATTGTCTCCGTAGAAGATTTGAGGATGAGCGGCTACAACACTCATGATTGTCATGTTATGCTTGGGCTATTCCTCGCCATCGCAGTAAGAGGAGTCAAACATTCATTTCTGAAGATGGTGATAACACGCATGTGTCACTTCTTCAATGTCATATCAAAGAAGGTGATCGACACTGAAGAGTTAAATGAATTACGTAAACAAATGAGGGAGACTATGTGTCAGCTTGAGATGTGCTTTCCTCCTTCATATTTTGATATTATGGAGCACTATATGATACATATAGCAGACCAAATCTTTGTTCTCGGTCCAACGTACCTGCACAATATGTATGCGTACGAGCGTCTAATGGTTATCTTCAAGGGTTACGTACGAAATCGTGCTTATCCAGAGGGTTCCATGATAGAGGGCTACACGACTGAGGAAGTCATTGAGTGCTACGCAGATTACATAAGAGATGGAAGACCAATAGGAGTTCCCGTGTCTCGGCACCATGGAAGACTCACCGGTAAAGGAACTAAAGGCAGGAAAATCATACGAGACAATAGTTACCAAAGAATAAGAGAATCACATTACAGTGTAATGCATCAGTTGGCGATTATGAGACCATATGTTGAACAACACCTGCAAGAGCTTCGTGAAAAGAATGAAGATCGCGATGAACAATGGATTATGAAAGAACACAAAATTTATTTCACATCATGGCTGAGGGATCTAAACCTTTCGATCGGAGAAACCGACGAAGAGATGATGATAAATAAATTGTCTTACGGTCCATTGAGCATGGTTAAAACATGGCAAGCGTATGACATCAATGGTTTCACATTCTATACCAAAGCAAAGGATCAAAAGAGTCAGTGCCAAAATAGTGGTGTCAGAGGAGAAGCAGAAGATAGCACTGGACAAAAGAATGCTTACTATGGATACATCGAAGAAATATGGGAACTTAACTACGGGAACTCTATAGAAATCCCTGTATTTAAGTGTCAGTGGGTCAGACATCCAGAAGGTGTGGAGGTGGATGATTACGGGTTTACGATAGTTGACCTTAATAAGGTGGCTTATAAAGATGACCCTTGGATACTCGCTCAATCCGTGGCACAAGTATTTTACATACTTGATCCTAAAGATGAGAAAAAAATACATCGTTGCTCCAGGAAAACAAAGAATTGTTGGAGTTGATGGAGTCGAAGACGAAGAAGAATACAATCAGTTTGATGAGGTGCCGTTTTTCGTTGACATATCAAGGATCAATGTGGTTGAAGCAAAACTGTCATTTGGCAGTGTGATTCTTTATCTACGCACCAATGGCGATGGAAAATTAGTTCAAGGCTAGATCATTTATGTTTAGTTGTAAAATCAATTATGTCATTTATTATTAAAACATTTTCAAGATCAAATGAGGATTTAATTAAACATCAATTATGCCAACAGTAAGGTTCAAACCTCAAACCGCCTGCCGGCAGCGAGGTTCGAACCTCGAACCGCATTGTAGGAAGAGTATTATATGCTATATATATAATCACTACTAAGAGAAAACATGAATAAAAAAGTATTGAAAATTAGAATAGAAATGTAAAAAACATGTTTGGATGCCTAGCAGTAAGGTTCGAACCTCAAACCACCTACGAGCAGCAAGGTTCGAACCTCGAACCGCATGGCACCAAAGCAACCCCCGCACCACTGCGCTACTAAGTGTTTCTCGACATGAGTGGCAACGTATGCTAGATAACCCCACCAGAGGCAGTAGTGGCGGGCAGGATGACGTCACCAGACCGCCACTGCTATCCGACATAGTAGTGGCAGGTCGCATGATGTCACCAGACCGCCACTGCTATCTGACATAGTAGTGGCGGGCTGGATGACGTCATCATGCCCGCCACTACTAAGACACCTATATATACTTTCCACTCTCCGCCGTCCGAAAACCTAGTTTCATTTTCTAAACCCTAAACTCCCGTGTCGCCCCCCTCCTCCCGTCGCCGCCGTCGACGTCCCGGAGCACGTCGCCGCTGCCCTCCGCCCGTCGCCGCCTTCCTCGGAGCCCGTCGGCGCCGCCCGTCGCCGCCATCCAGTCGATCAGTAAATGATTATTAACCTATATCTTTGGTCTTATTTTATTCGAGCTTAGGGTTAAAATGATGGAGGATTGTTATATTAATTTATGCATGGTAATATAATTTAGTATAATATTACTAGTAGAATGCACTATAACAATAATATTTTTTAATCTACTGTAAAAAATTTCTGAGAAAAAAATTTCCACTATAACAATAATGTTTTTTAATGTACTATAAAAAATTTCTGAGAAAAAACTTCCACTATAACAATAATGTTTTTTAATGTACTATAATATTACTAGCTTAGGGTTTTTTAATGTTATATCAATGTGACAAAAAAATGCAGATGGCTCCTCCTAAGATTGAACCAACAAACAGTGGATCCTCAGACTCTACATCAAGTGGCGTGTGTGAGGTTTGCAAATGCGGTAAACATAAGGTACATGATGGTATAGTTTGCAGTTGTTTGGCGAAGAAAGTGATTCTCATAATGGACTCCGACTCGGAGGACGACTCGCGATCGCCGCAACCAGATAGGGTAAGTGTTGGCAGACGGAAGAATGATGAGACAACCGGTGGTAGAGGGAAACATGCCGAGGCTAGCGGTGGAAAAGGGAAGCATGTAGAGCAATGCGGCAGCAAGAGGAGGAAGGAGGCAAGATCCTCTTTTATGCAAATTTTATATTTTATCATCCAATTCAATCATTGATAATAAGTTGTTCTCACTATCGCCGCCGCATGTATTTTCTTGTTCAGGAACATGGAGAGCAGTTCAGACTGCCTGATGATGCCGATTTGGTTGAGGATTGGCAAGTTGAGGCTTTTAATCTATTTAACCAGAAATAGGTTGGGTTTGTGCCGAGGAAGAAGAAGAAGCTCCAAACCATATCTTTCTTTTGGGTTTGACCAGTAGTGCGTTTCGATGTGTAAGCTGGTTTCTCCATCCTGGACTTGTGTTGTTTACTTGCTTTCAAATAAACATGATATGTCAAGCGAGTCTCCGCACCACCGCGATACAAAGTCTCGATCATATAGTAACAACATGTAATAAAACACACTTAATGAAAATAAAAACAGTAAACTAAGGGAGAAAAATATCAATTTTTGCAATTAGAATATGGTGTTGTATTTTTATTGTACAAAAAGTTTCAATTTCAAAGGAAGAATAAACTATAGATAAGTTATGATGTATTTTTATTGTACATGTTTATTAATGAAATAATAAAAAGTAAAGTGAGGCAGAAAAATACCAAATTTTTAAATTTGATAAGTTATGATGTATTTTATTGTTAAAAAATCAAGTTCAAACTAGAATTTAAACATGAATAAAAAAGTCGTGAAAATGTAAAAAAATGTTTGGATGCTAGCAGCAAGGTTCGAACCTCAAACCGCCTGCCGACAGCAAGGTTCGAACCTCGAACCACATGGCACCAAAGCAACCCCCGCACCACTGCGCTACTAAGTGTTTCTCGACTTGAGTGGCAACGTATACTAGATAACCCCACCAACGGTGGATTAGTAGTGGCGGGCATGCTGACGTCACCAGCCCGCCACTGCTATCCTTTTAGTAGTGGCGGGCATGCTGACGTCAGCGTATGCCCGCCACTACTATACTTTTTTCCACCCGCCCAGAGTAAACCCTAGTAGTGGCGGTCGGTGACGTCAGCGGCCCGCCACTACTATGTCTTTGCCCGCCACTACTATGATAAATATCAGTGGCAGACATGCTGACATCAGCGTGTGCCCGCCACTACTAATCCAACTATATAAAGTTTTTGCTCCCGCCGTCCGAAAACCTAGTTTCATTTCTAACTCCCGTGCGCCGAACTCTGCCCATTGCCGCCGCTCCCGGAGCCCACGCCGCCCTCAGAGCCCGTCGTCGTCGTCCCCGAAGGCCATCGCCACCAAACTCTGCACATCGCTCCCACAGCCCACGCCACCCTCGGGGCCCGTCGCCACCGAACTCCGCTCGTCGCTCCTGGAGCCGTCGCCGCCATCCCCGAAGCCCGTCGCCGTCGTCCCGGAGCACGCGCCGCCACCGTCCCTGGAGCCCGTCTCCTTCATCCCCGAGCCCACGCCGCCGTCCCGGATCCCGCACTGCCGCCCTCCACACATCACCACCATCCGAAGCCCGTATCGCTGCCCTCCACTCGTCGCCACCGTGCTGAAAAAAAGGTCAGCTAGTGCCCTTTTTAACATCAATTCACATATGTTAATTAGGTCATGGGTCTGCCTATGAATTCTTACGAGATATTTGATAATTTACCACTGAGAAGTGGCTTTATATTTTTGTCACATGGATCTATATTTATTGATATAAATGAGTCTACATGTTAGTCTTAATAATGACATTGTAATTGAAGAAGACATCTTTAGAGTGGCAAATAATCAATTTTTTGGATGGATGGATATATATACTTGTGCATGTGCCCTTGTTGCGCCCTGTCCTATTTCGCTGCATACACATATACCCTATTGATAGTTGACTTCATCGATCGAGTGTTTCATCGATCTTCCTATATGTTGTGAAAATCAAGGATATATCAAATCAAAGTTGATCAAACATGAAGCACATGTTAATTTTTGAAGATAGTGTTAATAACATTATTTTCCTAATAAAGTGTTAATTATATTATTATGAATTATGAGCACGCTTAGAGCTTATCCTCAAAATCAACTATAGATGCAGTGTTTGCATTCAATTATGCAGTGTTGTATGGACAAAGGCTTCAAAGATAACTAAACTAACTAAACTAGTTATACTTGTGGTATATTTGAAGAGGGGAGAAGGGACGTCATCATGCCCGCCACTGCTAATCCGCCTATATAAATATTTCGTTCCTGCCATGTGAAAATCCTAAGCCCTAATCTTCTCCCGCCAATTATGAAGTTGAATATGTATGGGATGGTTCACTTGAATGGGATGGTTCTGAATAAGATGGTACAAGTAGGGCATTTGGTTGTTTGTATCGGATGATACATGATTTTGTCGAGGCGCCTATTCACCCCCCTCTAGTTCTTGAGTGAAGTCTTCTATATCTAAGTTATGCCATGAGAAATATTGCATACCACATTACCACTTTTTTAGAACAACTTTTAGAGGCCTATGATGCAAATAGTAATTGAGTTATCTCATGTATGTCATCAAGCCGTGCGACACATCCATTCCTGTCAACAACTTCTTATTTCTCGTGTTGCTGACAGGGAATGGATGTGCTCACAGTTCCATGGCAGCCATGAACATATTTGAAAAACAACACAAAATATGCTGAGGCCTCAACAACACAAGAGAGAGAGAACAATACAATCTCCTAACTTGAGGATTAATATAGTAGCTTCAGAAGTAATAGCTCACTACTGTAGCCAAGAAGAGTGTTCATACATTTTCCACCTTTGACACTGTGATCAGTTTACTACTGCTATTACTTTTGATGCTACAGTAGTAAACTGATCACAGTGTCAAAGGTGGGAAATGTATGAAAACTCTTCTTGGCTACAGTAGTCAGCTATTACTTCCGAAGCCACGATATTAATTCTCAAGTTAGGAGATTGTGTTGTTCTCTCTCTTTAGTTTTGTTGATACCTCAGCATATTTTGTGTTGTTTTTCCCTCTAATGTTCCATGGCAACAAAATATGCTGAGGCCTCAACAACGTGTGATCAGTTTACTACTGCTATTATTTCTAAGGCTACTATATACTAATCCTCAAGTTCATGCATCCGGTTGAAGACCAACATTAGATTCTGCAATTCTTTTAGAGGCCTATGATGCAAATAGTAATTGAGTTATCTCATGTATGTCATCAAGCCGTGGGACACATCCATTCCTGTCAACAACTTCTTCTTTCTCGTGTTGCTGATAGGGAATGGATGTGCTCACGGTTCCATGGCAGCCATGAACATTTTGAAAAGCTACACAAAATATGCTGAGGCCTAAACAACACTGTGATCAGTTTACTACTGCTATTATTTCTAAGGCTACTATATACTAATCCTCAAGTTCATCCGGCTGAAGGCCAACATTAGATTCTGCAATTCCTTTTAGAGGCCTATGATGCAAATTGTTATTGAGTTATCTCATGTATGTCATCAAGCCGTGTGAAACGTCCATTCCTGTCAACAACTTCTTTCTCGTGTTGCTGACAGGGAATGGATGTGCTCACGGTTCCATGGCAGCCATGAACATTTGAAAAGCAACACAAAATATGCTGAGGCCTAAACAACACTGTGATCAGTTTACTACTGCTATTATTTCTAAGGCTACTATATACTAATCCTCAAGTTCATGCATCTGGCTGAAGGCCAACATTAGATTCTGCAATTCCTTTTAGAGGCCTATGATGCAAATTGTTATTTAGTTATCTCATGTATGTCATCAAGCCATGAGACACATCCATTCCTATCAACAATTTCTTCTTTCTCGTGTTGCTGACAGGGAATGGATGTGCTCATGGTTCCATGGAAGCCATGAACATTTTGAAAAGCTACACAAAATATGTTGAGGCCTAAACAACACTGTGATCAGTTTACTACTGCTATTATTTCTAAGGCTACTATATACTAATCGTCAAGTTCATCCGATTGAAGGCCAACATTAGATTCCACAATTCCTTTTAGGGGCCTATGATGCAAATTGTTATTGAGTTATCTCATGTATGTCATCAAACCATGTGACACGTCCATTCCTGTCAACAGCTTCGTCTTTCTCGTGTTGTTGACAGGGAATGGATGTGCACATGGTTCCATGGCAGACATGAACATTTTGAAAAACAACACAAAATATGCTGAGGCCTCAACAACACTAGAGAGAGAGAACAACACAATATCCTAACTTTAGGATTAATATGACATCAGACCTTTTTTGCATAACCAAAATTCTGATACATTAGCCTCTTAATATGAATAGTTTATCTATGGCGGAAGAAGGACGTTCCATCGAGGAGCTCATCTACGAGTCTCCCGCAAAAACAAATAAAGAGGGTTCATCTGAAGGATCCTCCGATAGCGAATCTTCGTACCACTCTCCGGAGAATGAACATCCAAGGGAGCCTAGGAAGAAGAGAACGAGAGAAGACGCCGATGAGGATTACATTCCTGAAGCTCAAGCGGAGGTAATTATTACGTTAGTAACAAGTCAGAGCAGCTTCTAACCGAGGATTACATTCCTGAAGCTCACATTGTCTATCATCGTAGGATCGTCCAAAGCGAGGAAGCAAGCGTCGATTATTCCAAGTCGAGAAAAGAACAACTATTGTCCCAGCTATTGAGTCAGCTGAGCGAACAGATGTTGAGCCCGCTGCCACAACATCGTCTGCAAATGCGAAGAGGAGAGGGAAACGGGAGAAGAACAAGCTGCATACAACTATCTATGAGGTTGAAGAAGTGCATGTTGATGGGGCTCCAAAGAAGCCAAAAGAAATCACAGCGAAGTGGCGTAACAACTGTGGATGTCTCGCCAGGGAGCGATGTAAGATAGTTTGGAAAAATTGGAAGACTGTCCCTGAAGCTACAAAGAACGAATTGTGGCAGCATATAAAAGCGCATTATAAATTCCCGGAAGACCGCTTAGAAGACGCTAAAGCTGCCACATTGAAGACTATCGGGAAGGCTCTCCGTACATTTAGGACTAAACTGAACACACAATACCTTCAGAAAGATGAGTCGCCACTCAACGACTACGGCTTTATAACGCCAAATGAATGGAACGAATTCAAAATGCAGCATTGCTCGGAAGAAGCCAAACAAGAGAGCATCATGTTCAAAGAACTTAATAAAAAGAATAAGTTCCCCCATAAACTTGGGCCAGGTGGATATAAGGCTAAGGAGGATGAGTGGAGTAGAAAGGAGGAAGAGGACCGTGCGGCTGGGTTACCTGAACAGTTTTCAGGTGCTGATCAGCGCACTAAGATATGGCTCCTAGGTCGAGCTAAAAAAACACCCGAGGGCCAATATATGCTCTCCGACTCACGGACTAGTGAAGTATTCCAGAAAGCACAGGAAATCGCTGAGTTGGAGAAGACTGGAAAGTTCAAGCCCGAGGGATGTAATGACCAGCTTACATCTGCTCTCGGAAACGAGGAACATCGAGGGCGCACCCGAGGTGTCTCTTCTATAGCACCCTGGAAAAATACTTTCAAGAAACAGGAGGGTGCCATATACAAGAAGCGTCAAGCACGCACAGACGACGCCACAGAGCGCCGTGCAGAGTGGGAGTGACACTTTTTTGAATTTATTAACGAGAATCCAAACATAATGCAGGCTGCAGCTGGACAAATTATTGTGCCAGAGGTACGACTCGACGTACCAAGCAGTGTTGGCTCAGTACAAGACAAATTTCCTGTAAATTATATTAAAGAGTACACACCATGCAGCCTGCATGTACCGATAGGGCGCAAAGGGCATTCCCAAGAGGCTGCACGAGGCATTGCTATGCCTGGGGATTTATACCAAGGTTCAGGTCAATGAGATCACCAACGACAGATTTATTAATGACCCCTTGGATCTTCCAATGCCTGATGAGGGGATTGAGACAATCGGAGATGCTCTAAATAACTTTGTCCTATGGGCGAGCCGAGATATCAAATTACTGCAGACAAGTTCTCAGAGTAAATCACCTATTGTCTCATCACAATCCCCCACATATCTTTCATCTCAGGATGTGCAAAATATAGGATCATTATCACCTGTTGATGAGCGTGAAATAGAGGAAAAGGCAGAGGAAGAGCCAGTGCCCAATAAAGTGGCAGAAGTGATAGAATCGAAAGTGACTTCTGATCCTCAAGTGACAAAGCCAGTGCCAGTGCTTGAGCCCACTGATGAGCCCAACACAAATGTGCCAGAGCCAGATCAAATGCCGGTGCTAGTTCCGATTGAGCCTCAAGTGCCAGTTCTGGCTGATCCTCAAGTGCCGGTGGCCAAGCCCATAACAAAAGTGCCAGTGCTAGTTGCTGCCGAGCCTGAAAAACAAGATGCATGCCCAAAGCCAGCAATCCACAAGATAACTGTTCAAGTTGGGCAATGTTCTGCGCTGAAATCTGAGATGCATAAATTTTTTAATACTTTGGGGCAAACACGTTCTATGCCCGAAGCGGCTCCCATAAAGGCTCCAGTACAAAAGCATGCGGGCTCACTTTCTGTTGATAAGAGGACCTACGGAGACGAGGATTATATCGAATACGAACCAGGCAAACCATTATTACCCCAAGGAGTACTTAATTGTATTCCTTGGACGATGAAAACATTTCATGACTGGTACCTCGAAGCGTCTTCGTTAGGAGTAACACAAATAGAACTGAAGGTTCCACAAGAAATATTCAACTGCCCAGAGTTTAAGCTTGCACTATTTTTCGACGACTTCCATCGGATGTTTCGTCTGAAGCGAACCGACATCACAAGCATGATGCTCTGGTGCATGTAAGTACTTTATACTTTGTCAATACAAAGCAAAAATAAATAATGTCTTATATTGACTATTATTTTATAACATATGCAGTTGTAATTCACGCGGTGACGAGTCTAAATTGCATGGGTACTTAAACCCGTCATTAATAAGCCAAAGTGCGCTGAACCCGACACTAAACGAGAACGATAGCAAGTACTGGACTGCGGGTAAGAAAAAATTTCAAAGAAAGATGTTCAATAAAGACGAAGACAAACTTAAGAAGAACAAAAGGAGTTGTGCCGCGTTGTATATTGCGCGGTGCATGGATCAATGGAAGGACAGAGAAATGATAAGTGGGGCATATAACTTTAAGTAAGTATACCCACTATATCCACTTAATCACGTTTTATCGATTATGAAACTAACATAATCATATATTACTTCTTTCGATAGTGATCATTGGATTGCACTTCTGATATACCCAAAGAGCTCAAGGGTTTATGTGCTCGACTCGCTCGACAAACCCAAAAAAGAATATCAAGATATATTAAATGTTATTCAGAGTGCATATAGATACTACGTGGAAAAGTTAGGTGGCCCACATGATCCACAGAGGCCGAAAGAAATGCTTATCAGAACCAACTATCTGGTAATATTATATTTTTAAATTTGTTTATTCAATTTATAAAGCCAAACTATATATCATTCTAACTTTGTCTATTTTGAAGTGTCACAAACAATCTCTTGGTTCCGTGCATTGTGGCTACTATACTTGTGATTTCATGAGCAATAACTTAGGAAAGTTTGGGCGGACAGTATCTGAGGATACTAATGAAGTAAGTTGATTTCTTGTGTGTTAATCTAATATAACTTGTAGCGTATGTACTTATATTTTACGTATGCAGGCGTCAGGTCCATCAACCATTGCCCAGAAGAGCCAACTCTCTGAATCACAAATGTACGAAATCGTATCAAGGATGTGCCGCTTCATGATGCATGAGATTCTTCATGAGCTTGGAGTATTTTTCGATCCTGAGAGTGAAGTGGCCAAGCATCCAACTCTGTATGATTGGGCCGGAAGAATGAAAAGGTGAACCAATTAAGATATGAGTTAGCCTTCCAAGAAAACATAAACCGCATGAGCATGTATTTGTGAAACAATGAATTGTGTTGATGGATGGTTATTGTGAAACATAAACCGGAAGAATGTAAACTTTGTAAATTTTTGAAAATTGATGAGATTGATGGTTGTTGTGTTGATGTGTTGTTGTTGTGGATGTGTATGTGGATATGTGGATGTTTTGCTGCTGTGTATGTGGATGGCTGTGTGAAGCATATAATTTCTGTATTTTGGTTTGTGGGATCACAACATTCTGTGTTATGGCTTATACACAGCAGTGGCGGGCAGATGAGGTAGCTTGCCCGTTACTGCTGTTGACACAGTGGTGGCGGGCGTGCTGACATCATCTGCCCGCCACTGCTATTGATAACGGCAGTGGCGGGCAGATGAGGTCAGCGCGCCCGTTACTGCTGTTGACATAGTGGTGGCGGGCGCGCTGACATCATCTGCCCGCCACTGATATTGATAATAGCAGTGGCGGGCAGATGATGTCAGCGCGCCCGCCAGTGCTGTTGACACAGCGGTGGCGGGCGCTCTGACCGCCACTGCTAATCAGCGATAGCAGTGGCGTTAGAGCAGTGGCGGACTGGATGCCCGCCACTATAGGTCGATTTTGCCCGCCGCTACAGTGTCGCTTTGTAGTAGTGTCTTCTGTCCTTGCTAGCAGTACCCCTTCGGGTGAAGAGGCTCCGGGAGGCTTCGTCACGTCGAAGCCTTAATGAAGGCCTTCACTGTAGAGAGCTCCGAATATAGCGAAGCCTTGATGCTTTTAGGATCTTCGGAGACCAAAGCTTCCGACTTCGTTTCTTCTGCTTGTGCTGATGTGGAGGCTTCCTTGACCTCTAGAGGATGAAATATTTTCCACCAACAGTAGCCCCTCAAATACTTCTCTTCAAATTGCCTGTGCAGTGAAGAGGGCAATATACGCAAGAAATAATTTCATGCTTTGAATTTGGAAAAAAGAAACCTAAAAGCCTTTACAATCCTTAGAAATATTCGGAAGTAAAAAATCTTCAGACCAAATCATGTTCGGAGACGTCCAAGAGGGTGGCTTCGGAGACAGATTTCTTTTGGAGCCAATATAGTTGTTAGTCTTCAGAGTCGTTAGACTCAGAAATAGAGTCGTTACTCTTTGAGAAACCTAACGGTCGCACTATCTCTGATGGTTATAACTCTTCATGAAGCAATCCTATAAGTTATGACGGCGTCGAAACCGAAATAGAGCAACCAAATGGCACTCTGTAACGTACAATACAAGAAATTTCCAGTGCTATAAATAGGAAAGTAAAAGTGAACTTTGGACACTTTACCAATTGTTTTCACACATCGCCTTTGTGAAACCAAGTGAGGTCGCACTGTGGTTTTTGCTTTATGATGATTGATTGACAAGGTTGAGCGATCTGGTGAATGAGTGAGTGTTGGCTTGATTGCATCGATGGGTTCGATGTGTGGATATGGATGATGCCGAGGGGATCGGTGTGTGCTGCGTTACATGTTTTGGCTTGTCTCATGTGTGCAGGGTGGAGATGCTAACCAACTATCAATGGAGGGTGATCAAGGGTCGAGCGGGGAGCTCGATGCCATAGGATCAAGGATGCCAGGTGAAGTTAGAGATGATCTCAGGAGTGCCCGAGGAGATAGAGCAAAACATGGACGGACGGATGGTCAAGATAGAGTGACGGTCAAGTCAGCGAAAGGGATGCCAGTGCAAGTGATCAGACGGCTCGAGGGGATCGAGAGTGGGAGAGACTTGTTGGCGGTCGAGTTCGCGGATTGGCGTCACATGTCGGTGATCGAGGAAGCTTTGTCGGTTTTTGCTGAAAACCGTCGTATCAGAAAATATTTTTAATTCCAGTAATTAGGAGTTTATTTTTTATGTTTGGTCGTCTAGATTAAGTGTAATATTTTAGTATTTTTTGAAATTTTTAATGCTGAAAAAATATTAAAAGAATAGGGGCAATGATGTAATAAATTAGGAGTTTGCATTAATGGATTTTTCAGAATTTGTAATTCTGAAAATTTATTATGGGAATTAGGTAAATATATAGAACTTTAACTCTAATGGCATTTTGGAGATTTTTTTAATGGGCTTGCCTATATAAAGGACCCAAAGGCCTAGGGTTTAGGGGAAAGGTGACTGTCATTTGAGGAGACATTAGTCCAGAAATTTTTAGACCTTTTGCTCCTTCATTTTTTTCCAGCCGCCGGCTTGTTTTTTCCCTAGTTTTTCTTACTGCCAAGAGCTTTACAAGGAACAATGTTGTCGTGCCACTGTTCATCGCTCAGCACATCAAGTGCTAAGCTGATCAGAGCCGCTGGAGTCTAGAACGTCATTGTTCATAGTCAAGATAAAGAGCCACAGCGCTACTGTAGCGATCTATCTCAGCACTACTACAAGTACACATTGATTCCTTTTTAAACCTGTTTTATGCTTGTGGTTTGGTTCTGTTCAAACCATTTTTGCTCTGAGCATGCGGCTGGATTTCTTCAGTTTGGTTCTGGTTGAAAATGCTTTTTGGTGCTGTTTTTTCCCTTCTGTTTTAATACTGTTCTTCATCAGATTTTGCTTTGATTTTTCAAGGCCAAAGCAGTGAACATCTATACCTGCACATAGATATCTGAACAATTGTTCTTATGTGCTGAATCTATGGTCCTAGTGTTCATTATTCAGTCTTATCTACAAATCTTCAGTGTTCTTTCAAATATTAATTTCATTAAGTACTTCCTGTAGCATTGTAGCAATTCAGTAACGGCTATAATCCAGTTTTTGCTATACTGTTTTGACTCTATTCTGAATACTTCCAAACATTATTCTGATCATTTGATGTTCTGGTAGAAGATTGATTTATCCATTGGAATAAACATGTGTCGGATGAACAATAGTGCTGCTAGCATGTTCAGCATGTGTTTGTTTCTTTTACAAGATACAGTTCTGTTGTTTGAGTTAAATTCAAGTGTTATCTTGTTCTGAATTCTTCATAGATAGTTCAAATATTGCTTTGATTGATTCAGTGATTGCATAAACATCTTTTCTCTCAAGCATTCTCTCTTTGATGTCAATATACTCTTGACTGAATTGCTACAGGAACAGTGTCTATCATTTGAGATAATACAGGATACATGTTTCTGTTTATTATTTGGCAAGTTTTCTGGTGTATTGGATTTCAGCATGTTTTGGTTTAACTTTGCTTGATTTGAGTTTGATTGACTACTTAATTGCTTCAATAATTTTATTGCTAATACCAAACCATCAGTACTAATTGTTCTCTATATACTGCTGAGAACCTTGTCCACCATCAAGCCACCATGTTGTGTATCAATTTATTGCCAGGGTTGTCTTGATTTGGCTAGTTTGTATTGTTCAGGTGATACTATTGCTTCAGTTGTTCTTTCATGTGTTTTTCTTGAGTCTGTTTTTACATGATCATCTTCTGAGTGTGAATACATGAATTTGAGCATCATGGAGTCTTTGGAATAGATTACATGAGAATTGCTTAGATTAATGACATTGCTCAGCTCTGTGTTGATTCATTGAATTAACATGTGTATGTGCTGAAACTTCTAGCAAGTCATTTTGCTCATTGACTACTCTTCCTTAAGTTTTGATTATTCTGAAAAATTGCTTTGGGTTTCATCTCTTCTGAATCTGAACTTTCAGCTTTGCACACAAGGACAGAGCAGAAATATTTGAAGTATATGTGAGTTTGTTCTTCTGCTCTTGACATGCCTGAATTACAAGTTACAGTGATGTAAATTGCAGTGCCATACTTTGCATAGTTGAGCACTGAAAATCAGCATGTTTACATTGTTCTATCCTTGTTCATTACTAAGTACAGTGCTAATCCTGCTGTGATTCGGTTTTGCTTTCTATTCTGATTAAATAAGCTTTGAGCAGTGTGTGAATGTTGTTTGCTAGTGTTTTTGAATATTTCAAATCTAACCACTAAAACATCAGGGAAGCAGTTTGATTGCTGCAGGATATGTTTTAAATCTCAACTCTGAAACTTCTGAGCCCTGTCGATCATTCAAAGACCGATTTACCTCTATCGGTATTTCATTCTCTGAACTAGACTCGATATTTTGATAAACCTGTTGTCGACAGAGAACTTCGGCACACCAAGCTCCGATCTAGAGAAAAATTCAAATTGAGGAGGTTTTTGGTTCTGGTTTTGTAATGTGATCATCAATTTGATTTTGCAATCTTTTAGAGGTGCGTTGGGTGATTTGAAAATACCATCATATTGTGAGTTTTGGTCGAGGCGCTTATTCACCCCCCTCTAGTCGCCATTCCGATCCCACAACTTTCCTTCTTCCTGAGCACATACTCCCAACCTTTCTTTTCCCCCGATGGCGAAGACTAGCAACAAGGTCCTTGTTCCTGCTTCAACCTTGGCTCGGCAGCAGGTGATGGCGGCGGCTGTGACGGCGGGGCCTTCAGAGAACCCTCGTTCGACCGGTCCTCACGATCTCCATCAGCGTCCGCTAAGTATACGGACCAATCGTATAGCTTGGGGGCATCATCTTGTTTGAAGAAGACGATTACCGCGACAGTCGTTGGGAAGATGGGGTCCGGAGTGAGGGTGCGCCAACTCGAGAAGGAGCTGATCCTAGTACCATAGGCGGGAGAGGTGGTGGTATTCGAAGCTTTTTTCGAAGTTGTACTGGGGCTCCCGGTGGTGGATTTCCTAGTGGAGGTACTAGACATGTTCCATGTAACTCTCCCTCAGATTTCTCCTAATGCGATTGCCCGTCTGGCTATTTTCGACTGGGCCATGCGGGCCGAAAGGTCTACCGAGAGGGCAGAGATATTTGATGTCCTTCACAAAGCTTCGTGCTAGCAAAAGACATTCACTGGACTCGGAGGGGAGAAGATGGTGATTGCCTTCGGGAGCATAAATTTTCAACTCCGTGATGAGTTCCAAGATCGGTTCCCAGCGAAGGCCATCAATGATAGGTGGTACTCTGACTATATCCTCCATTAGTTCTATGCGGAGGTTGGGACGGCTTGTGCCTTGGCGGGACCCTTGGAAGAGATTTTGTACCGGAGGGAGGCGGAGATCCATCTTGATCTGAGCCAACTTCAGGTCCGCCTTGGGCTGCTACACTCCGTGAGTCATCGCATAAGCATACGTGACTTAGTGGAGGAGTTCATCGGGCTTTGAATTCCTCCTCTGATGGCCGCCTGGCCGATCAACTTCGAAGAGAACTCAGAGGGGGGACTTCAGGAAATTCCTTCGAACTCCACAGGTAAGCTCTTCACATATCCCGTATCAAGGTGTTTCACACACAAATATTGATTTTATTTTAATAACTTAATCGAATGATATCTTATCTTTCAGCTTCGCGCATGACTTTGACTCCAGAACAAATTGTCTGGGCTGAGGAGATGGTCCTTGAAGCCCCTACGCCCGTAGAAAAGGAGCAGAGGATGAAGCTGGTGGGGACTTAGGAGCGGTTCAACCAAGTATGGAGTGTACTCGGAGTTGAGCCCCTACCCTTCCAGATTGGTCCGCCCCGGACCAAGCTCCAAAGAAGAGGAAGGATGAGGTGGGGTCTTCAGGACCGATGAAGACATCTGCAAAGAAGGTGGCCCACAAACTGAAGGCACTTACTCCTTCAAAGTCTCATGTCTCGTCGTCGAAGCAATCCAAAGAGGAAGACGACGTGGACATGCAGATGGCGGAGGAGTTCAAAGCTCTTCTTGGGTCACAGCATGTAGGTAGACCTCACTCTTTGTATCATTCTGATTATCTTGTGCGTAGACAGTCTATTTTTACTATGCCTACTACTCGTATCACTCATTGTTGTTGGATGCCTCATCATGTTTTCACTCACCCTAGCACTGAGCGATCGAGATTTACTTATCATGTGTAGTCATCGGACCGAGGCTTGGAGTGCACATGGATCATGGACTCCGGTTGTTCGCGCCACATGACCGGAGATGCAGCATGGTTCTCCAGCCTCACCACAACCAAGCAAAAGGAACATATTACCTTCGGCAACAATAGAAGGAGTAGAGTGAAAGGTAAAGGTGTGGTAAGAATCAACTCAAATTTCACACTCAAAGATGTTGCTTTGGTTGAAAATTTGGGATACAATTTGCTTTCTGTATCTCAATTGCTTGATGAGGGCTTTGAAGTGTGATTCCATCGCGATACTTCGCAAGTACTCAATTCTGATGGTGTTGTGGTATGTAAGATCTTTAGAGTTGGGAGAGTTTTTGGAGCTGATTTTTCTGAGTCATCTGGTTCTTCTCATTGTCTTGTTGCACATTCGACTTCTGAGCTGTGGAAGTGGCATAGGATATTAGGGCATATGAGCTTTGAGTTGCTCGCTCGCCTGAGTGCCCTAGGTCTGATCCAAGGATTGCCCAAGCTCAAGTTTGAGAAGAATTAGTTTGCGCTCCATGTCGACATGGAAAAATGATTGCCGCTTCGCACTCGCCAGTCACCATGGTGATGACTGAACAACCCGGAGAACTTCTCCACATGGACACTGTAGGTCCTTCTCGGGTTAGTTCTTTAGGCGGGAAGTGGTATGTGCTAGTCATTGTCGACGATTTCTCTCGCGACTCTTGGGTCTTCTTTCTTGCCAGCAAGGATGAAGTGTTTTCACACTTTCGGAGCTTGGCTTTGAGACTTTTCACAGAACTCTCTGGTGCATTGAAATTCATTCGAAGTGATAATGGCACTGAGTTCAAGAATAGTCTCTTTGTTGACTTTTGCATGGAGCACAACATAGAACATCAATTCTCTGCTCCGCGGGTTCCTCAACAGAACAGTGTTGTTGAGAGAAAGAACCGCACTTTGGTTGAGATGGCTAGGACGATGCTCGATGAGCACAGGACTCCAAGGAAATTCTGGGCTGAGGCCATGAACACTGCTTGTTACATCTCAAACTGAATATTCTTGCGCTCAATTTTGAACTTGACTTCTTATGAACTGCGTTTTGGGAGGTAGCCCAAAGTTACTCATCTTCGAGCTTTTGGCTGTCGTTGCTTTATCCTAAAACGTGGAAATTTGGATAAATTTGAGTCGCGCTCTTCTGACGGGATCTTTCTGGGTTACACTACACATGGTCATTTTTATCGTGTTTATAATTTGGAAACTAACACTGTCATCGAGTCATGTGATGTGACTTTTGATGAATCAACCCCCTCTGTTAGTTCTATTTTTGAACAGGCAAATGAACACGACATGGAACAGGCCATCTTCGAAGATGACTATCCCGGAGATTTCGAGGATGAACCTCTACTACCCTCGATATCGACCCCTAAAGCTGACCCTGATTCGACCACTTTGGCGCAAGGTCCCGAAGCAATTACCTCGACATCGGTCATCTTGGACCACTCCAACGCACAAGTTGAGGGGGAGACTGCATCGCGCCACGAGGCTCCACATCATGTTCAAAGGATGCATCCTCCCGAGCAGATCATTGGTGAGCTTGATCAAAGGGTAACACGTTCTCATGCTCATTTCATTGATTCCACTTTTGTTGCTTCTTTTGAGCCCTTAGATGTTAGTCATGCACTTTATGATTCGAGTTGGATCAATGCCATGCATGAAGAACTTGAAAATTTTGAGAGAAACCAAGTCTGGACTTTAGTTGATCCTCCACCAAATGTTCATTTCATTGGAACAAAATGGATTTTCAAAAACAAACAAGGGGAGGATGGGACTGTAGTTAGAAACAAGGCTAGACTTGTAGCTCAGGGTTATTCTCAATTAGAAGGGATTGATTTTATTGAAACTTTTGCACCTGTTGCTCGTCTTGAGGCCATTAGGATTTTGCTTGCCTTTGCGACATCCCGGGGATTCAAACTCTATCAAATTGATGTCAAAAGTGCATTTCTTAATGGCTTCATAGGCGAAGATGTTTATGTAAACAACCCCTGGCTTTGAAAACCCAAAATATCCACATAAAGTCCTTAAACTTCATAAGGCTCTTTATGGACTCAAGCAGGCCCCTCGGGCTTGGTATGATAGACTTAAGGCTTTTGTGCTTGAGCGGGGGTATTTGATGGGATCTGTTGATAAAACCCTGTTCACTCTCAAGCATGGCAAAGATTTCCTCCTAGTCCAGATTTATGTGGATGATATCATCTTTGGTGGCTCTTCTCATGCTTTGGTTGCCGAGTTTGCAGATACCATGAGCAGGGAGTTCGAAATGTCCATGATGGGCGAACTCACATTTTTCCTTGGTTTGCAAATCAAGCAAAGCAAACAAGGTACATTCGTCCACCAGACGAAGTACACCAAGGACCTGCTCAAGAAGTTCGACATGGCTGATGCGAAGCCACTCGCCACTCCAATGGCTACTTCAATAGCATTGGATCCTGACGTGGATGGAGAAACCGTAGATCAGAAGGAGTTCCGAAGCATGATCGGCTCCCTCCTCTACTTGACTACTATGAGGCCGGACATACACTTCGCAGTGTGTTTGTGTGCTCGTTTTCAGGCTTCACCACGAGATTCGCACCGCTAAGCGGTAAAGCGCATTTTCAAGTATCTCAAGCATACCCTTGAATTTGGCATTTGGTATTCTGTGTATTCGTCTTTGTGTCTTCGAGGTTATTCCGATGCGGACTTTGCTGGGTGTAGGATTGATAGGAAAAGTACCTCCGGTACTTGTCATTTTCTAGGTATTTCGCTGGTTTGCTGGTCTTCTCACAAACAGTCTAGTGTTGCACAATCGACGGCTGAGGCAGAATATGTTGCTGCAGCTTGTTGTTGCTCTCAGATTTTGTGGATGATTTCCACTCTGTGGGATTTTGGGTTATATTATAAGAGTGTTCCACTTTTCTGTGATAACACTAGTGCTATTTGTATTGCAAACAACCCGGTTCAGCATTCTAGAACCAAACACATTGATGTGCGATATCATTTTCTCAGAGATCATAATGAGAAGGGTGATATTGAACTTCAATATGTTGATACCCAACACCAGCTAGCCGATATTTTCACAAAACCCCTCGATGCTTCTCGTTTTGCCTACTTGTGTGGGGAACTTGGTGTTTGTCACCCTTATGGCATTTTGTGAGGGGGAGCAGGTTTTGATTGTCTTGCATATGCTCATTATGTGTGAAATTACATTTACATCTTTTGTACTTATATGACTGATTATAATTCATGTAATCATGTAAGCTCAGCTCTATTTAATATGTCTGGAACATTTTGTGCATGATTTTTCTTTCCAAAATCAAATCATGTTCACTGCTTAGTCTTGAATCTAGCATGTTTAGACAGGAATGCTTTAGTTATCTTTTATCTGCTTGATAGCAAGACTACTTTTCTCTGGATGCTAAACATTGCAACTTGAAAAATTGTATTACTTCCTCATGGATATTCATCAAGTGCTAAAAATTTAGTCACTTAATTAAAAATCCAAAAATCCATGATTTGCATGCTACAAGCGAAAAGATCCAGGTGGGTTTGTTTGTCGCACTACTCTATTCTAGACTGCTTACCATTGCATATTGGTCTGAACTGGGATAGTGTAGTGTATGCCAAAATCACTGCCTTAAGCTTCTGATGACTTTCGTGCCTAGGCTTGGCTTGATTGGAAAGTATAAGGTAGACAAACAAATAACCCCTGACATTATGAAAAGAACAACAAATTCATTGTTCATCAAGTTTGCTTTCAATGCTCCACTTGAACTGGACTTGTCTGTCTAGAGTAGAAATTGACTAGCTTTGCACAGTCCTTGTTTTTACTTGTCTAGTTACCTTGATTGAGTGGTGATGCTTTTATTTCAATATGATAAAATCACAAGCGGTCATCCTATTTTTAGAGCATGTTAAATTGAGCTGAGCTCATGAAAATTGGTATTAAAGTTGGCATATTTTTTCTTTATATGTCTTTGCAATTTTGACCATTTTGAAGCTATGCATCTATTAAATGCTCCTTGATGCTTGCATTGCTAAAGGGGGCGAAATTTTTGAGTTCTCTGCAGTAAGGGGGAAAACAACTTACGGGGAGTTTTTATCTTGCAAACGAAAAGATTTGCCGAAGAGGCTTTTACTCTTTTGAAAAAGGGGGAGGAAAATTCTTTTGTCAAGTGACATGAGTTGGCTCGTTTCTAAGTTTTTATGGTCACTTGTGTGCTGAAATTTTCCAAATTTTCTTGAACTTGAATTTGGTTGTCAATGCACTCATCAAGGGGAGATTGAGAAACCAAGGGTTGTTTTCGGAGTCTGTGATGAGTGATTGATAGTTTTATCCTCTGATTCGAAGGGGTACCTCCGAAAGGGTTCGGAGGTTGTTTCACCGAAGGGTTCGATGGGTTCTGTTTGCTGCAGCTGTTGCAGCGGAGTGTGCCTATTGGAGGGGTCCGATAGTACACGATGACTCGGTTGTACCAAAGGGTTCAGTACTTTGGGAGGTACACCGGAGTGTGTACCGGAGGTTATTTACCCGGAGAGGTCTCTGGGGTACTGGATACACTTGTCTGTTTGTCTGTGGTGCGCAGGTGTCTCCGGAGGCGACGGACGGTACGCAGCAAGTAATCTTGGGTCAAGCGGGAGGCTTGATGCAGGGCGAGCAGGGAGCTCGGTCACGAAGGCTGCGAGGGGTCATGGTTGGTCCTCTGGTCAAGGTGTGCCAGGTGAAGGCAGAGAGTGCGGAGCGTGGCTCCGACTGAAGGTACCCCGAGATGAAGTCCTTGGAGGCGAGGCACTTCGAAGGGTACTCCGAAAGGAGTGACTTCGAAGGAAGGTGGACAAAGTCCTCAGCAATGAGGCATGGTGATTGAAGTGTGCTCCGGAGGAAGGCACTCGAAGGTTCACCCGACGAAGGTCTCAGAAGTCGAGGTGCATCGAAGGCATGGTCCGGATGAGGTTCGTCGAGGAGTGTGCTCGGGGAGAAACACTGAGACGAAGTGCTCATGGAATGCTTCATGTAGAGGCCTTGGACGAAGGAGGGACTTCGAAGGGTGGTACTCCAAAGGAGGGAATTTAATACCAGTTGCAACAGTTGTAGAGAAGGATATGGGCATGTGAGACCACTCGAGCATTTCAGCAGCCAACGAGGAGGTCCCAATATGTCCTACTTCGCGAACATATTCTCTCCGTTGTCTTTTTGACATGCGCCCAGGGTCCCTCCTCTAGAAAGAACTATTCATTTGCCATGGTCTTGTGTATCTTCTTGCTTTGGAGGTGGCATAACACTGGCCACCGAAGGCTATCTTGGGGCTTCAAGCTTTCTACACGTCCGATAGTCTACACCAGCTCTGGACATGTCTCGGGAGGGGCTCAGTCAGTAGTGCCTCGACCAGAGCTCCTCTTGAGATACTCGCTCTGTGAATCTAGTATAGACTTGCATGTATCGGTAGCATGGCTTCAGTTTTCACCATGCACACAACAGAAGAAGGTCTAGCCTCGGCCAGTCGGGTTCCCTGGTGGCCTCCAACTGCTGACCTTTTTTCCTAGAGCTTATGGATTTTTAGGGGGCAATTTCGAAGAAGAAGGGGCAATATTTAAAACCTCGGAGCAAGGATGCTTTCGCCCTCTTCGTCCGTCATGCTGGTTGTTGTTGAAGTGGTACCCTTATGGTGGAGTTGAAGTCTTCACCTCGAGTTTGACTTCTTGAAGGACGATTGGCAAAGATGAAGCCGTCCTTCGGAGTCATCCTTCTTCCGACCTAGCATATTCCTCAAAGTAGGCCATTATCTATGCTACTGAGGAAATATGCTTCCGATGAAGCTTGTCGAGGAGGCCTGTGTTTGTGACTCCTTCCCGTGTTGCATCAACTATGGATGATGCAGACGGCCCTCTTATCTACGACTTCGTATGAGCGAAGCGCTTGAAAAATTGCCGCAGAGTTTCTCTAGGTTGTTGTTTCACCTGAAAAAGACTCCCGGTAGACATAGGGGCACGAAGGTCCCTTGTAAGTTACTCACAAACTTCTTTCTCAATTGCTCCTATGATCTAATCGATTCTGGTTTCAAAGACTAGAACTAATGCAGATCAACTCCTTCGAGCGCAAGGGGGAAACACTTCGCCATTGTATCTCGAACCCCTCAGCTGGCTTCAATTGCTAGAGCATAAGAGCGGGAGAATTCCCTGGGATCTTCCTCTCTAGAGTACTTGCATAGCTTTGAAGTCGTGAATTTGGGGCCGAAGCGCACCTTTTGCAAGTCTGGGTGTAGCGAAGGTTTATCATCGAAAGAAGAATTCTCAGTGCTTCTCTCAATCTCAAAGGCTTCAGGATAGAAGATAGGACCGTCATATTGAGGTACCTCTGGGATGACAGGGCTAGCCTAAGGGCTAAGCCTGTCGACAGCTTCCTGCCTCCACCTTCCTACTTCGGCCTGAAGACGATCCATATGGGTCGCCACATCATCAGGACGATCTTCATTTCCTCCGGAGGGGACCTCCGGGTCTTGAGAACTGAAGAAGTTAGTTCGGAGCACAAACGAAGCCACAGGAGAGGCTCCGTCAATTCGGAGCATGGACAGAGTCTCAAGAGGTGCTCCATATGGTCGAGGAAGAGTATTCGTTTCGGGAGTTTGAGTTGGGGGACCACGGAAGGTCCTCCAACCTCGGTGGTGTTCGAAGACCTCAACCCAGAGGTCCGAGAAGACTTTCGGAGGGGACTAGTGCCTAGGCTTCGCTTAGGAGGCATGACTCTAGGAAAGGATTGGTAGAGAACGAAGTTTTTGTACTAGGTTTCACCATGGACATCGCCAACTGTTGGCATAAAAGATTACGCTAACAGGTTTAAAAAACTAGAAAGATTAACAAATGGAGTGTCTGTTTAAGAAGACTATTCCAAGCCTCCA
This sequence comes from Zizania palustris, assembly GCA_019279435.1. Lineage (NCBI taxonomy): Eukaryota > Viridiplantae > Streptophyta > Magnoliopsida > Poales > Poaceae > Zizania > Zizania palustris. The sequence continues at coordinate 73,059,585 of JAAALK010000288.1, read as the reverse complement.
AATAGGATAATAGCTTGAGATAGTTCGAAGTGTGTATTGAATATCTGAGTATTTGATACTCTTTACAGAACAAAGAGGGGTATTTATATACAGAATACATTGGGAAAAGACTCATTTACCCTCTAATTACAACCAACTAAGAAGATATTGTTTAATATTCTTTGTATGGTTAAAATAGTAAAAGACTATTCTAATCAGCGAGAAGATAATTCTTTTGTCCTTGCTGGTAGTACCCTTCGGGTGAAGAGGCTCCGAGAGGCTTCGTCACATCGATGCCTTGACAGAGGCCTTCACTATAGAGAGCTCCGAATATAGTGAAGCCTTGATGCTTTTAGGATCTTCGGAGACCAAAGCTTCCGACTTGTTTCTTCTGCTTGTATTGATGTGGAGGCTTCCTTGACCTCTGGAGGATGAAATATTTTCCCCCAACAAGACGCGTCTATGTTTTTCAAACTAATTCAATGGCTACCAGTTGCAAGGTCGATATCAAGGTTCCTGTTAGTGCTTCAATTTCTTTCGAAAGCTTGACTTTCATTGGAGATTGCATGAACCAACTGGTTTAGACCATTGCCCCGCCATGGGCGAAAACTTCACGTATCCCAACAGCATGATATTCAGTTCCTCAGGCGTCTGGGCTCATGGCTCCACCTAGGGAACTTCCACTGCCCCCCGGGCGCTTGAGTGACTAGCTTCGCCTAAGGTTCGCCCTTATTATGTCACCACTGACTCACCCGCTGACTACATCATCTTTGCCTACTCAGGTGGGTGTATAGTTCAACGACGTTAATTCACCACGGTTGTGTCTACACGACCTCATCAACCTTCCATCTTGTCCAAGAGGGCATTGCTTCCACCGGTCATCATGATGCTGACAATGGTTGTCTATGAAGATGAACCTTCGAATGACGCAGAGTCTGACACTCGTCGACGTGAACGTCGGAGAAGGAACACCGCCCGAGCCAACCGCCACATCAGGGTTCGTGCAGATGCTGGGACTTCCTGACAAAGTACACAAAGCACATACACGATGGAGTTTGAAGGCCATGATGTGTAGCGCACACCTACGGTGAATTTGCTCATCATCGGGAGGATGCTTGTCACCCTCCCCGACACACCTAAGCTCTAGATGGCCCGAGCTATGACCCAGGTGGCAGTCTCTCAACTTGTTGATGTTGTGCCTCCTCATCGATCACGGTCTCTGGACCGCAGCTCCCATTCTCGACTGTCCAGACGATCGGTGCTTTCACATCCTAGCAAGCGTAGGGGGAGCTCCTACACGGTTGATGCTCAAAATATCATCAATGACATGCATGACACGTACAACATCATTTTCTCGTTGTTGCGGTGAACGCGAATATGGTAAGCTTCGTCATCGTGAACAATACGACCGGAGGCATGGCACACCAGGGACCAATCGGTCTGACACTAACATTTATTGCCACGATGGATTCCCAGCCTTCTCTGAGTGCCTTTGAAGGGTCGTGTGGCCTCGCAATTTCCATTCGACAGGAATCATGCCATACGATGGTAAGACTGACCCCTCCCAATGGTTGCAGTTATATTACACGGCCTTTCGCGTAGCTAGAGGAGACCAAGACATCATGGTCAACTACCTCCCCGTCATGCTTTTTGTGGCTGCCATCAGCTAGTTGGCCTCACTCCAGGGAGACTCCATCAACACCTAGAGTGAATTGTGTGATGTCTTCATCACCAATTATCAAGGAACTTGGCAAAGGCCTGCCTCTCGGCATGACCTATGCTAGGTACACCAAAAAGAAGGGGAGTCCTTATGGGACTACATTCGCTGCTTATCCAACCGTCGCAATACCATCACCGACATCTCTAACTCTGACGTGATGTCCATCTTTCAAGATGGCTTGCACAAGCCTTCAGAGCTATTTCTCCATCTAGGGATGAAGAAGCTGACCGATCCTTGTGATATGATTACTATCGCCGAACAATTCGTCAATGCCAAGGATGCTGAGTGAGAGCAGATGCACCAAAACACTCAAGACTCTCGCAAATACAAGAAGAAAAAGGATTGCCGACGCTCGCCTTCTCATGATGATCGTAACAAACACGAGTACTCCACTCGGTCAAGGAATAAGAAGATGAAGGCAAGGAAATCATGGTTGTTGACAAGAATCCCTGACCACACGGTTGGAACAACTCGGCGCTGCAAGAAGTATTAGATAGACCCTACATAATTCATCCCAACCCACTGGTGTTTTCAGTGGCAGAACCAGATTGTGAAAGAGGAAGAAAATCCCCGACAAAGCAAGCATCGTCGAGATGACAAGAAAAAGAAGTCTGACAAGGACAAAAAGGAATTCGGTACATCTATAGTGGAAAATGATTTCCAGTAGCCCGCATGAATGGTTTCCATGATCTTTGTGTTGACACGGAAACGTGCCCCCGCACTTGGGTCAGTTCGACGATCCAAAAGTGCATGGATACTTAGGGACGGGCCTAAGCGTGACGTAGCACCGACACCGCGTTCCGACTACCCTTAATAGTGATAAGGGGGGTGGAGTCGCCAGGCAACCAGTCGGAGCCCTCCTGGTTCGAAAGAAAGAGATTAAATAGGTTAAAATCAGCAAACCAGTCGGAGCCCTCCTGGTTCGAAGTCTGATGCGAAGGGTGCGTCGAAGTGTACCTTCGGCGTCTGGTGCGAAGTGCTCCGCCGAAGGGTGCTTCGGCGTTCGGACTGATCCGACCGAAGATAGACTCCAAACAGATCTGAATGCAGTGATCACCTCCGAACAACGGGGTTCGGCGTGCGATTTCTGATGCAGTGAATTACAGAGTGGTGACACGAAGGCCATGCGTAGGTGCAACTTTGTCTTGGTGCGGGGTGTAGTCGTGGCGAAGCCTGTCACGACGAAGTGTGCTGGCGAAGCCTATTGCCGAAGCCTACGATCTTGTCGAAGGGAGTCCTGGGGACCTCCGGAACCGATCTCTCAGCTCCGAATACCTCCAGCGAAGGGGCTCCGAACATGCGAACCTACAACAGGGATGATGCAAAGTACTAATTTGGCCTTAGGACCGAATTTGCGAGGTGTTGCACGGGTAGCGAAGGTAGCAATCTATTACGCAGATTAGCGGATACTTCACAGGCGAAGTAACAAGGCGATAGCAATCTGTTACGTAGATTAACGGGGACTTCACGGGCGAAGTACCAAGGCTTACCACTGTTCCGTAGTGGCGTACGGAGGGCTTCCAGGAAAACCCACGAAGAGGTAGAGAAAGTAAAGGTAAAAGTAAAGGTATGATCAAAGCATGGCTTTGGTTTGGTTTGGTTGTGTTGGGGGTTTGATCCTTGGGCCAAAGCTTCAGTAGCGTGGGCTTCGGCCAGGCCCGTTGAGGCTTGCTCCTCGGGCTGAAGCTTCGATAGCGTGGGCTCGGCCAGGCCCATCGAGGCTTGCTCTTGGGCCGAAGCTTCAGCAGCGTGGGCTTCCGAAGCTTCGGCAGCGTGGGCCTCCGAAGGCTTCCGAAGCTTCGGCAGCGTGGGCCTCCGATGGCTTCCTGGCCGAAGCCCATGGGCTGGTTGGAGGCTTTCGGAGCCCATAGCTTGACGGGCTTGGGCCCTATAGGGCTTCGGGCAGCCCCTGGACATGTGTATTTTCGGCCCAAATCACCAAAAATTGATATTTTGATAATCTAGACATTAATGCCATTTTTTGCTATCAACACATGCCCCCCTGCCTTTTAGTGAACTAGTGAACTAAAAGCACAACGAGCTTGAGACGATACTGTTCATATCGGCTTCTCGACATATTTATGACGTTTGCCACACACTCGGGAAATATCCTTTCAAGTACCTCCCATTCAAAGCCCTCCAAAACCGCTCTCCCTGCAGGGATTCCAACACGTATGCGTTGCCGGGGGCAATTTCGACTATCTTAAAAGGACCTTCCCAACTAGGTGACCATTTGCCGAATTTGGGACTTTTCGTGCCTAAAGGCAAAATCGTCTTCCATACCAAGTCTCCTATTTGAAACGATTTTGGTTTAACCTTCTTATTGTAGGCTCTAGCTACTCTCTTCTTATCTACCTCTATGGCTTCTAAAGCTCTTAGTCTCTTATTGGTCACATCCTCCAGACTATCCTTCAGAAGAGCTTCGTATTCATCGACCGATAAGCCGTCTTGCTTCAACACTCTTAAGGAGCCAAGATCTACCTCTACAGGAAGAACAACCTCTTGTCCATATACCAACTCATATGGACTGACCTTGGTGGCACCATGCTTCGCAATCCTACAAGCCCATAATGCCTCGGAAAGCACTTCATGCCACCTTTTAGGAAACTCTTCAGTTTTCTTCTTAATAAGCTTAATCACGGTTTTATTACTAGACTCGGCCTGACCATTGGCCTGAGCATAGTGAGGAGCCATGCTGAAGAGCGTGGGCCTCATGGCTACTGATGTGATGAGTCATTGTCAATGGTAGTCAAAGAGGATTGAAGAGAAGAGAAGACCTGCTGTGTCTGGGCCGCGTGTGACTTAGGTACACGGCAGCGAGCAACTATCGGGCAGAGGGGCCGCGAAGTCGGGCTGGCCCAATCCGGGTACATGGGCTAGGAGCAGCAGAGGATCCACTGGGCTGTTGACCAGGATTGAATCAGGTACACGGGCAGCGAGTGATTGTCGGTCTAAGAGAGCTGTGGAATCGGGCCGACCCAATCCGGGTACCCGGTGCAATGCCGGGGGACGCTTTGTCAGTTTCGGCGCAAAACTGACAACCGATGATCTCGCATCGGACTGTTCAAAGGCAAAGCCGTAGTCGCTATGAAAGCTCCGCTTCCGGATAAGTCATCTGTAAATAGGAGTTTACTATTTTGTCCTTAGGCCCATAGTTAGTCAGTCGAGTCTGTAAAAATATCCTAAGGGCAGTTTGGTATTTTCCATTTATTTCAGCGTCTGTAAAAAAACCCTAAGGGTCTGGTGGAATATTCCTAGGCTATTGGTCTGCCTATAAATAGGGCCCCAATCCCTAGGGTTAGGGTTACCCATTCAGTAATACACTTTAATCCAGCAAAAAGTTTGGGTCACTTTGTTCATCTTTTCCTGCTTCTTCTTCTAGTATGCGCTGCCAGCAGTGTGAGTTCCTGTTCATGTTCGTGCACGTCGCTTCCTCCACGAGATTCATCTGTGTCTCTTGAATCCATGAGTTTTTTATTCTCACTGTCGTTGTCTCTCGTGAACACGATTTAATCTGCTGCATCGTTTTACGTGTCTACATGGTTTTGTCTATGTGCGAATAGTTTCTCTGGTTGCTTGCGTTCTTGGTATGAGTAGTACTAGTTTCTCTTGCTAGCTCCTGTAGCAGCAAGTAGTACCTAGTCCTTGCTGAACTGTTGAATGCCAGGCTACTCTGTTCATAGGCTGTAGCTAGTTTTTCTATTGATACTTTTTCCTGGCATGGCGTTTTGATCGAGAAGAAAGCATCTGGAAGCAGGCTTCGAACTTGTTTAGCTTCTCAAAAGAAGTATGCTGCAAGGATTCTCACTTTTCTTTAACAACTGATTTCTGGTGTGCTCCGAAGTCTGCGAAGTAGTACTCCAATTCGAGTACTTCGTTCAGTCAACTTCGTAGTTGGTACTTCGACAGATCTTTTCGAAGTTTGAGTTTCGAAGGGTGTTTCTGTGCTTCGTTTGCTTGTAAAAGAACGCCAGTGTACTCCGTTTCGAAGTTAATCTGTGTTTCGAAGGTCACTACTCCGGTAGTCATACCTCGAGCAATCTAACTTCGAAGGTTGTGTCAGAGGCTTCGATTTTTTCTCTGCTTTGCTTCGAAGTTGATTTTTTCTTGTGTTGAGCTTCGTAGCTTCGAAGTGTGCTTTTCGAAGTTGGCTTCGGTAGTTTCATACTTCGCACAAGGCACTTCGCACCGAAACATGCTTCGCACTTTGCTAAACTCTTCACCGAACTAGACTAGACTCCGTCAACCTTCGGCACGTTCACTTCAGCCTTCGACAAAAGTACTTCGAAGCATACTTCGTCACAACTTCCATAGGCTTCGAAGTTGCAGATTTCGATCAACTACCTTCGACACTTCGAAGCAGGCTTTGACACTTCGAAGCAGTCTTCGACACTTCGAAGCAGGCTTCGTCGAGTTTCAAATAGGAGACAAACTTTGAATAGTAACTCTACATCTCATGTCTACAAGCACTCGTTTTAATTTCTTTGATGGTTTAATTCTATGAACTCTGATATGCCCATGTTTTAACTGCTTTGTTTATCTGCCTATTAGCACTGTATTGGTATTTCTTTGTCTAGGACACCAGTAGTTTCTAGGCTAGATACTTTTAGGCTTTGGTGATCTGTTTACGTTTTGCTGCTTAGTCTTTTGAGGTGCGTTGGGTGTTGGGAGTAGGCCATTGATTCGAAAGAATTTTTAGGCGCCCATTCACCCCCCTCTGGTCGCTACTTTCGGTCCTACAAGTGGTATCAGAGCCAAGTTAGGTTTTCCATACCTTAACCGGTTCTAAACCCCAGTAGTGATCATGACATCTCCTGGAAAGGTCCCGTCCTTGGAAGCTTATGGCTATAATTATTGGAAGACTCGCATGCGAGCCTATCTCATGAGCCAAAGCTCGGACATCTGGGACATTTGTATTCACGCTACTTTCATAGTGTTGCCTGTTGCTGAGCGCACTACTCCAGATATTGTTGCCCAGCATCAGAACAACAACAAAGCGGTGAATATTTTGTTTTTTGTTTTAGGTCCCACTGAATTTGAGCGTGTGAGCCATCTCACCACTGCGAGAGAGATCTAGGCTACCCTTCAGGCACACCATGAGGGGACAGCCCAGATCAAGGCTCGGCTCTATCAGACCTACCGGCGTGAATATGAGAATTTCACACAAAAGCCGGGTGAATCTGTTGAAGCGTTGTTTGGTCGTTTTCAATCGATTATAAACAAGCTTCGGGCCAACAAGGCTGAGGGTGTTCAGTTAGTCTCAGATCATGAGCAGGCGCTCAAGGTTATTCATACCTTGGACCCTAAGATCTGGGAGATCAAGGTTTCCTCTATCATTGAGAGCACATCTTATAATACCTTGACCATTTCTGAGTTGTTTAGCAAGCTGAAGGCCACTGAGGTTGATACCCAGTTGAGATCAAATCTCACTGGCTCTGGTTCAAAAACCCTGGCCCTTGCTACACCTTCTGTTGATCCCTCTTCTATGAGCTGTGCTGGGTTCTCTTTGATGTCTATCACTAAGGACCAGCTCGAGTCATTAGGAGATGATGACCTGTGTCTTTTAACAACCGGGTGCGTCGTGTTTATGACAAAAGAATGTTCAAAAGACACGGCACAAAGACTGGATGCTTTGAGTGTGGTGACCCCGGACACTTCATCGCCGACTGCCCCAAGTGCAATGGTCACAAGAAGGGCACCGGTGGTGGCTTCCATGACTCTGGCAAGCACGACAGCTCCTCCTTCAACAAGGGCAAGCCAAAGACCAGATTCTTCAGAAAGGCCCTGAAGGACTACCGGCGAGAGAACAAGAAGCGCGACAATGCCTTCTTCGCCGAGATGGAGAAGAGCTACTCAAAGCGGTCCACGTCTTCTTCCTCTTCATCGAGCTCAAGCGATGAGGAGATTGTCATCAGGAAGGGGAAGGACAAGGACGATCCGGCGGGCCTTTGCTTCATGGCTTTCGGGGACAGACCGAAGAGCCACTCACATCAACGCCGAAGATCCCGCAAGAGCTTCTGATCAATGGCTCTTGGGGATAAGGAAGAGAAGGGCTCCTCCGATGACTCCGATGACGACGATAATGAAAAGGTATCATCTTACGAACGAGAAATTGTCGATTTACTTGAAAGTAATCGCCAGGAGTTAAAATATCGGGAAAACTGCTTGGGGGGCTAACAAGAGAATAGATGAATTAGAGAGTGAGCTTGCCATGGCCAACGGCAGAATTGAGAGTCTATCTTCTTCCCCTTGCTTGGGTGATAGCAGTGAGTGCCCAAAGTGTGAGGTGCTTCTGTGTGACCTATCGACTCTGAAGTCCAAGTACATAGAAAGAGTTGATGAGAGGGACGCTTTGGCCACTGAGATTGAAAGCGCTCAGCTGGAGCTGAAAGATGCTCAAGCCACTGTCGTCGTGCCCTGTGCTGATTGCCCATCTCATCTAGCTAGTCTAGTTGAGCTGAAAGCCAAGGGCGATGCGCATTTGGGTGATTTGGAGAGAGTGAGAGCTGAGCTGGCGTAGACTAGGCTAGATCTTAAGACACTGTCAGTTCCACCCACTGTCTGTGAGAACTGCTTGTCTCTTAGACTGGAGTTGATTAAGCTGAAAGCCGAGAAGTCTGTCCAGGTAGATAGCGAGTGTGAGACCTGCTTGTCTCAGGTGAAGGTTCTAGCTTCCTTGAGAGAGGAGCTAGCTGATTCTCAGAATGAAAATTTTTACCTCTGTTCTATCCTGAGTTGGATTAGTGCCAGAGAGCCACAACTCGGCATGATGATCCAGTAATTTAAGAGGCAGGATGGGTTTGGGGTAGGCTACACATACACCAAGGCTGACTTTGAAAGTGCCATTAGCCGAGCAGTGGAGTGGAGTAAAATGACTCTTGAGTAGAGATATCCCAAGACTCACTCCACTGAGTCTTTCCAGGCTAGTCAGCCCAAGGATGGAGTGATCCAAGAATATCCCAAAGCTCCACCCAAGAAGCCCATCTGGGTTCCAAAGCCCAAACACCTCCACACTTCACTTGACTCTCTTCCTGGACCCTCTCAACCCAAGAAGACTGCAACAAACACCACTAAGCCCAAGAACCCCAAGCCTCAACCATATCCCAATAAGCCCACCTATCATTGTGAGTACTGTCAGAGAGACGGGCATCTTGCGGAGTTTTGCTTCAGGAGGAAGCGGGTTGAGAGAGATGAGAGAGCTCGTGGTGGTCAGGAGCAGTTCTACCAGCAGGGTGGTAGACTAAGAGTTCCACAACGCGGGGAGAGGCTGGAGGCCAGGCCGCGTCGTGTAGGTGGTGGTAGAGGAGATGGCTTTCATGCCCGTGCTCTAGTTGATGGTGTTTGCTTTGGCAGAGCTCCAGTCCGTTTTGGCTACGGTCCTCGACCTCGTGGCCAAGGCTTTAGGCAGAATCGTGGACCGCGCTTTGAGCCGCGCTTTGGTCCAAACTCTTCTGATGGTTTTTGCTTTCCGTCTTTTGAGCAGATGGCTCGACACTGGTTTAGTTCTTTTGCTAAACCTGGTGCCGGACCATTTTCTCCCCCTTACAACCACTGATTGTGCAAGATCGGGGACTGTAGGATGTTTGGATCATGGACTGAGGATGCTCTCGCCACATGACGAGACATCACAGTTGGTTCTCCAGTCTCACTCTCTCGAGCTCCAAAGAGTACATCACATTTGGGAACAGTGGTCAAGGGAAGGTACACGACATTGGCTCAATTCACATCTCTGACCATTTCTCTTTGAAGAACGTTGCTTTGGTTGGGAATTTGAACTTCAATTTGATTTCTGTGTCGCAAATTCTTGAGGATGGGTTGGAGGTTCGTTTTAAGAAGGGCAGTTTTTCTATGATTGATTCTAGAGGGTCTTTGATTTGCCAGATCTTACCTTTTGGTAAGGTTTTTTGGATTGACTTCTCTAGTTCTTTGGTCCTTCTCGTTGTTTAATTGCTAGATCCTCTTCTGAGCTCTGGAAGTGGCATAGGAGGTTAGGTCATTTGAGTTTTGATCTGCTAGTCAGGTTGAGCTCTATGGACCTCATACGAGGATTGCCCAAGTTTAAAATGGAGAAGGATCTAGTTTGCCATCCCTGTCATCACAGGAAAATGGTGGCCGCTTCTCACTCACCTGTGACTCAGGTGATGACTTCGTATCCAGGCGAGCTGTTACACATGGACACTGTTGGTCCAGCTCGGGTACGCTCAGTCGGTGGGAAGTGGTACACGCTTGTGATTGTTGACGATTTTTCTTGATTCTCGTGGGTTTTCTTTTTGGAGTCTAAGGATGAAACTTTTCATTTTGTTCATGACCTGATTTTGAAGGTGAAGAATGAGAACAATGGTCGGATGCGAGCAATTCGCTCTGACAACGACTCTAAGTTCAAGAACTCTTAGTTCGTCAGCTTCTGTAGTGATAAGGGTTTTGATCATCAGTTTTCTGCTCCTTACACTCCCCCACAGAATGGCGTTGTGGAACGAAAGAACCGCACGCTAGTCGAGATGGCCAGGACGATGCTCGATGAGCACAGGACTCCTAGGCATTTTTGGGCTGAAGCCATGAACACGGCCTGCTATCTGGCCAACCGCATTTTTCTGAGAGCTTACCTAGGTAAGACTTCATACGAGTTGCGGTTTGGCAGACAGCCCAAGGTGAGCCACTTGCGAGCGTTTGGCTGCAAGTGCTTTGTGCTCAAGAAGGGAGGGCATTTGGACAAGTTTGAGTCTCGTTGCTGGGATGGAGTCTTTCTTGGTTATGCATTGCATTCTCGAGGCTTCCGTGTTTGGAACCTTGACTCCCAACAGCTTGTCGAGACTTGTGAGGTTTCTTTTGATGAGTCCTTGCCTTCTTTGACCCCTTCCTTTGAGCCTTCTGGAGATGGTGAGATCGGAGAGTCCATCTTCGAGGAAGATGATGACACTCCAGTTGTTGATGAGGGTGGGCCTTCTGCGCTACCTGCAGAACCCACACCTTCTGAGACTTCGACTGAGGATGAGGGAGGACCTCTGATCACTTCTTCCACTACGATCGAGCCCCCTCAGTCAAGTCCAGAGGTGCTAGCTGCTGACTCCGGTGAGGTGACTTCAGATCGCCAGGGATCCCGAGCAGTTCAGCGTGATCACCCCTCAGAGCTCATCATCGGTGATTTGTCTGCAAGGACTTTGCGTTCTTCTATTGACTCACTTGCTGTGTTTGCTGAATCTGCTTTTGTTGCATATTTTGAGCCCAAAGACATTTCTCATGCTCTTTCTGACTCGAACTGGATTAATGTCATGCAAGAAGAGCTTGAGAATTTTGTCCGCAATCGGGTTTGGACACTAGTTGAGCTGCCACCTGGATGCAACCCCATAGGCACCAAGTGGGTATACAAAAACAAGCAAGGTGAAGATGGGGTTGTGGTGCGCAACAAAGTTCGACTTTTTGCCCAGGGTTTTTGCCAGAAGGAAGGAATTGATTTTGAAGAAACTTTCGCCCCTGTTGCCCGCCTTGAGTCCATTCGAATTCTCTTAGCTTTTGCCGCTTCGAAGGGTTTTAAGATTTTTCAAATGGACGTCAAGAGTGCTTTTCTGAATGGGTACATAAAGGAGGAGGTTTATGTTAGGCAGCCCCCGGTTTTGAGAACCCTAAGTTTCCTCGACATGTTTTTAAGTTTCAAAAAGCTTTATACGGGTTGAAGCAAGCCCATAGGGCTTGGTATGACCGGTTAAAGCAATTTTTGTTGGGGAAGGGCTTTGTGATGGGTTCTGTGGATAAAACTCTTTTCTTGCTCAGAGATGCTTCAGATTTCTTAGTCGCTCAGATTTACGTGGATGATATTATCTTTGGCGGTACTACTAATGATCTTGTGTCCAAGTTTTCTGAGAAGATGCATAGTGAGTTTGAGATGAGCCTCATGGGTGAGATCAAGTACTTCTTAGGGCTCCAGATCAAGCAGACCAAGGATGTCACCTTCATCCACCAAGGTAAGTACACTCAGGACATGTTGAAAAAATTTGACTTTGGTGGAGAGCTAAAGCCACAGATGACCCAATGGGCACATCTGGGGGCCTGGACAAGGACGAGAGCGGCGTCAAGGTCAATGAGAGAGAGTTTCGAGGGATGATCGGTTCGTTGCTGTACTTGACGGCGACAAGACCGGACATACAGTTCGCCGTGGGGCTGTGCGCGTGCTTCCAGTCTTCACCACGCGTGTCTCATCGGCAGGCTGTCAAGCGCATCTTCAGGTATCTCACCTATGCGCTCGATCTCGGTCTTTATTACTCAGCATCATCATCTCTTGATTTATCTAGCTTTTCGGACGCTGACATTGGTGGGTGCCGGTTGGATCGCAAGTCGACTTCCGGTACTTGCAAGTTTCTTGGTTCTTCTCTTGTCTCTTGGTCTTCTCGAAAGCAGTCTGGAGTTGCTCTTTCGACCACTGAGGCTGAGTATGTAGCTGCTGCTAGCTGCTGCTCACAGTTAGTTTGGATGATTTCCACATTGAGAGATTTTGGGTTGTTCTTTCCTACCAGAGTTCCTTTGTTTTGCGACAGCACCAGTGCTATTAGTGTAGGGAAAAACTCATGTCTCCATTCAAAAACCAAACACATTGATGTGCGCTTTCACTTTCTGAGGGATCAATATGAGAAAGGTGTCATTGACCTTGTTCATGTTGATACCCATCATCAGTTGGCTGACATTTTCACCAAACCCCTAGATCAGTCTACCTTTGAGCATTTACGAGGGGATTTGGGTGTTGTGTATCCTTTTTAGGATATTTGAGTCAGTTTTTCTTTCTTCTTTACTCTTTTCTTGAGTCCTTTTGTGTGTGTTCAGATCATACATATTCACATATCGCACTTTTGAGCTTGCTTCTGTTATATGATTAAACTGTTTTACTTATTCTAGCTGGTACATGCTTTTGATTACTTGTCGATGATCATGCTTTGGTTCAGTTCACTTGATATATCTGATATCTGTCATATGCATGGCTTTTCTGTTTTAAAATTAAAAATGATCACCATTGCTTCTAGTAACTAGCATGTGTAGGCTGAGTGCTTTTGCTATCTGTTACATGCCTTGTAGCTAGTTTCTTTACTTAGATGCAAATATGCAACTTGGACATCTTTATGCTTTAAACATGGAAATGTGCTATAAAAATGATGAAAAATCAAGAAAAATGAAAATTCCATGCCTTTTTTATGCATAACTTGAAAAGATCTAGGTGGGTTTGCTTTGTCGCATTGCATTGTTCTGGACTGCTTACCATAGCACTTTGGTATGAACTAGGACAATGTAGTGTATGCCAAGACCAATGTCTTAAGCTTCTGATGGTCCAGTTCTGGCCTAGGCTTGACTTGGTCGGTCAGCATAAGGTTTGACATGCAAATAACCCCTGGCACAAATGAAAAAGGAAAAAGAAAAAGCCTGAAAATTAAAAAGATAACAAGTTTGCTGAAGCACTTTGTTTGAACAATGCTTATCTTGGTAGATATCAGTTAGCTTCTGCATCTCATGCTTTACCTTGCTTGTCAACTAGAAAATGTGGTGATGCTTTTGTTTGCAAAAATTGACAAATGTGTGCTAATGACTTTCTTTAGATATCATCTGTTGCACTAATCATGCCATGAGTCTTAGACAATATGTCTTTTGCTACACCTGCTAGATTTTGTAAATTGCAGTCAATCATATCTGAGAAGCATGCTTTCTACACTCCACCTGCACCCTAGTTGCATTCATTGCATATTTTGAGGGGGAGTTGCATTTCAGGGGGAGTCTGTGTCTCTTTCGAGTGCTTTTAGTCTCGCTTGATGAGTCCACTTGTCAACAAGGGGGAGAAATTTTAGGAGAAGAGTTTAAGGGGGAGTTTTGGCTTTCTCTGGGATTTGTTTCAAGGGGAGTGTTTGTCCCGTTTTGTCCTTACTCTTTTGATATCCTTGTTGATGATTCTAAGATTGCACTCGTTTTGAGCTTTTACTTTTGGTTAACCATAATGACCATTTCTTGCTTTTGTTCGGCTTTTGGTCATTAGGGTTAAACTTTACTTTATTTTCTTCTTCTCTGTTTTTCTTGTGTTTTGTTTTCGTGTTTCCACAGTTGTTCGCAGGTACTGAAGAGTTGATGAAGAGAAGTGTTGACAATGCACTCATTAAGGGGAGATTGAGGAGCCATGCTGAAGAGCGTGGGCCTCATGGCTCTAGATGTGATGAGTCATTGTCAACGGTAGTCAAAGAGGACTAAAGAGAAGAGAAGACCTATTGTGTCTGGGCCGCGTGTGACTCAGGTACACGGGCAGCGAGCGACTATCGGGCAGAGGGGCCGCGAAGTCGGGCTGGCCCAATCTGGGTCTACTGGGCTGTTGACTAGGATTGACTCAGGTACCATGGCGGCGAGTGATTGCCGGGCTGAGAGATCTGCGGAATCAGGCCGGCCCAATCCGGGTACCTGGTGCAAAGTCGGTGGACGCTTTGTCAGTTTCGGCGCAAAACTGACATCCGCTGATCTCGCATCGGACTGTTCAGAGGCGAAGCCGTAGTCGCTACGAAAGCTCCACTTTCGGATAAGTCATCTGTAAATAGGAGTTTACTATTTGTCCTTAGGCCCACAGTCAGTCAGTTGAGTTTGTAAAAATATCTTAAGGGCAGTTTGGTCTTTTCCATTTATTTCAGCGTCTGTAAAAAACCCTAAGGGTCTGGTGGAATATTCCTAGGATATTGGGCTTCCTATAAATAGGGCCCCAATCCCTAGGGTTAGGGTTACCCATTCAGTAATACACTTTAATCCAGCAAAAAGTTTTGGGTCACTTTGTTCATCTTTTCCTGCTTCTTCTTCCCGTATGCGCCGCCAGCAGTGTGAGTTCCTGTTCATGTTCGTGCACGTCGCTTCCTCCACGAGATTCATCTGTGTCTCTTGAATCTGTGAGTTTTTATTCTCACTGTAGTTGTCTCTCGTGAACACGATTTAATTTGCTGCATCGTTTTGCGTGTCTACATGGTTTTGTCTATGTGCGAATAGTTTCTCTGGTTGCTTGCGTTCTTGGTCTGAGTAGTACTAGTTTCTCTTGCTAGCTCCTGTAGCAGCAAGTAGTACCTAGTCCTTGCCGAACAGTTGAATGCCAAGCTACTCTGTTCATAGGCTACAACTAGTTTTTCTATTGATACTTTTTCCTGGCATGGCGTTTTGATCGAGAAGAAAGCATCTGGCGCATTTCTTGACGTTTCTGGCGAAGCCCCATACTTTGTTCGAAGTCCTTCTGTTTGTGAAGCAGGCTTCGAACTTGTTTAGCTTCTCAAAAGAAGTATGCTGCAAGGCTTCTCACTTTTCTTTAACAACTGATTTCTGCTGTGCTCCGAAGTCTGCGAAGTAGTACTCCAATTCGAGTAATTCGTTCAGTCAACTTCGTAGTTGGTACTTCGACAGATCTTTTCGAAGTTTGAGTTTCGAAGTGTGTTTTTGTGCTTCGTTTGCTTGTAAAAGAACACCAGTGTACTCCGTTTCGAAGTTAATCTGTGTTTCGAAGGTCACTACTCCGGTAGTCATACTTCAAGCAATCTATCTTCGAAGGTTGTGTCATAGGCTTCGATTTTTTCTCTGCTTTGCTTCGAAGTTGATTTTTCTTGTGTTGAGCTTCGTAGCTTCGAAGTGTGCTTTTCGAAGTTGGCTTCGGTAGTTTCATACTTCGCACAAGGCACTTCGCACCGAAGCATGCTTCGCACTTTGCTACAACTCTTCACCGAACTAGACTATACTCCGTCACCTTCGACACGTTCAGTTCAGCCTTCGACAAAAGTACTTCGAAGCATACTTTGTCACAATTTCCACAGGCTTCGAAGTTGCAGATTTCGATCAACTACCTTCGACACTTCGAAGCAGGCTTTGACACTTCGATGCAGGCTTCGACACTTCGAAGCAGGCTTCGACACTTCGAAGCAGGCTTCGTCGAGTTTCAAACAGGAGACAAACTTTGAACAGTAACTCTCCATCTCATGTCTACAAGAACTCGTTTTAATTGCTTTGATGGTTTAATTCTGTGAACTTTGATCTGCCCATGTTTTAATTGCTTTGTTTATATGCCTATTAGCACTGTATTGGTGTTTCTTTGTCTAGGACACCGGTAGTTTCTAGGCTAGATACTTTTAGGCTTTGGTGATCTGTTTACGTTTTGCTACTTAGTCTTTTGAGGTGCATTGGGTGTTGGAAGCAGACCATTGATTCGAAAGAATTTTTAGGCGCCCATTCACCCCCCCTCTGGTCGCTACTTTTTGTCCTACACATAGTAAGGTGAAGAGTTCATTAACTTAATGCCGTAGTACTCGGCGAAGTCCCTTACTTCTTTAGAAACAAATGAACTACCTTGATCCGTAGTAAGAGTTTGAGGGATGCCAAACCTATGTATGATGTGTTTTAAAACAAAATCACGTACCTCATTATGGGTCATGTTCTTGAGCGGTACGTCCTCGGTCCATTTGGTGAAGTAATCTTTCGCCATTAACACGAACCGATGCCCTTTTGAGGAAGGAGGGTAGATCTGGCCGATGAAGTCTAAACCCCAACCTCGAAACGGCCATGGATTGACAATAGGATTGAGTAATGAGGCGGGAGCTAACTAGATGTTGCCAAACTCCTGACATGCCTCACACCCTCTGTAGTACTTGAAGCAATCTTCAGTCATAGTCGGCCAATAAAAACCCGCTCTTTTGAGCATCCAACTCATCTTTTGGGCCGACTGATGAGTGCCGCAAAGCCCCTCATGGACTTCTCCTGTAGCCACCTAGGACTGCTCATGGTCTAAACACTTCAATAGCACTCTGTCAATGGTTCGGCAATATAATATATCGTCTATCAACACAAATTTGAACGCTTGTCGCCGAACCTTCCGATCAACCCTTCGGCCAGGGTCTTTCAAATACTGGACAATTGGGATTCTCCAATCGCCCTCACAGATTTCAGATGGCTTCGCTGGTCCACCTTCTGAAAGAACTTCTACAACACTGACTTTGGGGTGCCCCCCGAGCCATTCCCGCTCCTGCTGAAGCCAAGCCGAAGTGGCCGCTCAGAGTGTGCTGGGCCAAAGCCCTTCGGGGGGTTCGGACTCTGGAGAGCGTTCCTCGTCCGAGAGACTTCGGACTATAGGCTTCGGCATAGTAGACCCCTTGACGGGCGGAGTACTCCGATCTAGGGGCTCCGTCATGCGGTGGCCTTCGGCGACCTGATGGCTCCAACCCGAAGGGTGCGCCTGTCCAGCATCACTGGCCTCGGCAATGAGGCCAAACATCGGCTTTTTCAACACAGAAAATTTCCCTTTCCTGACTTGATAGCCAGACGCTTGCTGAGCCAAATCATTAGCGATTGAATTGGCTTCTCTTGACACGTGAGATATTTTGAAATCATCAAAAGTAGCAACTATGTCTAGGCATTTGTCCAAGTAACTATTCAGCAGGCCATTAAAACATTAAGCATTCTTGGCTACTTGTTGTACTACTAATAATGAATCACCGTACGCGTGAGCATGCTTAGCGCCTACAGACTCTAATAGTTCAAGACCTAGCAACAAAGCTTCGTATTCGGCTTGGTTATTAGTGGAAGAAAACTCTAGTCGGGCCGAGGTCTCAAAGCACATACCATTAGGTGATATGAGGACCCCTCCAATACCCTGGCCATTCTTGCAAGCCGAACCGTCAAAATAGATTTTCCATGGCACTACCTCAACTAGAGCAATAGCATCACTCCAGCTAGCATCTATATGATGATCAACTATGAAGTCAGCTACGACTTCGCCCTTCATTGCCCTTAAGGGCTCGTAGGCTAAATCATACTCAATCAACGCGTAAGCCCATTTTCCGATTCTTCCACTTAGAATCGGCTTTTGTAACATGTGCTTTATAACAACGGTTTGGCAAACGACAACACATGTGGTGGGGAGAAGATAATGGTGTAACTTGGTGCACGCGTAATAAAGTGATAAACATAATCGCTCCACAAACACGTACCTGGTTTCGGCGTCCAGCAGGCGGCGGCTCAAGAATGTGATGATGTACTCCTTCCCTTCCACCTCCTGGGTTAACACGGCTCCAATCACGCTGTCTTCAGTGGTGATGTATAGCCGAAACAGAATCCCGGCCTTGGGTGCTCTCACCACGGGCGGTGATGACAAGCATTCCTTGATCCTCTCAAAAGAACTTTGCTGGCTTGGCCCCCAAGCGAACCCGGCTTCATTTTTTAGCCGGAGTATGGGGACAAAGGCATCAATCTTTCCGGACAAGTTGGATATAAAGCGATGCAAATAGTTCAACTTGCCTAGCAACTTTTGCACATCCTTTTTGCATGCCGGCACTGCAACGTTTCTAATCTTCTCAAGTCTCTTAGGATCAATCTCTATACCTCTCTCATGAATCATGAAACCTAAGAACTTACCTGCCGACACGCCAAAAGCACACTTGAGTGGGTTCATTTTCAACCCATACTGCCGCATCCTATCGAAAGCAACTTTCAAATCGGCTAAATGGTTTCCCATAGCGTCCAATTTGACCACGACGTCATCGATGTAGACTTCTAACATGACTCATAACAAATCATGAAAGATCAAGTTCAGGGCGCGCTGATACGCGGCACCAACATTTTTCAACCCAAGAGTCATGATGACCCATTCAAATAAACCAACAAAACCAGGGCATCAAAAGGCAGTCTTATAGACGTCCTCTTTAGCCATAAATATTTGATTATAACCGGAGTTGCCATCAAGAAAACTTAGTACCTTATGTCCTGAAGCATCATTGATCAGCATGTCGACTATTGGCATTGGATACTCGTCTTTTGGAGTGGCTCTATTCAGATCCCTGAAATCAATGCATACTCGTATCTTACCGCTCCCTTTCTTCTCTACAGGTACAATGTTAGCAACCCATTCTGCGTACCTGCATGGCCTAATAAATTCAGCCTTAAGTAGCCGTTCCACTTCTTCTTTAACTCGATCATAGACGGCCGAATTGAAGCGACGGGGAGGCTGTTTATAAGGTCTAAACCCGGGTTTGATGGGCAGCCGATGCTCCACGAGCTCGCGGCTTAGCCCTGGCATTTCGCTATACTCCCATGCGAAACAATCGACATACGACCGAAGTAACTTTATTACTTCAGCCTTCACAATGGGCTGTAAATGTTGGTTTACAAAAGTCAGCCTTGGGATGCTACCATCACCTATATCAACTTCCTCCAAGGGGTCGGCCGACACAAAACCTTGCCCTAACTTTTCTACTTCGCTAAAGTCCTCGATGGCCTCGGCAATACCGTCTTTATTAGACCGATATTGATCCACGCGAGACTTTAGCCAATCTAGATTATTTTTGCTGGACATGACTACTAATATAAAAATAGCCATGCTACTCCAGTTGGCTTTACAGACACTGGTACAAACCGTCCTCCGGATACACTAACAAAGTCATAATCCGAAAGATCTCTACCTGATAGACACTCTACTTTGTTATGGACGGCGTCAACCGACACATCGGCCAAAGCTACTTGGGCCGAAGTATCCGTGGAGATGACCTCCACCACATCGCCATCCCACTGTACCAAGCACTGGTGTAGGGTAGAGGGGATGCAACAATTCGCATGGATCCAGTCGCGTCCGAGTAACACACTATAGTTACCTTGTACGTCGACGACGAAGAATGCTGTTGGCAATGTCTTGTTGCCCACCGTCAACTCCATAGAGAGTACTCCCTTGGCTTCGGAGCTCTCGCCGTTGAAGCCATTGAGCATCAAGTTGGTCTTCTTCAGGTCATCTTCGTCCCTGCCAAGTTTCTTCAACAATGAATAAGGCATTAGATTAACTGTGGCACCGCCGTCGACGAGCATCTGGGAAATCGGCTTTCCATCAATGTGACCCCTAACATAGAGAGGCTTTAGATGGCGAACTGAGTCCTCGGGCTTCTCGAAGATGGCGCTGCGTGGACCGAGGTTCAACTGAGCGACCTCGACCTCGTCCCGTGGTGGTGCAAACTCAGCAGGTAGTGTGACGATGTTGATGTCCATCGCCTGAGGTGCAGGCCCCTCAGAGACGGGCGAGTAATCATCGTCAAGCAAGTCATCCTCGTCGCCATCTGGACTGGGAGCCAGGTTGGTTATCTCAACCGGCTTCTCTCTCCACACCTGCTTTGTGGCTAGCCGAGGGCAGATTTCTTTGAAGATAGCATCGCGCTCGGCCTCAGCTACCTTCTCGCGCATCTCCTGTGCCCACAGCCTTTGTAGGCGTCTCTTTTGTGATTTGGACATGCCCGGGGCGGCCCAAGATGGCTTTGGCTTGGTGCCTGGAGCTACTGTTTGACCCCTATTAACTCTGGTCGAAGTGTGCCCCTCGGCCTCGGGCGCCCTGTATTCGAAGGGGGCTTCGCTGCAAACCCCGTTGAGCGGATCGGCCTTGTTCGGCCGATCGAACCAAGCTTCGGTGCGGGGCCCGGCCGAAGCATGCGATTTACCTCCGTCAGCCCTCGGCGACAACGTCTTCGGGATTGGGACTTCCTGAGACCTAACTCTGATAGTTATGGCTTCAGACTCCCTGACTTCGGCCTCCACGAGCTGACACCCTTTGGCTTCGCTCTGCAGGGTCCGATTCGAAGGTACCATAGACAGTCTGTGGACGATGCCCTCCTCTGCTGCGTCTGTTTGCCCCTGCCATCCATAAAAATCTGAAGGAAAACAAGGCATAGGGTTAGTCTGCGGAGGGTACTCTGACCCGGATACGTACGAGGGCCCACGGGGTCCCCGCCCCGTCATACGATGGAGGCATTGGTGGCTCTAGTGGCCTTGGCCATTGTGAGCCGAACCCGTTACCCAAAGGGGGGTTCGGCCAAGTCGAAGGTGTCTCCGACCATACCAGCGAAGGATCCCGCTAGGCCGGAGGTATGTTCGGCCAGTGTGGGCCGAAGCCTCCCATCGAAGAAGTCCACCATGGTGCAGGGTTCAGCCATTGGGAGCCGAAGCTGTCGCATGGGGGACCCAACCACTGGGGTGCGAAGTTATTGTATGGGGGGTTCGGCCATTGTGGCTCAGAACCACCGTGCGGAGTACCAGGATACCTCGGTCCGAAGCCTTCGTGCAAAGGGTTCGCAACCTTCGGTCCGAAGGTACCTTTCGAATGTTTTGGCCCCTTCGGCTGCTTTAGCTGAGTGCGCGGGCCTTCTTCTTTGGCCCTCTTCTGATGTTTGTTCAACAGCATGTTATATGTTACCTTCGACCTCTTGTGAGCCTTAGCCGAAGGGGTATTGATGTTCTGTTTCCACACTCCCACCTCGGGATTCTTTGGCACGAGTGTGCGAGTACGAGGTTCTCCAATTATCACATCTTTTCCTTTAGCAGACCCAGCCTGTTCTGGCCGAATCAACACCTTCTTCTCGCCGAGGTCGACGGCATTGACTGGAAAAGGATCTTTATCCAGCTTCATTTTTGGATCATGGTCTATTTTCAATCGTCCTTCCTCTATGGCCGATTGTATCTGCCGTCGAAAAACATTGCAATCATTAGTATTATGAGAATGTGAATCATGCCACTTACAGTATGGATGCTTCCTTAATTCGTCGGTAGGTGGGATAACCTGACCCTTAGGTAACCTGAGAAGATGGCTCTTTAAGAGGAAATCAAATATTTTATCACATTTAGTCACGTCGAACGAGTACTTGACCTCATTAAGTCTATTCTTTGTGGGGGATGGTCGTAGTTCGGAGCAAGTGACATGTTTGTTTTTAGTATTTGTAACCCATTCGGCCACGTACATGTCGGCCGAATCCTCCTCCTCTGACTCCTCCTCTTCAGAGCGTACCATGATGTGGATTTCGGCCCTAGGCTTGCTAAACGTCTTAATAAATTTCTTATCCTTGGTTCGGCCTTCTTGGACCAGAGCCTGTTGTAGAACTTGGCTAACTTCTAAAAAGTTTTGGTTATCTAACCTTTCTTTAAGTTCGGAACGCAACCCATTAAAATCTAATTCAGCCAAGTCCCTTTCTGATATATTAAGACTAAAACATCGATTTCTAGTATCCCTGAAACGCTTGATATACTTAGAGGCGCTCTCACTAGATTTTTGCTTGACCGATGTCAAATGCGAAAGCCTAAGTTCTGTTTCACCCGTGTAGAAATAATCATGGAATTTTCGCTCTAAATCGTCCCACGTGTGGATGGAGTTTGGCGGGAGCACTGAAAACCAAGTGAAAGCTGTGCCGGATAGCGAGAGAGAAAATAGTCTAACCTTTAGGGCGTCTATCCCGCTAACTTCTCCACACTGCGCCAAAATTGACTAACATGCTCTAGTGTGGTCCTACTACCCTCGCCATAGAATTTAGTGAACTCAGGGATCCTATAGCCACGAGGGTAGGGTACTGTATCAAGATGATCGGGGTATGGTTTGCGATAAACCCTAACCCATCCCTTAGGCACGAAGCCGGCACACTCCCTAAACAGTGCGCGGATCCGCTCATCTAGATCATCTTGGAAGCTTGTTTGCGTGCGCCTCTCATGTGGGGGCACGACACGTGGTGGGATATCAGCGTGTCGGCCATGTGCTTCTTCCCTACATGCTATTTGCATAACGTGCTCGTGTCCGGGCGCCTGTGTGTGTGGTGCGGGTAGCGTGGGTATTGGCACATGTGTTGTGTGAAATGCAGTGTTAGTTTGTCCATAGGCATAATGATTGGTCTCGGCCATAATTGGTGAGGCCAGAGACATGTTCGTTGGAGGTGCACTAGCTATAGAAACCGGGGGTGCGGCCTCAGTGAAGCCGAACCTTCTAAGAGTTGCCTCTACTTGGGAGCTAACTGCCGAATCTAAACGGTTGGCTAGCGAAGCGCTAACGGCCTGATCTACTGAAGCGGCTATTTTTTGCTCAATTTCTAAAGAAGATAAACGAGGCGATACTGGTGTTACCTGGACCTGAGCGGAGTCGGGGGGTGACGATGTCACGCTTGACGAAGCCTGCGCGTGTCTTGATGTATCCTCCAAGCATCATGTCTTGGAGCGCCTTTAGCCTTGCCTCGATCTCTACTCGGTCTCCTGCGGGGATATCTTCAAGAGTAGGTGACATTACGTTGCGGTTGTCGATATCCGCGCCTCCTATTGTGTCCATCGGCGGTGTAGGCGTAGTAGTCAAAGTAGATGTACCAGTGGCCGATGTAGACGTACTCATCGTGTTGGCGTAGCTCTTCCCCAGCGGAGTCGCCAAAAAGTGTGTTGACACGGAAACGTGCCCCCGCACTTGGGTCAGTTTGATGATCCAAAAGTGCATGGATACTTAGGGACGGGCCTAAGCATGACGTAGCACCGACGCCACGTTCCGACTACCCTTAATAGTGATAAGGGGGGTGGAGTCACCAGGCAACCAGATTACACAAAATAACCCAATTAGCCGAAAGAAATAGATTAAACAGGTTAAAATCAGCAAACTAGTCGGAGCCCTCCTGGTTCGAAGTCTGATGCGAAGGGTGCGCCGAAGGGTACCTTCAGCGTCTGGTGCGAAGTGCCTCGCCGAAGGGTGCTTCGGCGTTCGGACTGATTCGGCCGAAGATAGACTCCGAACGGATCTGAACGCAATGATCACCTCCGAACAACGGGGTTCGGTGTGCGATTTCCGATGCAGTGAATTACGGAGTGGTGACGCGAAGGCCACGCGCAGGTGCAACTTCGTCTCGGTGCGGGGTGTAGTCGTGGCGAAGCCTGTCATGATGAAGTGTGCCGACGAAGCCTGTTGCCGAAGCCTGCGATCGTGTTGAAGGGCGTCCTAGGGACCTCCGGAACCGATCTCTCAGCTCCGAACACCTCCGGCGAAGGGGCTCCGAACATGCGAACCTGCAACAGGGATGATGTGAAGTACTAATTTGGCCTTAGGACTGGATTTGCGAGGTGTTGCACGGGTAGCGAAGGTAGCAATCTATTACTGCAGATTAGTGGATACTTCACAGGCGAAGTAACAAGGCGATAGCAATCTGTTACGTAGATTAACGGGGACTTCACGGGCGAAGTACCAAGGCTTACCACTGTTCCGTAGCGGTAGACGGAGGGCTTCTAGGCAAACCCATGAAGAGGTACAGAAAGTAAAGGTAAAAGTAAAGGTACGATCAAAGCATGGCTTTGGTTTGGTTGTGCTGGGGGTTTGATCCTTGGGCCGAAGCTTCGTAGCGTGGGCTTCGGCCAGGCCCGTTGAGGCTTGTTCCTCGGGCCAAAGCTTCGATAGCGTGGGCTTCGGCCAGGCCCATCGAGGCTTGCTCTTGGGCCGAAGCTTCGGCAGCGTGGGCTTCCGAAGCTTCGGCAGCGTGGGCCTCCGAAGGCTTCCTAGCTGAAGCCCATGGGCTGGCTGGAGGCTTTCGGAGCCCATAGCTTGACGGGCTTCGGCCTTGTAGGGCTTTGGGTAGCCCCTAGACATGTGTATTTTTGGCCCAATCACCAAAAATTGATATTTTGATAATCTAGCCATTAATGCCATTTTTTGCTATCAACACTTTGGTGGACTCATCGCTGCTGAGTCCAAATGCCAACAGAAGTTGATGCTTCATCGTGTCAATTCCATCAGTGTTGGGGCAACCGAGCACTTGAGGTGGTCAGAAATCCTAATCACCTTTAGCTATAAAGATCAGTGGATGGACGTTCCCAAGCTAAATATTCCCACTAGTCGTTGACTCGGTCATCCTCAAAGCATGTTTTAAGAGGGTGTTGATTGATGGTGGCAGTGGCCTTGATGTCCTATTCAGAGGGACATTAGACGTGCTCGGCATCAATGACTCCACACTCTAGAAGACGGACACACCTTTCTATGGGATTGTCCCAAGGAAGGCCTCCATCCCTCTCGGCACCATCACCCTACCGGTGATGTTTGGTACTCGGGACAACTACAAGACTAAGCACATCAAGTTCTACATCACCGATTTCAAGACTGCTTACCATGTCGTGCTTTGGTGGTCGTCTCTCACCAACTTCATGGAAATACCCCATTACACATACGTGGTACTCAAAATTCCTGGACCAGATGGGGCTTTCTCCATGAAAGGATACATCGACACTTCGCATGCCTGCGAGCAAGGCAGTCTCACCTTGGGTGAGACAGTCTCACCTTGGGTGAGGCCATGGACATATCTGTTCACCAAATCCCCCCCGATGAAACAAAAATAGATTGAAGACGACTACGTCGGAGATATGGGAAGAGGCCAAACGAGAAATACTTAAGGAAATATTTTTTGATCGTTCGGACGAAGCGTAAAGGATCTGCACGCAAAACAACTGATGCCAATGGTATCTCCTCAAGATGGCCGATGCGAAGGCATTGCCCTTAGACAAAACACAACAAGCTCAACATCAAGCCGGTAAATTGATGATAATATATTGCAAAAATACAATGTTTACATCAGACACCATTACAACAAGATACCAAGATAGAGCATGTCGGATGCCTTCAATCGCCTGCAACTGGATTGCGTCGATGCTCTGGAGAATAGCATGGACTTCGACATCAGAGCTTTGGACATCTTGGAGGACACGACGCCAACACTGCGCAAGGTGGACTGACACAAGTGAGTTGGTGCCTTTGGGCCTCGATCTGGTCTGGAAGGGAGGCTAGGGCGTTCTCCTTCTTGGTGATCCTCGCTCGTACTCCATCCAACCTCGAGGCTAGATCAACCTCCTGCATCCGAAGTCAGTCCAGTTCTCCCGATATGACCGATAACTCGCCCTGAAACCGATCCAGAAGGGTGTTCTCGGTCACCGCTGTTGCAATAGAGACTTTGATTGCCTCTCCCTGTGATGCACAACTGGCTCGATCGGCCATATGTTTCAGCTCTTGCCACACACTTGGCCGATGGAACTCTAGATATGCTGCCAGTGTGAGGACGTCAGCCAGTTTCGGGGAAAGTTAGCTCAGAATATCATTGAGACGCCCCCTTATCGGCCCTAAGTCATTAACCAGTACCTCCACCGGGTGCTCAAGGTGATGCATCAGGTCCAATAGCACCTCCTTCAACCCCGGGGGAAGTTGGGCTGTGGCCGATGTAGGGGCATTCGTGACCTCCTCATCGGCTAAAAGAAAAGGACCGACATCAAAGGGGAATCTTCGGACGAAAGACTAAAAGAAGGAAAGAAGATTAAATAGAAGGCAACGATATCACAACAACAAAGCATAGAATGCTTACGTCAGCAGGCCTAGTAGAGTCGGTCGATTGTGAAGCACCATCGGTAGGAGAAGCGGCGACATCATCCTCCTCAACAATGCTCCAGGGGGCAGATGAGCCTATGGGGCCCAGCATCGGTTGCAATCAAAGCCATTGCATATTACAAGAAAAGTTAAACAAAATCTAACCGTGTGACAACCACAAGTATAGGAGAAACATCAACGGGTCTAGCAAGGGTGGCTGATTGCGAGGCATCACTAGCAGAGGAAATGGCAGCGTCATCATCAGCTATAACTGCCAGAAAGGAATGAGAACCCCCCCTCTTCGAGACCGCCTTAGGGGTAGGACGAGTCTGTGGTGTCCGGCATCAACTGCATTGAAGGTCGATGTAAGTTACAAGGAAAGCGATAAGAAGACAAAAAAGAGTACCTGATGAGAGCCATCAGCAAGAGGGACCTCGGTAGCTGTCTCGACATCCGCAATGATAGCAGCCATCGGACCATCTTTCGGTGCGCCGACCCTAACTAGTGCGACTACGGCAGTAGCGCCGACCAATACGCTAGGGTGAACAATGACGACCCAAGGAGTATCGGCCCCGACGATAGACTCTATAGCAGGCATCTTCGATAGTTAGAGCTGGCTGAGTGCCAGCTGGGTCATCGGCCACCTGATAAAATTGCCTCATAAAAGAAGCGCGACAACAAGAAGATAAGACAAAAAGTATCAAAAGCAAAGAAACTACCATACAACCAAGATATACACACCTGGGCCGATGGAGGTACATCGGCAGTAGTAGGGCTCGCACAGTTGAAGGGCCAGACGACATCGACTAAAGACCAAAGGGGATGTTACAGGGACCACCAAAGTGTCTGACAGGTTCTCCAGCCGATAACTTGACTGATACCTAACGAAGAAGAAAATAGGTAGCGCCAAGAAGATATCGGCTGTAGGATCAGAATGGTGACTAGAGGAGGGGTGAATAGGCACTTCGACTGATTCTCACGAATAGATGGCCTTTTTCAAATCACCCAACTAACCTCTACAAGAACAAGTATACTCGAAACTATTTTCAGAAAATTTTCTTCTTTGATCGGACTATGAGTTGCCGAGAGCTATTTCTTTGTCGGTATTTGGTTTACCGACTTAGCTTAGTCGGTCAATGAAACTTCGACAGAGTTCAGATAATCAAAAACCAGAAATGGAATCAAGTTCAGCTGATTTAAATGATCAGATCAGAATTAATCACTTGGCAATGATGTTCTCGATGATGAACAGTATTAGTAACACCTAAAGATGTAGCAAAATTTAATTTTACTACAAGAAACAAGCAGATACTTGATGAGTTTTTCAGGAAATTGCAATCAAATGAAATAGATCAAATCTGGACTGAATTCCATCCAACTATCCTATAGCAGAACTGAAAACCACATGCTGCAAATTGATGAGGAATAGGAACAGTGGGAGAATTTTGGCAACACTGGTGGCACTGTATCAAAAAGGATGAGGAATGGGAAAACAGTAGCAGTAGTTTGTGATTTATGCAGTGATTTGATGAAGTAATTTCAACTGCAATAGTAATCACAGCTCAAAGCTAACACCCATTCAAAAATAATCAAAATCAACAGCAACTGAATTGATTTAGTACAAACAACACTTTGCAATCCTGTAGCGCATCAAACAAAAATTGTTGCATAGTGAAATCCGAAAATTTAAACAGTGCACACTTGGCAGCAAATCTGCTCTATGGCTCTGTAATCTTGCATTGAGACATGCACTTGGCTACACTGTTGTAGCACTTCAGACAAACATGCAGAAAATTTCTTCAAGAACAAGAGACGAGCAACAGTGCCTCGATGGCTGATGACAGCACTCTGCTGTGATAGTGCTTCAAACAAAAATAGACCGGTAGAACCACATCATCCGAAACAACTCAATCAGAGGGAAAAATTAAGAGTGCCAACAACCTGACAAATGATGAGCAATAGTGCTCTTCCGGTGTCCTAGCATTGTTTGGCAAATCTGGTAATTTTTCACGGTAGAATTTGCTGATTCGGAACCAAACCAGAAGACAAAAAACCGAAGAAAAAACTTCCTCAAAAAAACCAGAAGCGGTAACTACTGTCGGTTCCTTCCTAGCAGCACGCTAGCTTCGGTGGCGCTGGCAGCGGATAGACGGCGGCGCTGGCGCTTCTCTGTAGTGAGTCCGGGACGGAAGCGACAACATCAAGAAAAGAACCCGACGGAAGCATCACAACAGAAAAGCAAAGGAGAAAAATGAAATTATGGATAAAATTCTCAGCCCCCAAAAATTCAGTCAAAATGTTCCACTAAACTCCTAGGCATGGGATCCTTTATATAGGCAAACCTATCAAGGTATTTCCCAAAATGTCATTAGGATTTAATTACCAAGAAATTACCTAAATGTCCTCGTGTATTTTCAGAATTAATAATTTTGAAAAATACACAAAATTTTACACCTAATTTATTACATCGTTTAAACCTATTCTTTTAGTATTTTTCAGAATTAAAAATTCAGAAAATACTAAAAGATTATACTTAATCTGGACGACTAAACAGAAAAAGAACTCCTATTTATTGGAATTTAAAAACATTTATGATATGACAGTTTTCAGCTGAAACCGACAAAGCCTTCCCGATCGCCAACACGTGACACCAATCCAGTGAACTCAACCGCCAGCAAGTCTTTCCCGCTCTCGATTCCCTCAAGTCGCATGATCACTTGCACTGGCCTCCCTTTCGCTGACTTGGTCAACACGCTACCTCGATCATCCGTCCATCCATTTCTTGCTCTATCTCCACATGTACTCCTGAGATCATCCCCAACTTCACTCGGCCTCCTTGATCTTCTGGTATCAAGCTCCCCGCTTGACCCTTGATCATCCGCCATTGACAGTTGGCTATCATATCCACCATGCACACATGAGACAAGCCAAAACACGAATCGCGACGCACACCGATCCCATCGGCACACAATCTCCACACACACACCGATCCCATCGGTGCAAGCAAACAACCAATCAGTCATCACAATGATCGAGCAAACTTATCAATCACTCATCACCAAGATAACAACCACAGTGTGACTCCACTTGGTTCCACAATCTCCCCCTTGATGAGTGCATTGACAACTCCAAAAAGAAACATGATGAAAGTTTCAAGTTCAGCGCACAAGTGATCATAAAAACTTAGAAAAGAGCCAAAATATGTCACTTGATAAAAGAACTCCCCCTTTGGCAAAAAATACTCCCCTTGATAAAAGATCTCCCCCGATCTCCCCTTTTGGCAAAAAATACTCCCCCTTTGGCAAAACATGTAAAACATTCTCCCCATTTGGCAATGCAAGCATCAAGGTGATAAAAATGATGCAAAGAGGGGTGTGAGGGCGAAGTGTAAATGCAAGCTTCTGAAACATGAGCAACTCTAATTACAGTACAAAATAAGCATTTGCCTTGAATATTGTCTAAAAGTACTGTATGAAAAGCTTAGTTGAATACCATCTAAACAAAAGTATGAGCAAGCATTTTCATATTTTAGCAAATAAAAGCATCACCACTCAGACTAGCATACTAAACATGGAAGGCATGAGATGCAAAATCTCACAAATAATAACCAGATAAGCATATTCCCACCACAAGGAGCTTCAACAAACTTGTTATGCAATTAATTCAAGCTTTATGATTTTTTTATTTTTCATTTTAGTGCTAGGGGTTATTTGCATGTCAACCTTATGCTAACCGACCAAGCTAAGTCTAGGTTGAAACCATCAGAAGCTTAAAGCATTGGTCTTTGTATACACTTCAATGTCCCAGTTCATACCAAAGTACTATGGTAAGTAGTCTAGAACAAAGTAATGCGACAAGGCAAAACTACCTGGATCTTTTCAATTTCAGCACAAAACAACATGAATATCAATCATTTTCATTCGTTTATTTTTCATTTTTTTCATCATTTTTTTTAATTTTCAGCACAATGTTTTTGAAATGATCAAGTTGCATGTTTCCATCCAAGTGTAAAGGACCTAGCTATCAGGTATGTAAAAGATAGCAAATGCATTCAACCTATACATGCTAGTTTCCCAACTAAGCAGTGATCATTTTTAAATTTTCACAAATAAAAGCCATGCTCATAACAGATTTCAGATGTATTCAAAAAGAGTATAATCAACAGTATTAAAGACAATACTTCAAAGGCATAATAAAGCATGTACTCCCTAAAAGCAATTAATCATATGACAGAAGCTTATGCAATGATACACAACTCCTCCTCACAAGATGCTATAAGGATGACAAACACCAAGCTCTCCTCTTAAAAATGCAAAACATGAAGCATCAATAGGCTTGGTAAAAATATCAATTGGAGATGCTGCAAAAGCCTTGTGCAAAGTGTGTCAAGAACAAAACAGCTAGTGGAGATGAAACAGTTGTGACTACACGCTGCTGTAGAAAACAGGCAAGAAAATCCTAGCAAAGAAGACAACAAATTGTATTCCAAAAATCTCAACCAAAGCGACAATGTGAGAGTAAAAATTCTGTTAACTCAAAACACACTTGGTCCTTTCACTCTACTCCTTCAATTGTTGATGAAGGTGATGTGCTCCAGTCGCTGTGTCGAGGTGAGGCTGGAGAACCATGATGTCTTCCCAGTCAGGTGGCGTAAACAACCAGAATCCTTGAATTGCTTGTCCTCCAGACCTCTGTCCGCTGCCTACACAAAATGAGAACATCTCGAGTGCCTTGTGCTGGGGTAAGTGCAAAACTGATGGGGTATCCAGCAACGAGTAACTCGAGTAGAAGGCAAAGTAGCAGTAGATTGTTCACGCACAGGATATGAATCATGATAAAAAGTGTGCGGTCCACCTACAAAGCGAGAACATGGAATGCGACGTGGTCTCCCAAACTGATGCAGATCAAAGCCTTTTACATGCGGTCTAGCACCATATGAAGCATGTTGTACACCACGACGGGCAAAGTCTCTCATGAGAGAGCTTTGAGCCTCGAAAGCAGAACGAGAGCGAGAAACGGATTCATGCATACCAAAAGATGGGTAATGCATGTCCCAAAAACTCATCGCATGAGAACGTCATTCATCCTTGATAGGACGAAATAAAAACACAACCAAGTGACCCACCCACTGACAATAGGAACAATGATACACTCTCTTGGGCTATGAGCATGGGTCTTAGGCGCAAATCTCACAGTCTTCTTGGGTTTTTGCTGAGGAGTTTCCTTTGGTGGAGGTAGAGTTTTCTTTGCAGGTTGGGTAGAATTCTTGGCTTTTTGATCGGTGTCTAACTGGGCTCTTTTTTCTCAAGGGTAGTAGGTGGAGTGAACACGTTTTTGCTCAAAGTGTTTGGAGTGGTTCTCTCATAACCCAACCCTAGATCTAACCCTGCCCTGTCAACACACATTTTTGTTTTGTCCAAGAGAAAATTCATCATTCCCTTTCCTTCAGTGCATTTTTTCCACCACAAAGAGAAGATAATCATTTTCACATTTTAGTTTTTCGACTTGCACTCTAGCAAAGTTGAGTTGGTCCTTAAGGGTGATGCAAGTGGGACAAGCTGACTGCACATCCTTAGAACATTCAACACTCTCCAATCTAGCATTAAGTTCATCAACATGCTTATCTCTCAAATTAATGCTTTCGACAAGTAAAGGACAGTTCATGCATTCGTTGATGACAACAAGACTAGATTGTGCCTCCAAAAGCTGCTTTCTGAGCAATTTCAAGTTTTTCAACAATTTGAGCATGTGTAGAACGTAGCTGAGCAAGTTCACTCATTACAACAAGACATGACTCACAATCGGCATCATCAGACTTAGATTTTAGCATGGCAAGTTCAGTAGAAATAAATTCAAGTCTGAATTTTAGTTCCTTTCGTTCTATACCAGCTAGTTTAAGTAATCTATCCTGGGAACAAACAACATCATGTAATTCATCATTTTTAACAAAACTGGTCATGGGATAGATATACCTCAGATGAGTCTAGCTCATCGCTGCTATGGATCTTGTCGTCCATGAAGCAAAGGCCGGTGAAGTCCATTGTCTTCTTTTCCTTCTTCTCCTCTTTCTTGGGAGGCTCTTCCTCATCTGAGCTTGGCTCCTCACTTGATGAACCATCAATATCACTTAGGGCGGCAACAAATGCTCTGGCTACTTCTTAGACACTATTGGACCAGGAAACGGCGACTAGAGGGGGGTGAATGGGAGCTATTAAAATTTCAGGCTAAAAATAGCCTTCTGTTTTAGTTCCGTCTTCTATGGAACAGACTTCGAACACACCCTTCGAAGTTCTAGTTCGGAGGTATTTCACAGCTCCGAAATTAGGCTTCGCAAGGAGCAAAAGTTCGAAGTCAAGAAGACTTCGATCCACCCACAACACCAAAATCTTAACTCTGCTAAGTCAGTGCAGACTCCGCACACTGGGTGCCTTTGAGCAGACTTCACACTTCACCCTTCGCAAGAGATGACTTCCCTCTGAGGACTTCGACCAGATACTCTGCACTAGCAATAGGTACTAGGCTTCGTACTTCGAAGGTCTAAGATCACACAGCACACTATGCTAAGGACTTCGGCAAGAGAAGAAATAGGCTTCAATTTTAGCCATGGACTGTGCTTCGCTAGTAATCAGAGAGGACTAGCCTCTAGTTTACACAGAGCGAACACACACAGAGAACACACACACTTCTCCAAATACACCTCAGTGAACAAGCTCGAACCAGGAAAAGTGGAGCACAAAGAAATCAAAACATGCAGTGCAAATCAAGCATACAAGTTCAAGCAAAAATGAAAACATAATCAAAGTTTCATTACTTGAATAGGGAACACAAAATGAACTCACAAGTTGAATACAAGTGTGTGGCGGCTAGCACAGGAGTTCTAAAATGGCTGCTCAAAGTGTTACTATTGCCTAGCCAGCCTCAACTATTTATAGGCACTATCCAGCCCTGTGAATAGACTACTTTACCCCTAGGGTTTACACTGGTTTTGTATCATCAGAACAGGGGGGTACAGTTGGTAGTCTACTTTATTTGGAGGCTTCTTTTGTCAGCTTCGCAGAGGAGACAGCATCAGCTTTTGCAGAGCAGACATGGTCAGCCTTTGCAGTCTTGGATTCTTCTGAAGCCCCCCTTCAAGCCCCCTTCACACGTGAGGGGTGCGGTAGCTTCGGTGAGAAGCCTTGAGCCTGATGGCCTTCGCTTCACCGAAGTCAGCCTTTGATATAGTGACGGTTTTGAGCCAAAGCCGTCAAAGCTCTTGAGCCTTCACGCCATGACCTCAGGAGTGGACAACCACGACTTCGCAGCTACTCCCAGCTCGAACTCCTGTTAGTACGTGTACCGAAACCATTCATGGCCGAGTATCTCAAGTCAGTCACACTCCGAAGCCCCGCCTTCGGAGTACCACCCTTCGAAGTACCCTCCTTCGTCCAAGGCCTCCGCATGAAGCCTTCCATGAGTACTTCGTCGCAGTGTCTCTCCCCGAGCACACTCCTCGACGAACCTTATCCGGACCATGCCTTCGATGCACCTCGACTTCTGAGACCTTCGTCGGGTGAACCTTCAAGTGCCTCCCTCCGGAGCACACTTCGATCACCATGCCTCATTGCTGAGGACTTTGTCCACCTTCCTTCGAAGTCACTCCTTTCGGAGTACCCTTCAAGTGTCTCGCCTCCGAGGACTTCATCTCGGGTACCTTTAGTCGGAGCCACGCTCCGCACTCTCTGCCTTCACCTGGCGCACCTTGACCAGAGGACCAACCTTGACCCCTCGCAGCCTTCGTGACCGAGCTCCCTGCTCGCCCGGCATCAAGCCTCCCGCTTGACTCAGGTTCACTTGTTGCGAACCGTCCGTCGCCTTCGGAGACACCTACGCACCACAGACAAAAGACAAGTGTATCCAGTACCCCAGAGACCTCTCTAGGTAAACAACCTCCGGTACACACTCCGGCTGTACCTCCCAAAGTACCGAACCCTTCGGTACAACCGAGTCATCGTGTACTATCAGACCCCTCCGATAGGCACACTCCGCTGCAACAGCTGCAGCAAACAGAACCCATCGAACCCTTCGGTGAAACAACCTCCGAACCCTTTCGGAGTAACCCCTTTGAATCAGAGGATAAAATCTGTCAATCACTCATCACAGACTCTGAAACCAACCCTTGGTTCTCAATCTCCCCCTTGATGAGTGCATTGACAACCAAATTCAAGTTCAAGAAAATTTGGAAAATTTCAGCACACAAGTGACCATAAAAACTCAGAAACGAGCCAACTCATGTCACTTGACAAAAGAATTGTCCTCCCCCTTTTTCAAAAGCGTAAAAACCCCTTCGGTAAATCTTTTTTCGTTTGCAAGATAAAAACTCCCCTAAGTTATTTTCCCCCTTAGTGCAGAGAACTCAAAAATTTCTCCCCCTTATGCAATGCAAGCATCAAGGAGCATTTAACAGATGCATAGATTCGAAATGGTCATAATTGCAAAGACATATAAAGCAAAAATATGCCAACTTTAATACCAATTTTCATGTGCTCAGCTCAATTTAACATTCTCTAAAAACAGGATGACCGCATGTGATTTTATCATTTTGAAATAAAAGCATCACCACTCAATCAAGGTAACTAGACAAGTAAAAACAAGGACTGCGCAAAGCTAGTCAATGTCTACTCTAGACAGACAAGTCTAGTTCAAGTGGAGCATTGAAAGCAAACTTGATGAACAATGATTTTTTGTTCTTTTCATAATGCCAGGGGTTATCTGTTGGTCTACCTTATACCTTCCAATCAGCCAAGCCTAGGCCTGAAATCCATCAAAGCTTAAGGCAGTGATTTTAGCATACACTACACTATCCCAGTTCAGACCAATGTGCAATGGTAAGCAGTCTAGAATAGAGTAGTGCGACAAACAAACCCACCTGGATCTTTTCGCTTGTAGCATGCAAATAATGGATTTTTGGATTTTTAATTAAGTGACTAAATTTTAGCACTTGATGAATATCCATGAGGAAGTAATACAATTTTGAAGTTGCAATGTTTAGCATCCAGAGAAAAGGAGTCTTGCTATCAAGCAGATGAACATAGCTAAAGCAGTCCTGTCTAAACATGCTAGAATCAAGACTAAGCAGTGAACATGATTTGATTTTGGAAAGAAAAATCATGCACAAAATGTTCCAGATATATTAATAGAGCTGAGCTTACATGATTACATGAATTATAATCAGGCATATAGGTGCAAAAGATGTAAATGCAATTTCACACATAATGAGCATATGCAAGACAATCAAAAACTGCTCCCCCTCACAAAATGCCATAAGGGTGACAAACACCAAGTTCCCCACGCAAGTAGGCAAAACGAGAAGCATAGAGGAGTTTTGTGAAAATATCGGCTAGCTGGTGTTGGGTATCAACATATTGAAGTTCAATATCACCCTTCTCATTATGATCTCTGAGAAAATGATATCACACATCAATGTGTTTGGTTCTGGAATGCTGAACCGGTTTGTTTGCAATACAAATAGCACTAGTGTTATCACAGAAAAGTGGAACACTCTTATAATCAAACCTGAAATCCCGCAGAGTGGAAATCATCCACAAAATCTGAGAGCAACACTAGCTGCAGCAACATATTTGGCCTCAGTCGTCGATTGTGCCACCACTAGACTGTTTGCGGAAGACCAGCAACCTAGCGAAGTACCCAGAAAATGACAAGTACCGGAGGTACTTTTCCTATCACTCCTACATCCAGCAAGTCCGCATTGGAATAACCTCGAAGACACAAAGAGGAAGACGCAGAATACCAAATGCCAAATTCAAGGGTATGCTTTGAGATACCTGAAAATGCGCTTTACCGCTTGGCGGTGCGAAGCTCGTGGC